>CM071874.1:11346842-11359497 GCA_036759665.1 Gynandropsis gynandra
CGCTCGGGTTAATTGTCATCAAGATGTGCCGTAGGTTTGCACGACTCGGGCTGATGATCTACACGATCGGGCATGGTGCCGGCTCGGCTCAGTTGTGTGCAACACGGTCGGGCAAAGGGCTTGCACGAGCGGGTACACGCTGTGCCCGCTCGGGTCCTTGGATCTCAACAAACTTCCCTAAGATTTAGAACGGCAAAATTAAAAGGAAAATCAGATCTGAAGGAGGGCATTCGAACGAGATTAGATCAGAGCAGATAGAGAGACATTAGAGCAAGAGGAAGGAGGAAGAAAAGACGGATCTACGGATCGGGAGCGAGGAGAATCTACCGAAGACATCGGTTTATGAATAGGGAGTTATCTCTTTCCATATCTATGTCGAATCTAGACTTCTCTTGTGTTTCCTTTTCTGTATCTATGTCTGAGTAGATCCTTTGCCATGGGTTAGAGAGATTTGCTATGTTGTAACGAAGTCTACGCTTAATGAATGGTGGTACTTAATGCTTTCATTACCTGTATGCCACTTGAATGTATGAATTTGGTATCTATCATGTTTTCAGATTTCATGGTTGTTCTTAATGCTTTCTTTACCTGTACGCCACTTGATTGAATGATCTTAGAAGCCTAATAAACCAACGCCAGGGCATTAGGTTTCGGAACTTAGCCATGATTTAGGGTTTAGCCGGTTTAGAATCTACGCCAGGTCAATCGGTTGAATCTAGGGATTAGGATAGCGGTCATAATGCGTCTATGCATGTAAGATGCGCAATGGATACATTGGTATATGCATGCTAGATAGTGGACAAGTCTACGCCAGTCAGTTCCTATAGGAGAGCTTGAATTCCCTGGATTCATGATAGTACCTAGACCAATTATCTTTTTAGAACTTCGTTACTTCATTAGGCAAACTCTCGACACCCATGGTGCTTAGCCATAAGTTTTATCTCTTCGATTTAGTTTAGTTTAGCTCAACCATAATCCCAACTTTAGTCACCTCACACGTCTATTCAATTAGTTTAATAGCTCATTAGTTGCATTAACTCCTTGTGTTCGACCCTAGTTACTACACGGTCCGTATTCTTGCGGAAGCGTTAGTCTAGGTTTTCATAACTTGATATAACGCACATCACGTATGTGACTGGCTTTGGACCTCGTCGAGTATTCACCATAAGCAATATGAGTCTAGAATTGCGCTTGACGGCTCCGGTTGTGCTCGGGCATCTTCGTGAAGTTGCAACGCGGAGCGTCAAGTATGATCGCGAACTGTCGCGCGCTGAGCCGGTAGTCTGTCCCAACAGACGGAACTCCATGAATGCTCTCTCCCGATCTCCAGACTCGGGGAAAAATGCAGTGTAGGATGCGAAGAATTCCGCTATGAGGTTGCGGTATGTGTACTTCTGAGTTTCCCACAATCCCGTCCATCCTAAAGTGTTGAAGATGGTGTCGATATGCTCCTCGATGTGGAGGGCACTCATAGCTTCTGAGGATAGGAAGCGGGCTGGGAATATCCGCGGCTGTAGCTCGGTGAATCTGGATTTCTAACCGGATAAGAAGGTTGCCGTCCGGTAGTTGTATTGCTGGTGGGACGTAGTGATCGGCATGTATGGCGTTATTTCCGTGATGGCATCCGACTTTCCTGGCCATCCGTGTTCTGGATCATAGGCATCAGATCGGAATTTCTTTGAACTCTGGAAGATCTTCGGGGCCATCTGCAAAAAGAACGAAGAACAAAAATAACTGTTAGTTACCGTTTTGCAGGATGCCCGATCGGGTAGAAGAGGTAGCCCGCTCGGGCTCAATTTCGTCAAATTACCCCGGTGGGTATCGCTCGACTCGGACGAATTAACTGCCCGATCGGGTCCAAAGCATGATGCCCGATCGGGTGCTAACCCTAGCCCGATGGGGTGGAAACGCAAAATCACGACCTGCAGTTCGCGTTCGTGATTCAATCAACAATTTCACCCTAGATCTTCTCTAACCACGCCTAGAGCTAGTCCACAGCAGTCCAAATCACAGAATATTGCATAGATATACCTAGAATTCGGGAGGAATTGAAGGATTTCGAGGTTTTTCGAAAGGGGACGGAGAGCGTATTTGAAGTAACCGAGGGTCGACCGGCGACGATGGTGAACGGCGGCGGCGTACGAATGACTCCGGCGGATGAGTTGCGGCGTGAAGGTTTGCAATTTGTGGGAGCACGCTCGGGTAGTGATTTCGTAGTATGAATGGCCGCTCGGGTTACTCGAAATAAAAAACACTTACTTGTGCAGAAGATTTACGGTGCCTGATTGGGTTCCATGATGTTGCCCGCTCGGGTTCCTTTGAATTTGACGTTGCCCGCTCGGGTCTTCTGAGTTGCCTGATCGGGCGTCTTTCGTTTTGACCTACCCGTTCGGGTGGAGATGTCTGCCCAACCGGGCAGTGCTGCAAAATCAGAAAAATTCTATACGAGGAAAACCATACAGCATAAAAATTCGATAAGACCACTAAATTCCTAAATCCTAAAAAAATTGTCCAAGTTCTAAAAAGAGAGTTCAAAAGAAATAGAAACAAAACGAAGGTTTTGCCCGAGCGGGTCGTGCAAAGTGTTACAATTAGATCCCGTAGGTTTTGCCCGAGCGGGTAGACCTCAGTGCCCGAGCGGGCACTCTTCAATACATGATTTTGCTCTTTTCCGCTCGATGCTGGGGTTTTCCATTGAGTTCCGTGGCTTGATATTGGCTCCGAGTGAATGTATCTTCAATTTGAATGGTTTGACTCAGGAATTTGTCTTTTTACGCTCGTTTAGGCCTTGTCGCCTTAAAACCTGAAAACCAACAAAATGAGCGTATATAAAGAATAATTGTATCGGAAATGTAACTCGTGCTATCAAATCTATGCGAAAACGATACTAATACCTAACCTAATACTGATACACTTTACGTGTTATCAAGCTGCCTTTAGGAACCCGTGGAATCGTTTATCTGGAAAATATGAATGAGATGTGAAAAAATCATGTAATTCAGAGCTTCGCAGAGTTATGGTATTTCAAAGCCCGTCGTACAAATCATTGTTGTAATCGTCTAATCACGTGAAAACAAAAACAATAAGCCGAAAAGGGGTGCAACACGAGAGACAAACTCAAATAGCAAATAGGAAGAAAAATGGATATCCGATAGACAAACGCAACGCAATCGGCATATTGACAATAAGTGACATGTGTATCCTAAAACAACTCCAAAAAGGCATCTCCCGGCTCCAACAATCCAACGTATCATCCTAAATAAAGGATTTTGAGCTTGAAAACAGGGCCGAGCTCCCTTAAAAATCTGTGTTGTCGTTTATCTCGAAAAAATGAATAAGATGTGAAAAAATCATGTAATTCGGAGCTTCGTACAGAAAGTAATTTTATTTCAAAGCTCATCGTACAATTCATTGTTGTAGTTTTCTAATCACATGAAAACAAAAACAAACAGCGGAAAAGGGGTGTAACACAAGAGATAAATGCAAATGGGAAAAAGGAAGCAAAAGGAATATCCGAGAGACATACGCAACGCATCCTAAGAAACTCGGAAAGGGTAATAAGTATAAGTTCCTTGTGTCAGAATTGAGAGGCATCTCCGGCTCTAAAACTCCAATGTGTCAACCCAAATAAAGGATTTTGAGCTCGAAAACGGGGTCGAGCTACCTTCAAGAACATGTGGAATCGTTTATCTCGAAAAGATGAATGAGGTGTGAAAAAATCATGTAATTCGGAGCTTCGTATGCAAAGTTATGGTATTTCAAAGCCTGTCGTACAATTCATTATTGTAGACATCTAATCACATGAACACAAAAACAAAAAGCAAAAAAAGGGTGCAACAGGAGAGACAAACGCAAATAAGGAATCGGAAGAAAAATAAATATCCAAGAGACAAAAGCAACGCAAGGGCGTATTGACAAGACATTGCATTTGTATCTTAATAAACTCGAAAAGGGCATCTCTCGGCTCTAAATATGCAATGTATCGACCTTAATAATGGATTTTGAGCTTGAAAATGAAGTCAGGCTACCTTCAGCATCCTAGGGCATCGTTTATCACGAAAAGATTAATGAGATATGAAAAAATCATGAAATACGGAGCTTCTTAAGCAAAGTTATGGTATTTCAAAGCCCATCGTACAATTCATTGTTGTAGACGTCTAATCACGTGAAAACAAAAACAAAAAGCGGAGAAGGGGTGCAACACGAGAGAAAAATGCAAATAGGAAATAGGAAGAAAAGTGAATATCCAAGAGACAAATGCAACGCAAGTGGCATATTTGCAAGAAATGACATTCGTATCCTAAGAAACTCAAAAAGGGCATCTCTTGGCTCTAAAAATCCAACGTATCGAACTTAATAAAGGATTTTGAGCTAAAAAATGGGGTTGGGCTGCCTTCAGCATCCCAAGGCATCGTTTATCTCAAAAACAGGAATGAGATGTGAAAAAATCATGTATTTCAGAGCTTTGTAGGCAAAGTTACGGTATTATAAAGCCCGTCGTACAATTCATTGTTGTAGACATCTGATCACGCGTAAAAAAATCGGAAAGGGGTGCAACACGAGAGACAAACGTAAATAGTAAATAGGAAGAAAAAGGAATATCCAAGAGTCAAACGCAATGCAAGCGGCGTATTGACAAGAAATGACATTCGGATCCTAAGATACTAGAAAAGTGCATCTCTCGGCTCTAAAACTCCAATGTATCGAACATAATAAAGGATCTCAAAAAATGAATGAGAAGTGAAAAAATCATGCAATTGAGAGCTTCCGACGCAAAGTTATGGTATTTCAAAGCTCGTCGTACAATTCATTGTTGTAGATGTCTAATCGAGTGAAAACAAAACAAAAAGGGGTCGACACACGAAAGGTAAACGAAAATAGGAAATATGAAGAAAAATGAATATTCGAGAGACAAATGAAACGCAAGCGGTGTATTGGAAAGAAATAACATTCGTATCCTAAGACCTCGAAAATGGCATCTCCCGGTTTTAAAAATCCAACGTATCAAACTTAATAAGGGATTTTGATCTCACAAACGAGGTAATGCTGCCTTCAGCATCCTTAGGTGTCATTTATCTCGAAAAGATGAATGAGATGTGAAAAAGTTATGAATTCGGAGCTTCATACACAAATTTATGGTATATCGAAGCCCGTCGTACAATTCATTGTTATAGACGTCTAATCACGTGAAAACAAAAACATAAAGGGGTGCAACATGAGAGACAAACGCAAATAGGAAATAGGAAGAACAATGAATATCTTAGAGACAAATGCAACACAAGCGGTGTATTGACAAGAAATGTCATTCGTATCCTAAGAAACTCGAAAAGGGCATCTCCCTGATCTAAAAATCCAATGTATCAAAGTCAGTAAAGGATTTTGGGCTAAAAAACGGAGTTGGGCTGCCTTCAGCAATCCGAGGTGTCATTATTCTCGAAAATATGAATGAGATGTCAAAATACTATGTAAATCTTAGCTTTGTACGTAAAGTTGTGGTACTTCAAAGCCCGTCGTACAATTCATTGTTGTAGACGTCGAATCACGTGAAAACAAAAACCAAAAGGGGTGCAACACAAAAGACAAACACAAATAGGAAATAGGAAGAAGAATGAATATCTTAGAGACAAATGCAACGCAAGCGGTGTATTGACAAGAAATGTCATTCGTATCCTAAGAAACTCGAAAAGGGCATCTCCCATCTCTAAAAATCTAACGTATCGAACTTAATATAGGTTTTTGAACTAAAAAACGGGGTCGAGCTGCCTTCAGCATCCCGAGGTGTCATTTATCTCGAAAAGATGAATGAGATGTGAACAAATTATGTAATTCGGAAATTTGTACGCAAAGTTATTGTATTTCGACGCCCATTGTACAATTCATTGTTGTAGACGTCTAATCACGACGAAATAGGAACCATAAAGAATATCCGAGAAACAAACGCAACTCGAAAAAGGCATCTCCTGGTTCTAAAAATCCAACATATCGACCTACATAAAAGATTTTGAGCTCAAAAACGGGGTCGGGCAGCCTACAGCAACCCAAGGCATCCTTTATCTCGATAAGATGAATGAGATGTGAAAATATCAAGCAATTCGGTGCTTCTTACACAAAGTTATGGTATTTCAAAGCTCGTCATACATTTCAATGTTGTAATTGTCTAATCACGTCGATAACACAAAGAAAAAACGGAAAAGGGGTGCAATACCGGTACGCAAACTGGAAATAGGAAGCAAAAGGAATATCTGAGAGACAAACGCAATTGAAGTGGCGTATTGACAAGAAGTTACATGCGTATCATAAGAAACTCGAAAAGGGCATCTCCCATCTCTAAAAATCTAACGTATCGAACTTAATATAGGTTTTTGAACTAAAAAACGGGGTCGAGCTGCCTTCAGCATCCCGAGGTGTCATTTATCTCGAAAAGATGAATGAGATGTGAACAAATTATGTAATTCGGAAATTTGTACGCAAAGTTATTGTATTTCGACGCCCATTGTACAATTCATTGTTGTAGACGTCTAATCACGACGAAATAGGAACCATAAAGAATATCCGAGAAACAAACGCAACTCGAAAAAGGCATCTCCTGGTTCTAAAAATCCAACATATCGACCTACATAAAAGATTTTGAGCTCAAAAACGGGGTCGGGCAGCCTACAGCAACCCAAGGCATCCTTTATCTCGATAAGATGAATGAGATGTCAAAATATCAAGCAATTCGGTGCTTCTTACACAAAGTTATGGTATTTCAAAGCTCGTCATACATTTCAATGTTGTAATTGTCTAATCACGTCGATAACACAAAGAAAAAACGGAAAAGGGGTGCAATACCGGTACGCAAACTGGAAATAGGAAGCAAAAGGAATATCTGAGAGACAAACGCAATTGAAGTGGCGTATTGACAAGAAGTTACATGCGTATCATAAGAAACTCGAAAAGGGCATCTCCTGACTCTAAAAAACCAACGTATCAACCTAAAAAAAGATTTTGAGCTCGAAAACAGGGTCGGCGTTTATCTCAAAAACAGGAATGAGATGTGAAAAAATCATGTATTTCAGAGCTTTGTAGGCAAAGTTACGGTATTATAAAGCCCGTCGTACAATTCATTGTTGTAGACATCTGATCACGCGTAAAAAAATCGGAAAGGGGTGCAACACGAGAGACAAACGTAAATAGTAAATAGGAAGAAAAAGGAATATCCAAGAGTCAAACGCAATGCAAGCGGCGTATTGACAAGAAATGACATTCGGATCCTAAGATACTAGAAAAGTGCATCTCTCGGCTCTAAAACTCCAATGTATCGAACATAATAAAGGATCTCAAAAAATGAATGAGAAGTGAAAAAATCATGCAATTGAGAGCTTCCGACGCAAAGTTATGGTATTTCAAAGCTCGTCGTACAATTCATTGTTGTAGATGTCTAATCGAGTGAAAACAAAACAAAAAGGGGTCGACACACGAAAGGTAAACGAAAATAGGAAATATGAAGAAAAATGAATATTCGAGAGACAAATGAAACGCAAGCGGTGTATTGGAAAGAAATAACATTCGTATCCTAAGACCTCGAAAATGGCATCTCCCGGTTTTAAAAATCCAACGTATCAAACTTAATAAGGGATTTTGATCTCACAAACGAGGTAATGCTGCCTTCAGCATCCTTAGGTGTCATTTATCTCGAAAAGATGAATGAGATGTGAAAAAGTTATGAATTCGGAGCTTCATACACAAATTTATGGTATATCGAAGCCCGTCGTACAATTCATTGTTATAGACGTCTAATCACGTGAAAACAAAAACATAAAGGGGTGCAACATGAGAGACAAACGCAAATAGGAAATAGGAAGAACAATGAATATCTTAGAGACAAATGCAACACAAGCGGTGTATTGACAAGAAATGTCATTCGTATCCTAAGAAACTCGAAAAGGGCATCTCCCTGATCTAAAAATCCAATGTATCAAAGTCAGTAAAGGATTTTGGGCTAAAAAACGGAGTTGGGCTGCCTTCAACAATCCGAGGTGTCATTATTCTCGAAAATATGAATGAGATGTCAAAATACTATGTAAATCTTAGCTTTGTACGTAAAGTTGTGGTACTTCAAAGCCCGTCGTACAATTCATTGTTGTAGACGTCTAATCACGTGAAAACAAAAACCAAAAGGGGTGCAACACAAAAGACAAACACAAATAGGAAATAGGAAGAAGAATGAATATCTTAGAGACAAATGCAACGCAAGCGGTGTATTGACAAGAAATGTCATTCGTATCCTAAGAAACTCGAAAAGGGCATCTCCCATCTCTAAAAATCTAACGTATCGAACTTAATATAGGTTTTTGAACTAAAAAACGGGGTCGAGCTGCCTTCAGCATCCCGAGGTGTCATTTATCTCGAAAAGATGAATGAGATGTGAACAAATTATGTAATTCGGAAATTTGTACGCAAAGTTATTGTATTTCGACGCCCATTGTACAATTCATTGTTGTAGACGTCTAATCACGACGAAATAGGAACCATAAAGAATATCCGAGAAACAAACGCAACTCGAAAAAGGCATCTCCTGGTTCTAAAAATCCAACATATCGACCTACATAAAAGATTTTGAGCTCAAAAACGGGGTCGGGCAGCCTACAGCAACCCAAGGCATCCTTTATCTCGATAAGATGAATGAGATGTCAAAATATCAAGCAATTCGGTGCTTCTTACACAAAGTTATGGTATTTCAAAGCTCGTCATACATTTCAATGTTGTAATTGTCTAATCACGTCGATAACACAAAGAAAAAACGGAAAAGGGGTGCAATACCGGTACGCAAACTGGAAATAGGAAGCAAAAGGAATATCTGAGAGACAAACGCAATTGAAGTGGCGTATTGACAAGAAGTTACATGCGTATCATAAGAAACTCGAAAAGGGCATCTCCTGACTCTAAAAAACCAACGTATCAACCTAAAAAAAGATTTTGAGCTCGAAAACAGGGTCGGGCTACCTCCAGCAACCCGAGGCATCCTTGAACTGGAAAAGATGATTGATATGTGAAAAAATCAAGTAATTTGGTTCTTCGTACCCAAAGTTATGGTTTCAAAGTTCATCGTACAATTCTGTGTTGTAGTCGTCTAATCACGTGAAAACGTGATTTTGGGCTAAAAAACGGAGTTGGGCTGCCTTCAACAATCCGAGGTGTCATTATTCTCGAAAATATGAATGAGATGTCAAAATACTATGTAAATCTTAGCTTTGTACGTAAAGTTGTGGTACTTCAAAGCCCGTCGTACAATTCATTGTTGTAGACGTCTAATCACGTGAAAACAAAAACCAAAAGGGGTGCAACACAAAAGACAAACACAAATAGGAAATAGGAAGAAGAATGAATATCTTAGAGACAAATGCAACGCAAGCGGTGTATTGACAAGAAATGTCATTCGTATCCTAAGAAACTCGAAAAGGGCATCTCCCATCTCTAAAAATCTAACGTATCGAACTTAATATAGGTTTTTGAACTAAAAAACGGGGTCGAGCTGCCTTCAGCATCCCGAGGTGTCATTTATCTCGAAAAGATGAATGAGATGTGAACAAATTAGTAATTCGGAAATTTGTACGCAAAGTTATTGTATTTCGACGCCCATTGTACAATTCATTGTTGTAGACGTCTAATCACGACGAAATAGGAACCATAAAGAATATCCGAGAAACAAACGCAACTCGAAAAAGGCATCTCCTGGTTCTAAAAATCGAACATATCGACCTACATAAAACATTTTGAGCTCAAAAACGGGGTCGGGCAGCCTACAGCAACCCAAGGCATCCTTTATCTCGATAAGATGAATGAGATGTCAAAATATCAAGCAATTCGGTGCTTCTTACACAAAGTTATGGTATTTCAAAGCTCGTCATACATTTCAATGTTGTAATTGTCTAATCACGTCGATAACACAAAGAAAAAACGGAAAAGGGGTGCAATACCGGTACGCAAACTGGAAATAGGAAGCAAAAGGAATATCTGAGAGACAAACGCAATTGAAGTGGCGTATTGACAAGAAGTTACATGCGTATCATAAGAAACTCGAAAAGGGCATCTCCCATCTCTAAAAATCTAACGTATCGAACTTAATATAGGTACGAAAATAAAAACAGAAAGTGGATAAGGGGTGCAACATGAGTACACAAATAGAAAATAAGATGCAAAAGGAATATTGAAGAGACAAACGCAACGCAAGCGGCATATTGACAAGAAGTTACATGTGTATCCTAAGAAACTCGAAAAAGGGCATCTCCCGGCTCTAAAAATCCAACGTATCGACCGAAATAAATAGATTTTGAGCTCGAAAATAGGGTCGGGTTGCCTCCAACAACCCGAGGCATCCTTTAACTGGAAACGATGAATAAGATGTGAAAAAATTAAGTAATTTGGTTCTTCGTACGCAAATTTATGGTATTTCAAAGCCCATTGTACAATTCATTGTTGTAATCATCTAATCACAGCGAAAACCATAACAAAAAGCGGAAAAGCGGTGCAACACGAGTACGCAAAAAGGAAATAGTAAGCAAAAGAAATATCTAAGAGACAAACGCAACGTAAGTGGCGTATTGACATGAAGTGACATGTGTACCCTAAGAAACTCGAAAAGGGCATCTCTGGCTCTAAACATCCAACGTAACGACCTAAATAAAAGATTTTGAGCTCGGAATTTGGGTCGGGCTGCGTTCGGCAGCCCGGGGGTCTTTTATCTCGATAAGATGACTAAGATGTGAAACAATGAGGTAATTCGGTGCTTTGTATGCAAAGTTATGGTATTGCAAACCTCTTCGTACAATTGAATTGTTGTAATCGTCTAATCACGACGAAAACAAAAACAAAAAGCAAAAAAGGGGTGCACCACGAGTACACAAATAGGATATAGGAAGCAAAAGGAATATCCGAGAGACAAACGCAACGCAAGGGGCATATTGACAAGAAGTAACATATGTATCCTATGAAACTCAAAAAGGGCATCTCCCAGCTCTAAAATCCACATATTGACCTAAATGAAACATTTTGATCTCGAAAATAGGGTCGGGCTGCCTCCAGCAACCAGAGGCATCCTATAACTGGAAAAGATGAATGAGATGTAAAAAAATCAAGTAATTTGGTTCTTCGTACGCCAAGTTATGTATCTCAAATCTCGTCAAACAATTAAATGTTGTAATCATCTAATTACGACAAAAACAAAAACAAAAATTGGAAAAGGGGTTTAAACGAGTACACAAATAGAATATAGGAAGAAAAAGGAATATCTGAGAGACAAACGCAATGCAAGCAGTATATTGACAAGAAGTGACTTGTGTATCCTGAGAAACTGAAAAAGGCATCTCTCGGCTCTAAAAATCTAATGTATTGACCTAAATAAAAGATTTTAACCTCGAAAATGGGGTCCGACAGCCTCCAGCAATCGCGTGCGTCTTTTCTCTCGATAAGATGAATGAGATGTGAAAAAATCAAGTAATTTGGTGCTTTGTACGCAAAGTATGGTATTTCAAAGCCCGTCGTACAATTCAATGTTGAAATCGTCTAATCACGGCGAAAACCAAAACAAAAAGCGGAGAAGGCGTGCAAGATAAGTACACAAATTGAAAATAGGAAGTAAAAGAAATATTCGAGAGAAAATTGCAATGCATGCGGCGTATTGAGAAGAAGTGACTTGCGTATCCTAAGAAACTCGAAAAGGGAATCTCTCTGCTTTAAAAATCCAACATATCGAACTAAATAAAAGCTTTTGAGCTCAAAAATACGATCGATATGCCACCAGCAACCCAAGGCATACTTTATCTTGATAAGATGAATAAGATGTGAAAAAATCAAGTAATGCGATGCTTTGTACGCAAAGTTATGCTATTTCAAAGCGTGTCGTACAATTCAATATTGTAATCGTCTAATCACGACGAAAACCAAAACAAAAATCTGCAAAGGGGTGCAACACGAGCACACAAATTGGAAATAGGAAGCAAAAGGAATATCCGAGAGACAAACGCAACACAAGCAGCGTATTGACAAGAACTGACTTGTGTATCCTAAGAAACTCGAAAAAGGCATCTCTTGGCTCTAAAAATCCAATGTATCGACCTAAATAAAAACTCTTCAGCTCAAAACGGGGTCGGGTTACCTCCAGCATCCTGAGGTATCCTTTATCTAAAAAAGATGAATTAGATGTGAAAACTCAAGTGATTCGATGCTTTGTACGCAAAGTTACGGTATTTCAAAAACCGTCGTACAATTAAATTTTGTAGTCGTCTAATCACGGCATGTATCAAAACAAAAAGCGCAAAAGGGGTTCGAACCCGTGACATGTTAAGATAGTGACTATAAGGAAGCCCTTGGCCATTAGGCCAAGCGCAATTTTCCAAAGCGCTTGACTGAGGTGTGCATACCAAAGCGAGAAGGAGGACTAGGACTTTTGGACCTTAGCACTTGGAATAGAAGCTTCATGATCAAGCACTGGTGGCACATTACAACGCAACGAGACAGCCTATGGGTAAGGTGGGTTCACCATAGGTACTTGGCACGGACAGGCCCCTGGGAATGGAGAGTGAGTCGGCGGGATTCCCCATTGATAAAGACCATTCTACACGCCCGAGACATGGTACGTGACTTAGCAGGAGACGAGGCTAGCAGCATGGATAGG
>CM071874.1:11377855-11408820 GCA_036759665.1 Gynandropsis gynandra
GAAATCCTATGTCGTTGAGCGGTCAGCACTAGCGTAGGAATGATAATGCTAAGTGTAGAACCGTAAATCAAGAATAAGTGAATAAAACTAAGCATTAACGCAAGTCATTGTTCATACAATACAATTCCGATATCCCTACTCGCAGTAGGGACTCTACTCACTCATGGAGAAAATAGAAAACAAAGATAACATAATCCTATACATGATATAGTCTAAGGAATGCGATGCCTTGACCTTCCCTATCGTGTTACCGGTGCAAGGATTGATGCTTCTCTTCTTCTCCAATGCCTCACGAACCTTCCCAGATGTTTTCCAGCCTTTCCTTGCCCTGTTCGTCGCCCCCTTTGCCCTAGATCTATTCTGTTCCTTAAATCCGCTCGTTTGAAAGTTAGATCTAGGTTGTTGCGGATTACACGGCCCGCTCGGGCACAGGTTTTACCCGGTCGTGCAGAGGCTCGCCCGGTCGTGTTGCTTCATAGTGCCCGATCGGGTGGACATCACCCGATCGCTTGGTTGAGCGGCCCGAGTCGTGCAAACTCTCGGGGCAAACTGGATGGATCAACCCCCGAGCGGGTATACTTCTTGCGCCCGATCGGGTAAGGCTACCCGATCTCGTTGCCTTTGTGCCTCGGTCGTGCAAGGTGTGCGGATAAAACCCCGTAGGTTTTACCCGAGCGGGTGGATGAATAGTGCCCGACCGGGCACCCTTGTCTCCTTGAAATTTCTCTTTTCCGCTCGTTGCTCGGGTGTTCCTTTGGGTTCTGAAGCTCGATCTTGACTCTGAGTAGATATTTCTTCAATTCAGGTGGTTTTGAACAGGAATCCTTCATTTCATGCTCATTTAGGCCTTGTCGCCTAAAAACCTGAAAACCAAAAAAACGGGTGTATGAACCGCATATTCATATCGGAAATGTACGTCTCTATATAAGATACATGCGAAAATGGTGCTAAAATCTATCCTAATATTGATACACTTTCAGTGTTATCACGTATCCTAAGAAATTTGGAAAGAACATCTCCCGGCTCCTCAAAATCAAACGTATCGACCTAAATAAAATATTTTGAGCTCAAAAATGGGGTTGGACTCTCTTCAGCAACCCGAGGCACCTTTTACCTCGATAAGTTGAATGAGATGTGAAAAAATCAAGTACTTCCGTGAGTTGTACGCAATGTTATGGTATTTTAAAGCTTGTCGTACAATTTAATGTTGTAGTCGTATCATCACGGCAAAATCCAAACAAAAAGCAGAAAAGGGGTACAACACGAGTACGCAAATTGGAAACAGGAAACAAAAGGAATATTCGACAGACAAACGCAATGCAAGAGGCGTATTGACAAGAAGTGACATGTGTATCCTAAGAAACTCGAAAAGGGCTTCTCCCGACTCTAAAAATACAACGTATCGAGCTAAATAAAAGATTTTGAGCTTGAAAACAGGGTCGGGCTGCCTTCAGCAACCCTAGGGGTCCTTTATTTGGAAAAGATAAATGAGATGTGAAAAAATTAAGTTATTCGGTGCTTAGTACGCAAAGCTGTGGTATTTCAAAGCTCATTGTACAATTCAATGTTGTAATCGTCTAATCAAGACGAAAATAAAAACAAAAACCGAAAATGGGTGCAACAAGAGTACGTAAATAGGAAATCGGTAGCAAAAGGAATATCTTAGAGACAAACGCAAGCCAAGCGGCATATTGACATATGTATCCTAAGAAACTCAAAAAGGGCGTCTTCCAGCTCTAAAAATCCAACGTATCGATCTAAATAAAGATTTTGAGCTCGGAAACGGGGTTGGGCTGCCTCCAGCAACCCGAGGCGTCCTTTATCAAGATGAATGATATGTGAAAAAAAATCAAGTAATTTGGTACTTTGTATGCAAAGTTATGGTATTTCAAAGCTCGCCGTACAATTCAATGTTGTAATCATCTAATCATGATGAAAACAAAAAAAAAAGCTTAAAGGGGTGCAACACGAGTATGCAAATCGGAAATAGGAAGCAAAACAATATCTCAGAGACTAACGCAACAAAAGCAGCGTAATTACAAGAAGTGACATGTGTATCCTAAGAAACTCGAAAAAGGCATCTCCCGGCTCTAAAATACAAAGTATTGATCTTGATAAAAGATTTTAAGCTCAAAAACAGGTTGGCCTCCCTCTAGTAACCCAAGGCTCCTTTTATCTCGATAACATGAATGAGATGTGAAAACATCAAGTAATTCGGTGCTTTGTACGCAAAGTTATGGTATTTCAAAGCCCGTCGTACAATTCAATGTTGTAAGCGTTTTATCACGGAGAAAACCAAACAAAAAGCAGAAAAGGGGTGCAACATGAGTACAGAAATTTGGAAATAGGAAGCGAAAGGAATATTCGAGAGACAAACGCAATACAAGGGGTGTATTGACAAGAAGTGACATGTGTATCCTAATAAACTCGAAAATGGATCTCCCGGCTTGAAAAATCCAACGTATCGATCTAAATAAAATATTTTAAGCTCGAAAACAGGGTCGAGCTGCCTTCATCAACCTGGGGCATCGTTTATCTCCAAACGATGAATTAGACGATTACAACATTGAATTGTAACACAAGTGGCGTATTGACAAGAAGTGATATGTATATCCTAAAAAACTCGAAACATGCATCTCTCGGCTCTAAAAATCTACCTATTGACCTAAATAAAAGATTTTATGCTCGAAAATAGGGTCAAGCTTGTTTCAACAAACGGGGAATCATTTATCTCAAACAGATGAATGAGATGTGAAAAATCATGTAATTTGGTGCTTCGTACGCAAAGTTAATTTATTTCAAAGCCCGTCATACATTTCAATGTTATAATAATCTAATCATGGCGAAAACAAAAACAAAAAATCAGAAATGGGGTGCAAGATGAGAGACGAACGTAAATAGGAAATAGGAAGCAAAATGAATATCCAAGAGACAACTGGAACGCAAACGGCGTATTGACAAGAAGAGATATGTGTATCCTAAGAAACTAGAAAAGTGCATCTCATGGCTCTAAAAATCCAACGTATCAACCTAACTAAATTATTTTGAGATCGAAAACGGGGTCGGGCTGGCATCAGCAACCCGGGGCATCGTTTAACTCCAAAATATTAATGAGATGTGAAAAAATCAAGTCGGTGCTTCGTACATAAAGTTATTGTATTCAAAGCCCGTCGTACAATTCAATGTTGTAATCGTCTAATCACGGCGAAAACAAAAACAAAAAGCGGAAATGGAGTGCAAGACGATAGACAAACATAAATAGGAAATTGGAAGCAAAAGGAATATCCGAGGGACAAACGCAACGCAAGCGGCATATTGACAAGCGGCATATTGACAAGCGGTGACATTCGTATCCTAAGAAATTCGAAAAGGGCATCTCCCGGCTCTAAAATCCATCCTTTCGACCTAAATAAAGATTTTGAGCTCGAAAATGGGGTCGGGTTGCCTTGAAAAATCCGGGGTATTGTTTATCTCTAACATATGAACTAGATGTGAGAAAATCAAGTAATTCGGTGCTTTGTACTCTTGTATCTCGTTCAAGAGTGCAACAGAGTAGATGGCATTTTTATGTGTCTTGCTCTTAGGATATAGAAATATGATCACCAATCCACCACTTAGACCAAAACCATCGGAAAAGTATCAAGCTCGATGCACTCATATCGATTTTAGATTATGCTTTTAGGCATTATTTCTATCGAGAGTATTAGTGTGCGCTCTTATTCTTCAAAAACAAGCTCAATTCATACGATCAAATTATCCTCGTGAAACAGAAGTGAAGCATCATCTACATGAAGTATAATCATTTGGATAGAGAGAATGAACAAGAAACTAACCTAGCAACCTCGTCTTAACTATCCACAAGTAAAACTAGGATTCCCAAAGACTTACCACCTACTCGTTCCTCAACCGACTAATAAGTCTAACATGGAAGATATCACGGAAAAAGGAAACTTTTTAAGCATCCTAGGTTCAAGGTTCATCTCAAAATGTTGCATCAAACAAGTGCCTGGGATGACTCTGACTCATGAAAACAAAAGCAAACTAAAGCAAACCGAAGAACTACAAAATCAAATAGAAAAACAAAAGAAAATGAAACAAAATCAGCTGACAAATGTGAGCTACTCCCCCAGACTTGAATGGAACGATGTCCTCGACGTGAAACTCCGATGGAGGATAGGAAAGGTGAAGTCACGGTTGTAGGTCTCTTTTCTTTATGATTTTCAAATAAACCAAGTCCGAAACTACGAAACAAAAGAAAACAAAATTCTGGGTTGTCTCCCATAAAGCGCTTATTTAACTTAGTTAAGCTTGACGTATCCATGCTTCATGTGTTCGCGATAGGTGGATCGAATACGGAGATGGAGTTTCTGCTCTTGGAACGGTTGGGTCTACTCTTTCTTCTTCCTTGCTTTTTTTTCCATTGTCTAATCGTTCTCTCGATCTCGGGGTCGATTCGATGCAAACTAGAATTTCTTTGAGATCGGGTAATACACCTACAAAGGACAAACAAAAAGAATTAGAAGAAAGAACAAAAAGAAAACAAAACAAAAAAAAACAAAAACAAGAATTATTCTATGTCTGAATCTAAGGCGTGTTGACAAATAGTCCCCGACAACAGCACCAAAAACTTGATGTGTGTCATGTTAAACAAGTTAATCTAAATTATCCTCAAGTGCACGACACGTGTGTAGTATTTTAGGTGCCTATCCCATAGGGACTATGCAACACGGACTAAGACCAAACTAAAATCAATGCTTGCTGCGATGAAATAATGGTTGTGATATGCAATGATGAATATGCAGAAAACCTAGGAGTTCTTAAAAAATGAGACAAATGTTCTAGGATACAGTTTCCCCGCATAGAGTCCGAAACCGATTGTCGATCTATCTAATAATGCATTCCCTATCAAGATATCTAAGGCGGACAATCCTAATGTAAATCCTACCTCTCTTAAGGCATAGGAACGTGATTCAATTGAGTTATCCCCTACTTTCGTGGCTGACACCCCAACTAAACCCCATACGACCTATGATTCATCCGATTAACCCTCAACGGTTACTACCCTACTTTCCTGACCTAGTCTCGGTTGTTCTAAGCCTAATCTTCTAGGACTAGAATTTTCCTTTCAATCCTTCTCCTAATCTCTAAGACATGCATCTACGTGGCCTTTGTAAATACAACACATTAAATGCTTAGACAAAGAATAGATTAGCAAAACGGGAAATGCATTCATAAATAAATCAAAATGGGTTCCAGGATAGCCATGGGCTAATCCCTTCTCCTAGAACAAGACAACTATTGAGTCATTAGTTCAAACTTAAACAACATAAATGAAATAGAATGTCTAATAAGAATAGAAATCAAACGAGGCGTTGTCCCAATTCGATCTTCCCCTCCTTGCGTGTCTACCGTCAAGAGGGCTCTCTCAGATGATGGATAGACTCCAATCTACCCTCCTAGGGTTCCCCTCTGTGTTTTATTCCGTTCTAACTCAAATGGGGGTCCCTTTTTAAGCTTGTTCGTCGTTGGAAAACTTCAAGGAAGGTTTGATCATCTCATTTTTGTACATGATTCTCGCATGATTTTAGATATGTTTATGACGATAGTTGCGATGTCTACGTGTGATTTTGTACATGCTTTACGTGTTTCTGTGTTTTCATGTTCTTATTGGTTTTAGTGCATATTTGGTTCGTTTCAGAGCTAAAGAACATACACGGGACAAAGTACGAGCATAAGAGATTATAATAGAGAAAACGGGATGAGAAATGGGCAAGGAATGCAATACGACATGAGGAGACAAGGTCCCCCGAGGGGTGGTTTCCTTAGCCCGCTCGGGCTGAACATCCGGCAGAAGTTGCCCGTCTGGGATTCACCTTCAGCACACACAGATTGAGAGCTCGTGAGGAGCCTGCGCGGGGTGCTCTCCTTAGCTCGCGAGGGGTGGTTGTCCAGCAGCACTTGCCCAAGTCGTGCTCACCTACAACATGTGCCAGTCGTTCAAGAGTTAGGGAGCCCGCGCGGATTGCCTTCCTAGCCCGCACGGGGCATGTCAGCAACAACTTCCCTAGAAGTTCTCCAACAGGGAATTTGTTTAAAAAGAGACTCCCAATTGAGTTCAAATGGAATAAAACACAGAGGAGAACCCTAGGAGAGTACACAACATCCATCCATCCAAGAGCCCTCTTGACGGGAGTCACACAAGGAGTCGGGGATCGATTCGGGATCATCACTCGTTTGATATTCTATGCTCCTTACTCTACTGATTTTGTTTATGTTGTTTAGACTCATGATCGAGTAGTAGATTTGTTTTAGGAGAAGGGATTAGCCCATGGCAATCCCGGAACCGTCTTTGATTTGTTTATGAATGCATTTCCCCGTTTCGTTTATCTATTCTTTGTCTGAGCGCTTATTGTCTTGCGTTTACAATGGCCACGTAAACGCATGTGTTAGGGATTAGGAGAAGGAACGAAAGGAGAATTCTAGTCCTAGAAGATCAGGCTTAGAACAACGAGACTAGGTCACGAAAATAGGATAGTAACGGTTGAGGGTCGAATCGGGCAAATCATGAATCATAATGGGGTTTAGTTGGGGTGTCAGCCACGAAAGTAGGGGATGACTCAATAAAACCACATTCCTTTGACTTGAAAGAGGGTAGGATCTACATTAGGATCGTCTGCCTTAGATATCTTGATAGGGAATGAATGATTAGATAGATCGGAGATAGGTTTCGGGAGCTATGCGGTGAAACCGGATCCTAGAACGTTTGCCTCTTTGTTCAGAACTCGCTATTCCACTGCATATCCATCATTTCATCTCATCATCCTTATTTCACCGTAGCAAGAATTGATTTGATCTTGATTCTTAGACCGTGTTACATTAGTCCTTGTGGGATCGACACCTTAATTACTACACACGTGTCGTGCACTTACGGGTAGTTTTAGGTTAACTTGTTTAACTTGACACGCATCAAGGTTGTTGCGGACACGCCCCGTGCGGGCTTGCTAGCCAATCTGCACGGTCTCCTCACATTCATCATAACCTACGCGTGCTAAGGATGAGCATGAGTCGGGCTCATTTTGCTGGACCATCACCCCGCGCGGGCTAAGGAGAACACCCCGCGTGGGCTCCTCAGTCTCTTTGATCGGCGCGTGTTGAAGGTGAGTCTGAGGGGGGAAACAAGTGCTAGATGTACACCCCGAGCGGACTAAGGAAGCCACCCCATGCAGGGCCCTTGTCTCCTTGTGTCGTATCCCTTTCCTTGCTTGGTTCTCGTCCTCTTTGCTCTGTTATCATCTTCAATGCCCGTACTTTGTCCTATGTATGTTCTTTAGCTCCAAAACAAACCAAATACGCATTAAAACCTATAAGAACCTGAAAACACAAAACAAGTAAAACGGATACAATATCACACGTAAATATCGCAACTATCGTCATAAACATCTCTAAAATCATGCGAGAATCGTGTACAAAAACGAGATGATCAGGTGCAACACGAGAGACAAACGCAAATAGGAAATAAAATGCAAAAGGATAATCCGAGAGACAAACGCAACGCAAGTAGCGTATTGACAAGAAGTGACATGTGTATCCTACGAAACTCGAAAAGGGCATTTCTCGACTCTAAAAATCCAATATATTGGCCTAAATAAAAGATTTTGAGCTCAAAAATGGGGTCGGGTTGCGATCACAAACCCAGGGCATCGTTTATTTCAAAAAGCTAAATGAGATGTGAAAAAATCATGTAATTCGGTGCTTCTTACGCAAAGTTATTGTATTTCAAAGCTCGTCGTACAATTCAATGTTGTAATCGTCTAATCAAGCTGAAAACAACAAAAAGCGGAAATGGGGTGCAATATGAGAGATAAACGCAAATAGGAAATAGGAAGCAAAAGGCATATCCAAGAGACAAGTGGTGTATTGACAAGAATTGACATGTGTATCCTAAGAAACACGAAAAAGTCATTTCTCAGCTCTTAAAATCCAATATAACGACCTAAATAAAAGATTTTGAGCTAGAAAATGGGGTCGGGCTGTATTGAGCATCCCAGGGCATCGTTTATCTCCAAAAGATGAATGGGATGTGCAAAAATCATGTAATCGGTGCTTCATACGCAAATTTGTTGTATTTCAAAGCTCGTCATATAATTCAATATTGTCATCGTCTAATCACGGCGATAAAAAAACAAAAAGCGGAAATGGGGTGCAACACAAGAAACAAACTCAAATAGGAAATAGGAAACAAAAGGAATATCCGAGAGACAAACACAATGCAAGCGGCATACTGACAAGAGGTGACATGTGTATCCTAAAAACTCGAAAAGGCCATCTCCCGACTCCAAAAATCCAACGTATCGACCTAAATACAATATTTTGAGCTCGAAAAAGAGGTCGGGCTACCTTGAGCAACCTCGGACATTGTTTAACTCTAAAAGATGAATCAGATGTGAAAAAATCATTAAATTCGGTGCTTCGTACGCAAAGTTATTGTATTTCAAATCTCGTCGTACAATTCAATGTTGTAATCGTCTAATCACGGCAAAAACAAAAATAAAAAACGGAAATTGGGTGCAACACGAGAGACAAACACAAATAGGAAATAGGAAGCAAAAGGGATATGTGAGATACAAACGCAACGCTAGCGGCATATTGACAAGAAGTGACATGTGTATCCTTGGAAAGGACGGAAGATGTACGCGATCCGAAAGAAGGACGTCTAGTGACCCGTGCTAGGGCTAGAGAGGAGGAAGCCTTGATCATTCAAGCAGGTCCCTTCACCCGAGCTAAAGCTACGAAGCTCAAGGAGGCAACCGTCGTGATTTCTCACGGTTGTTCAAGTTCAAGACAAGTGCTCGAGTCCACAAAGAAGTTCCAACATCCACATTATACTACACACGAAACACAACTCGCAACGGTTAATTATTAGGTAAAGTTACCTCCAAGTACTTTTTTCCCTTCGTTAGTTTGCTCCCACGGGGTTTTCCAACGACTGGTTTTTAACGAGGCCGCAAATCACTTTTCCGCGACCTAATTATTAACCCAAGGGTTTCAAGACAAGTTCGCAACCCAACGGTACATCTTACGACTTGTCCAATTAATGTCTTAGCTATTTTTTACATTATTTAATTGTTGCATTGCATGGTGAGTTGCATCTAATGCTACATTTATGTGTGTTGCATGGCCTTTCTTGCTTATTATGATGTTCATCCTTAGACAACTTTGAATTTGAAATTATGTTTTGATTTTCCTTTGTGAAATCATCCTTTGATGGTGCGTTATATCCAGCAACGGGTTGGTGTGTCATATTCAACGTTCGTTTGTTCTTCCTTGGTGCGTAATATCCTTCGAAGACGGACTGGTGAATCGAGAATCTTTCCGCAACTCTCGTGTGACCAATTGCTCCACCCACCTAGTGCAACTCGTTGCAGCAAGGCATTTCCATCCGACCTTTAGTCTAGAGCTTCGTTCCAGCGGGATCACGTCAAGTGGTATCAGAGCTTGTTCTAGCCAAAAGGTTAGTTCAATTCACGGATTGATTGTTTCGATCATAGCTAGGGTTGAACGCAACAAAAACAAAAAAACATATATATATAGTACGTGCTACGAGTCTTGCTACTCGTACGTTTCTATTGTCTTTCGTTGCTTTCCGCTTCTGGTTGCTCCATGCGCTAGTGTGCATGAAGTCCAAGAGTAGGTATCTTCAAAAACCATCAAGCATTATGGGGGATAAAGGAGTCAAGAACAGCTGGGTGAACGAGAGATTAATCGTGGCTCTCGCGGCTCGTTTGGAGCAAAGTATCACTAACAAAATGGAGGATTTTTGGCAAGAATTTTGACCCGAACATCCGACCAGATCGAGAGACACTCATGCGTTCCAGCAACGAGAAAGGAACCAGCATGAAGAGGACAACAACTACTATGAACGAGGCAGTTCATCCTCGTCCCAAAGTAGTCACCGAGGGCGGTGTGAGCCGAGGGAACGATGAGACGACCCGAGGGACGATCTCGCTGGTCTCAAGCTATAAATTCCATTTTTCCATGGAAAAGACGACCCGGACGCCTACCTAGAGTGGGAGAAAAAGGTTGAACTCGTGTTCGATTGCCAACACTACCCCGAGGCCAAGAAGGTTAGGATGGCGGCCAAGGAGTTCTACAATTACGCCTTGAGTTGGTGGGATCAGTTCGTGACTTCTAGGAGACGTTACAGAGAGAAACCTATAGAGACGTGGCTGGAAATGAAAGCCATAATGCGCAAGCGATATGCTCCGAATCACAATCTCCGAGAGTTACACAAATCGATTCCAATCAATCAAAAACTCCATCGAATAAGGAGTTCTCGTTCTAACTTTGGGGCTGGAAAATAGAGTCAACCACGAGAGGAAAAACTGAGCTATCCAAGGAGAGATAAATCTGTTCCAGCGACCCGAGACGCAATCAAAGTGGTTCCATCCGTTTTACGAGACAAAGGAAAAGCCGAGGCCATTACATCAAGGGCTGAAGACGCGAAATGCTTCTATTGTGAGGGACAAAATCATTATGCGGATGAATGTCCAAACAAAATATTTATAATATTTCGTGAGGATGATGAGCGTGAATCCGAGGACAAAGAATCTGAATCTTCGACCAAGGATTATGAAGAAGAACTTGATTTAAAGGTCAAGAAGCACCCGAGGTCTTCTAAACTACAATGACTCCACGAGTATGGCAAAGTGAACATGCCCAACCAAGTGGCCGTGCCAATCACCCTTGGCAAATACGAGGACGAGATCATGTGTGACGTTCTTCCCATGGATGCAAGCCCTACCTTTCTCGGTAGTCCGCGGCAATCGGATCCAAAGGTAATACATGAAGATTTTTCTAACCAACATTCTTTCGAGCTTAATGACAGGAAAATGAGTCTTATTCCTAAGACGCCAAGAGAAGTGCAACCATATCAAATGCACTTGAAACAGCAAGGAGAACGCGTACTTAAGTCTTCGAACTTCTACGCGAGATCGGGTGAGATCAAGAAATCTCTTCACTCTAATAAGTCTGTATTGTTGTTTGTATATAAGGGAGCTCTCTCGAGCTTAGTTAACCTTGCACCGGTGCTGCCGAGTGAAATTTCTATTTTATTGCAGGATTATGGAGATGTCTTTCCCGTAAAGAACTCCACCGGATTACCCCCGATACGCAGTATCGAACATCAAATCAATTTCGTTCCCGGAGCCGCGTTACCAAATCGGCCAGCCTACCGGACCAATCCCATGGAAACCAAGGAGCTGCAAAGGCAAGTGGAGGAACTCATGGCCAAGGGACACATCTGAGAAAGCATGAGTCCGTCCGTCGTACCCATTCTACTCGTGCCGATGAAAGATGGCAGCTGGCGCATGTGTGTTGATTGTCGCGCAATCAACAACATTACGGTAAAGTATCGACATCCTATTCCTAGGCTAGATTACATGTTAGATGAATTGCATGGACGTAGGATATTTTCAAAGATTGATCTTGAGAGTGTATATCATCAAATTAGGATGAAGGAAGGTGACGAATGGAAAACGGCGTTTAAAACTAAGCATGGATTGTATGATATTTTAGTTATGCCCTTTGGATTATCAAATGCACCTGGTACCTTCATGTGCTTAATGAACCATGTTCTTCGAGAGTATATAGGTAGATTCGTGGTAGTCTACTTTGATGATATATTGATTTATAGTAAGAACTTAGAGGAACACTTAGGCCACCTAAAATTAGTCTTAAAGGTACTTAGGAAGGAAGAATTGTACGCCAATTTTAAGAAATGTACCTTTTGTACATATAACGTTGTTTTCTAGGTTTTGTTGTAGGTGCAGATGGCGTAAAGGTGGACGAAGAAAAGGTCAAAGCCATTCGGGAATGGCCGAGCCCAAAGACCGTCGGGAAGTCTGAAGCTTCCATGGACTCGCGGGGTTCTATCATTGCTTTGTTAAGGACTTCAGCACCTTGCTGAAGACATTAAGAAAAACGTGGGATTCAAGTGGGAAGAAGCGCAAGAGGTAGCGTTTCAAACATTGAAAGAAAAACTCACTAACGCTCCTTTGCTAATATTGCCTGATTTCCTTAAGACATTTGATATTGATGCATCCGGTGAAAGAATTGGTGTAGATTCAATTTTGATGTAGGAACGGAAGCCAATTACCTATTTTAGCAAGAAACTCGGAGGTGCAACCCTCAACTATGCCCTATACGGTAAGGAGCTTTACGCGCTTGTGAGAGCGTTGCAAACATGGCAGCATTAGTTATGGCGTTTTTGAGCACGGAGGCGAATGATTTTCAAGCCCGGCGACCAAGTTTGGATTCATTTGCGAAAGGAGCAATTTCCGGACGAGCGGAAATCAAATTTAATGCCCCGGATCAATGGTCCCTTTACAGTGACCAAGAGAATCAGCAACAATGCCTACCAACTCGACTTGCAAGGTAAGTATCATGTGAGTCCCAGCTTTAATGTTACTGACTTGGTTCCTTTTGGCGCAGATCAGATCAAGCGGATTTGAGGGCAAATCCTTTTCAACTAGGGGGCATGATATGATTCCGGAAAATGTCGAGGACACAACCCGAGCCATGGCGAATGAAGAGGATGTGACCCATGATGAGGAAGATGTGACTCGCGCTGAGGAGGACGCGACCCATGCTGCGGAGGACGTATCCCATGCTAAGGAGGACGCGTCCTATGTTGCCAAGGACAAGCCCCGTGTTGCCGATGATACGACCTGCGTCACAAAAGACACGACCCGTGCCGCAGAAGAGGCGACCCGAGCTGAACCAAAATGACGGAAGATGTACGCGACCCGAAAGAAGGACGTTGGTCCCGTGACCCGTGCTAGGGCTAGAGAGGAGGAAGCCTTGATCATACAAGCAGGTCCCGTGACCCGAGCTAAAGCTAGGAAGCTCAAGGAGGCTATCGTCGTGATTTCTCACGGTCGTTTAAGTTAAAGACAAGTGCTCGAGTCCACAAAGAAGTTCTGACATCCACATCATACTACACGCGAAACACAACTCGCAACGGTTAATAATTAGATAAAGTGATCCGCGAGTACTCTTTTCCCTTCGTTGGTTTTGTCCCACGGGGTTTTCCAACGACGGATTTTTAAAGAGGCCGTGAATCACTTTTCCGCGACCTAATTATTAACCCGAGGGTTTCAAGACAAGTTCGCAACCCAACGGCACATCTTACGACATGTCCAATTAATGTCTTAGCTATTTTCTACATTATTTAATTGTTGCCTTGCATGGTAACTTGCATTTAATGCTACATTTATGTGTTTGCATGGCCTTTCTTGCTTATTATGATGTTCATCCTTAGACAACTTTGAATTTGAAATTATCTTTCGATTTTCCTTTGTGAAATCATCCTTTGTTGGTGCGTTATATCCAGAAACCCGTTGGTGTGTCATATCCAACGTTCGTTTGTTCTTCCTTGGTGCGTAATATCCTTCGAAGACGGGTCGGTGAATCGAGAGTCTTTCCGTAACTCTCGTGTGACCAATCGCTCCACCCACCTTGTGCAACTCATTGCAGCAAGGCCTATCCACCCGACCTTTAGTCTAGATCGTCGTTTTAGCGGGATCGTGTCAGGTGGTATCAGAGCTCGTTCTACCGAAAAGTTAGTTCAATTCACGGTTTGATTGTTTCGATCATAGATAGGTTGCAACAAAAAAAACATATATATATATATAATAATATAGTACGTGCTACGAATCTTGCTACTCGTTTGGAGCAAAGTATCACTAACAAAATGGAGGATTTTTGGCAAGAATTTCGACCCGAACATCCGACCAGACCGAGAGACACTCATGCGTTCCAGCAAAGAGAAAGGAACCAGCATGAAGAGGACAGCAACTAATACGAACGAGGAAGTTCATCCTCATCCCGAAGTAGTCACCGAAGGCAGCGTGAGACGAGGGAACAACGAGATGACCCGAGGGAAGATATTGTTGGTCTCAAGCTAAAAATTCCATCGTTCCATGGTAAAGCTGACCCGGACGCCTACCTAGAGTGGGAGAAAAAGGTTGAACTCGTGTTCGGTTGCCAACACTACCCGATGCCAAGAAGGTTAGGATGGTGGTCAAAGAGTTCTACGATTACGCCTTGAGTTGGTGGGATCAGTTCGTGACTTTTAGGCGACGTTACTGAGAGAAACCTATAGAGACGTGGCTGGAAATGAAAACCATAATGCGCAAGCGATATGCTCCGAATCACAATCTCCGAGAGTTACACAAATTGATTCCAATCGATCAACAACTCCAGCGAAGAAGGAGTTCTCGTTCTAACTTTGGGGCTGGAAAATACAGTCAACCACGAGAGGAAAAACTGAGCTATCCAAGCAGAGACAAATCTGTTCCAGCGACCTGAGACACATTCAAAGTGGTTCTATTCGTTTCACAAGACAAAGGAAAAGTCGACGCCATTACATCGAGGGCTCAAGACGCGAAATGCTTCTAGTGTCACAGACGAAATCATTATGCGGATGAATGTCCAAACAAAATATTTATGATATTTCGTGAGGATGATGAGCGTGAATCCGAGGACAAAGAATCTGAATCTTCGAACAAGGATTATGAAGAAGAACTCGACTTAAAGGTCAAGAAGCATGCAATTCGGTGCTTCGTATTGTGAAAAAATCATGCAATTCGGTGCTTCATATGCAAAGTTATTGTATTTCAAAGCTCGTCGTACAATTCAATGTGGTAATCATCTAATCACGGGGAAAACAAAAACATAAAGTGGAAAAGGGGTGCAACACGAGAGACAAACGCAAATAGGAAATAGGAAGCAAAAGGAATATCCGAGAGACAAACGCAACGCAAGCGGCTTATTGGCAAGAAAAGACATGTGTATCCTAAGAAACTCGAAAAGGGCATCTCCTGACTCTAAAAATCTAACGTATCGGCCTAAATAAAAGATTTTGAGCTCGAAAACGGGGTCGAGTTGCCTTGAAAAACCCGGGGCGTCGTTTATCTCGAACATATGTATAAGAAGTGAAAAAATCATGTAAGTCGGTGCTTTGTACGCAAAGTTATGGGATTTTAAAGCCCGTCGTACAATTTAATGTTGTAATCGTCTAATCACAGCGAAAACAAAAACAAAAAAGCGGAAAATGGGTGCAACATGAGAGACAAACGCAAATAAGAAATATGAAGCAAAAGGAATGTCCGAGAGACAAATCTAACGCAAGCGACGTATTGAGAAGAAGTGATATGTGTATCCTAAGAAACTCGAAGAGGGAATCTCTCGGCTTTAAAAATCCAACGTATCGACCTAAATAAAAGATTTTTAGCTCGAAAACAGTGTTAGGCTGCCTTCAGCAATCCGGTGCATCGTTTATCTCTAAAATATGAATGAGATGTGAAATATAATTTTTTTTGTTTAATATATCACGAAATTTAGGTATATATTTTGTTCGTCCCTAAACTTAAAAATGTATTAGAGTCACTTTCCAAAATTGTGGACAAATTACAAATTTTTCCCTTTATTTGTTTCTAAGTTTAAGGACGAATTTAGGGACGAATAACAAATTAGGATCTTCTAAATCTTGGGATGGATTTAGTAAGTCCTTAATTTTTTCAATGACATATTTGCGAATAGTTTTAAATTTTGTCTCTAATTCATTCTTAACTTAATTTTTCGAGAAAAAACGATGGATTACACCGTAGCAAGTATAGTATAATCGTGAGTCACATGTTGTTAATTAGTTTTGAGGATGATTCGTTTTAATGGTGAGCGTTTTAAAGCCTCAAAATGTAAATTGGCATGTTATAATATTTATGATTATAATTTACAACATGTAAGACTATTACTTACGATCATATTGTAATTACTATGCAAAAAAACGTTAGGTGCTAGTCAGCCAACACCTTCCACTTAGAATGTCAAGGGGAAGTTTATCGATGTCTAGGCGACAGTGTATACAAGTATATATATATATATATACCATATATGATTAAATAATGTTTATAATCTTAATATTCATAAATAGAATTCAAATATTAAGAACAAAAAAAATTAAAAAATAAAAGAATAATAAACATAACATAATTTTTTTAACTATCTAATTCCACATCTCTATATTCTTGATGTAAATATTATTGATCTGATTCAAATTCAACGTCAATTTATCTATCTTTTCATATATCCAGAAATATAGGATGATTTATCTAGTTATGCAAAAATTACGAGTGAATTATATAATAATATCATTAATTCAAATGTTGATTTCTGCATGTTCAAATTTTTATTTGAAAAAATATTCATATTAAGTAAGACCTCATTAAACTGATAATAAACCATTGTATCTACAAAATTCAGTTAAAAATAATATTCTTCTTTGATTAATAAAACGACACCATTTTTATTATGTTTTTTAATCAATCCGCCTAGGCACACAAGACCCCAGAAACCCTAGAAAACCCATAAACTATACAAACCTCTTCCAAAGCATATAATTTACTAGATTCAAAAGATGATATTCATAAACATGGATGTTTAGGAAAAATTGGGGCGTTTGGTAAGCGCTAGCGTCACCTAGATTGAATTCTTAGTACATCGGTTATAACTAATTTTATCAAGTATTAACAATTTGTATCATTTAACAATTGGGTTTAACAATAATACAACATCCTCTATGCAAAAACTGTTGGGTTGATTTGGGGTGCGGAAACGTGTTTTCTCAACCCGAATTTTAGATCTAGTCATATTCAGATAGTTTTTCGGGGTTTTCAACGATAAACAATTATAGAAACAATTTCGTACCTGTAACGTTGAATAAACGTGTTTTCCGAATTTTAGATCTAGTCATATTCAGATAGTTTTTCGGGGTTTTCAACGATAAACAATTATAGAAACAATTTCGTACCTGTACCTGTGAATCTGTGACAATCGGATGATAGACTTGATAGTACAAGTCCTCTACGTGTATCCACGCCGAGATCGGATTCTGCCTTCAACGTTTGATGCGGAATTCTCGATGAACGAAAAGTATTTCGTTCTTCGTAAGTTTTCTTTTGACGGCTACTAGGGTTTTGTGATTCTGAAATCTCATATCGAAAACCTAGTTTTCGTTTCTTAAATAGAATTATTAACTTTTAATAATTACACTTTTAACCCAAGACTATCCAAATATTACATAACAGGCATATAACTTTCAATCTCCCACTTGCCTTTACGTAATATTTCAAACAGTCAAAGTATATGTATCTCCATACACATACTTGCCTGTACATCTGATGTACTAACCCCAAAAGAAAATCAAGTACAATTATATTCTTCGGTGCTAGCGGAAGAATATAATTGTATTCCACACTGATTGTCTAACAATCACAAGCAGATACCGAGACACTCGTATGCGTGTGACCTCGTAGGTTCATAGCCAATTAGTTTCCACTAATTAACTAATCGAGGTAGGCGTCTAGCAACACTCCCCAACGACCGGATAGCGTGAAGTAACATCCTTACTCATTTGAGTAACAATTTTACCCAAAACGAACCATGGTGAAGTTGATGTTAGTATTTCCTTCCATCTTTACAGCTCCGGATGCATCCTAGGCATGGTCATAACTGTCAGCCTTACGGATCATCAACTATGTCTCATGTCAATCACAAATGACTGATGAATGTTCAGTGATCACATCATTATGTGTATCACCCATATATGTGATTCAGTAAAAGAGATCTACTGATTTCTATCACCATAGAAACTTATCACATACATGTTGTTCTTTCCGGATCACTGTAGTCCGAGTAGTGATCCTACGAACAAGAACAATTCAGATTAAATCATACCAAAACTTGACTCTCTTTATTATGATCTCTATTATAATGTCAAGTTTCAGATTTAATCTTGGACTCTATCATACAATTATGAAAATTCATCATATGAAAATAATGCCATATATTATAAAATTAAAATCGATGTCTAAAATACAACTCGCTACATGTCTATAAACTAATGCCAGCTAGTCATCTCTCTCAATCCGATCCTCAGCTTATGCTTGTCAAACTCCTTTGACCCAAGCGCCTTCGTGAACGGATCTGCTGCATTTTCCTTTCCATCCACCTTCTGGATTTGCACGTCCCCACGCGCTATGATCTCTCGTATCAGGTGAAACTTCTGCAGAACATGTTTCGATTTCTGATGAGACCTTGGTTCCTTCGCCTGAGCAATGGCTCCGGTGTTATCACACAATAAAGGAACAGCTTCAATAAAGGAACAGCTTCCTTTATCGAAGGTACCACCCCAAGTTCATCTATGAACTTTCTCATCCAAACCGCTTCTTTGCTGCTTCGCAAGCCGCTATATATTCTGCTTCAGTCACCGAATCGGCTATAGTAGCCTGCTTGGAACTCTTCCAACTTACTGCGCCTCCATTCAGACAAAACACAGAGCCTGAAATGGACCGACTGACATCCTTGTCCGTCGAGAAACTCGTATCAGTGAATCCTTCTAACTCCAAGTTAGAGCCACCATAAATGAGGAACTGGTCCTTAGTCCTTCTCAAGTACTTAAGGATGTTCTTAACAACCTTCCAGTGTTCCTCACCAGGATCTGCCTGATATCTACTCACTACACTTAGTGCGTAGGCTACGTCAGGCCTAGTACACGTCATGGAGTACATGATGGCTCCCACTGCGCTAGCGTAGGGAAGCCGACTCATGTGTTCTCTTTCTTCCGGGGTCTTAGGACAATCCTCCCTAGAAAGAGAAATTCCAGTGCCTATCGGTAGATAGCCTTTCTTGGAACTTTCCATGTTGTATCGTCTCACGATACTGTCGATGTACTGGGATTGTGACAATCCAAGCAACCTCTTCGATCTATCCCTATAGATCTTTATTCCCAGAATATAGGCTGCTTCTCCTAGATCCTTCATGGAGAACTGATCAGACAACCATGACTTCGTCTCTTGCAACGTCGGAATGTCATTTCCCATGAGCAATATGTCATCCACATAAAGCACAAGGAAGACAACCGTGCTCCCACTAAACTTCTTGTACACACAAGGCTCTTCATCGCATCTAACAAAGTTGAACTTTTCAACTGCCTTGTTAAAGCGAATGTTCCAGGTTCGAGAAGCTTGCTTGAGTCCATAAATGGACCTCTGAAGCTTGCATACTATATGACTTTGAGTTGGCGACGTGAAACCCTCAGGTTGAGTCATGAAAACCTCTTCCTGGAGCTCTCCGTTAAGGAAAGCTGTTTTCACGTCCATCTGCCAAATCTCATAGTCATAGTACGCCGCTATAGCAAGTAGAATCCGAATAGATTTGAGCATTGCCACAGGGGAGAACGTTTCTTCATAGTCAATCCCTTCTTGTTGACTATACCCTTTGGCAACTAGACGAGCTTTATAGGTCTCTACCTGCCCGTCTGCTCCAATCTTCTTCTTGTAAACCCATTTACAACCGATCGGTCTGGAAGCTTGTGAAGAATCAACCAAAGTCCACACTTTGTTGATCTTCATAGATTCCATCTCGGATTCCATGGCTTTCCACCATTTCTCAGAATCTGGGCCTTGTATAGCCTCATGGAAAGTCAACGGGTCGTCATCTCTATGACCGACCACGTCCTCTTGCATCATCAGATTAAGTCTGTCAGGTGCACGTCGAGAACGTGTTGACCTTCTCAAGAAAAGTTGTGTAGCAGGTTCAACCTGCACTGGGATATCTGGTTGGACTTGTTCATGGGCAAGTTCCTGAACTTGTTCCTGAACTGGCACTGTTACTTCAACATTTGAAGTTGAGGCGCCGGAGCCTAACACTATGTCACCCAGCCAAGAACGCTCATTTGACATCTCATGTCCATGAGCTTGTGTTGGTTCGTCGGGCTCTTGAATCTCGTCAAGAACTACTTCTCCACCATGAGTTCCTTCTTCAAGGAATTCCCTTTCAAGAAAGGTTGCCGTTCTGGCCACAAACACTTTATGCTCAGACGGGTGGTAGAAATAATATCCAATAGTTTCTTTGGGATATCCTATGAACCTACACTTGTCAGACCTAGCATCAAGCTTGTCTGGCTGAAGTCTCTTAACGAAGGCCGGACAACCCCAAACCTTGATGTGTCTCAGGTTTAGTTTCCGTCCCTTCCATATCTCATATGGAGTCTTAGAGACCGCTTTAGTGGGAACCTTGTTTAAAATGTACGCAGCTGCTTCTAAAGCATAACCCCACAAGTTTATTGGAAGATCTGTGAACCCCATCATGGATCGGACCATATCTAATAAAGTCCGATTTCTCCTTTCGGACACACCATTATGTTGTGGTGTTCCAGGAGAAGTCCACTGAGACAAAATCCCATTTTGCCTTAGATAATCGACAAATTCATGACTAAGATATTCACCGCCCCGGTCAGATCTCAACACCTTGATACTCTTTCCGGTTTGTTTCTCCACTTCACTGCGGAATCTCTTAACATTTCAAAAGATTCGGATTTGTGTCTCATCAAGAACACAAAACCATATCTCGACATATCATAAGTGAATGTGATGAAATATGAATATCCACCCCTAGCCTGAACTTTCATCGGTCCGCATACATCAGTATGTATGAGTCCTAGAAGTTCTGTAGCTCTCTCTCCGGTTCCACTAAACGGAGATTTGGTCATCTTACCAGTGATACATGACTCACAAGTTGCATAAGATTCATAATCGAAATGGCCCAGAAGACCATCTTTATGCAACCTGTTTATCCTCTTCTCACCGATGTGACCAAGTCTACAATGCCAAAGGTACGTCTGTCTTTGACGATCATCTACCTTTCTCTTATGGCCCGAAACATGCATGTTAATTTGTTCTACATTAACATCAGGTAAGATATAAAGTCCTTGTTGCAAATAACCATTCACACATAAATCATCACCATGATAAATAGAGCAAATGTTATTACTGAAAACTGTTCGAAATCCACGTCTATCAAGCATAGAAATAGAAATTATGTTCGAAACAAACTTCGGAACATAATAACAGTCGTCTAGCAACAAAGTCTTGCCCGTAGGCATAATAAGGGAAATACATCCTACGGCTAGAGCAGCAACACTTGCGCCATTTCCAACCTTCAGACTGAACTCTCCCTTCATGAACCTCCTACTGACCCTCAGCCCCTGCAACATATTGCAGACGTTAAAGCTGCTACCGGTATCCAATACCCATCTAGATGAATCAATAGTAGTCAAGGATAACATGAAAACATTTTTCATGTGAATCTTACCTTGCTTCTTGCCCTTCAGAGACTGCAGGTATTCCTTGCAGTTCCTCTTCCAATATCCTTTCTTCTTGCAGAAGAAACATTCGGCTTCTGATTGGTTGGCCTTGGTGGCACCGCCCTTTGCCTTGGTCTCACCAGACTTAGGCGCATTATGACTGGTCCTGGGCCTTTTCTTGCCCTTCCTCTTCTGATAAGAAGACTCACCAACCATCAGCACAGATCCCGATACCCTCTTCCCAATAGACATCTGTTTCTTTAGACACTTCACAGTGATACACTTTTCCTCGTACTTTGTGTATTCACTGAAAGCCTCGTCGTTCGTGGGTCTGGCACTGGAGGAGCCGGTTTGTCGATCACATCGATCAGCTTCTCACGTGTCAGCACCATGCGCAAATTGCATTTCCATTCGTCGAAGTTTCCACCAACCAACTTGTTGGTCTCGAGAATTGGACGCAAATTGAGACATTCTCAGGAGATCTGTTAACGAAAGAAAAATTTGCAGCAGAGAGTTAGACATCGTAAATATCATAAAGACATGGACTTCATCTATATGATATTTTTCGCTAATGAATGTTACGATAACATTAGAAATCTTATTTCCAATTAGCATCAATCTATAACTATATGCCTGAGCCCCTTGGTAGTCAAGACGTTTCCCAAACATATAAAATAGATTCGATTCAAATTTTATCGCCATAAAATTTATAGTTATTTTACTTCGGCTCTATATCACATAGTCACCTGGTAGTCAGGTCGTTCATATCGATATAGTTGAGTTCATCCTTCAGCTCATGGTCGGATAACAATTAAGTTTATATCCCCCGGGTAGTCCAGGCGTATACAAAAACTAATTGTTCCCTCCCACTAGACATCTGATGTCGTAGATGTATGAATCGAATTATTGAACTACATGCCTCCTGGTAGTCAAGCGGTACCATGTAAACAAGAACCTATTCAAAACATCTACGATGAAGGAAAAGCCTAACGATAAACAATTTATCATTTTAGAACTCAATTATTAATCAAAATTCTAAATTTTAATATAAACGATATAGACGAGTTTATCCTTCAGCTAATGGTCAGATATCGTCGTAGATGTATGAATCGAATTATTGAACTACATGCCTCCTGGTAGTCAGGCCGTACCATGTAAACAAGAACCTATTCAAAACATCTACGATGAAGGAAAAGCCTAACGATAAACAATTTATCGTTTTAGAACTCAATTATTAATCAAAATTCTTAATTTAATATAGCTCTATATCACATAGTCACCTGGTAGTCAGGTCGTTCCTATCGATATAGACGAGTTTATCCTTCAGCTTATGGTCGGATATCAATTAAGTTTATGTCCCCCAGGTAGTCCAGGCGTTTACAAAAACTAATTGATTCCTCCCACTAAACATCTAATGTCATAGGCGTATGAATCGAATTCTCGAACTACATGCCTCCTGGTAGTCAGGTCGTACCATGTAAACTAGAATTTATTCAAAACGGCTACGGTGAAGGAAAAAACTTAACGATAAACTATTTATCGTCTTATAACTCAATTATTAATTTTAAATTAAAATTCAATAATTTTAAATTAAAATTCAATAATCTTAAATTAAAATTCAATAACTTTAATTTAAATTTTTTTTAATTAGGGTTAGGGTTAGGGTTAGGGTAAGGTTAGGGGAAAGGGGATTAGGGTTAGGGTTAGGAAACCCTAGCCGCCGCCCCCTTTGTCGCCGCCCCCCTTGCCGCCGCCCTATTTCCGGTCGCCCTATGCGGCGTGAAGGGTCGTCCGGCCAGACCTCCGACGCCGACAACTCGGCTGGATTCGAACGCCGGTTCCGGCGGCTGCAATCGGTCGCTCGACCGAGGAGCAAGAAGCGATTGAGAAACCGCGCCGCCGTTCGCCCTCACTCCTCGACGCTCGCCGCCAGACCCCGCCATCGGCTGATCCGTGCGCCCCCCCCCCCCGCCTCCAGGCGATGATAGACTTGATAGTACAAGTCCTCTACGTGTATCCACGCCGAGATCGGATTCTGCCTTCAACGTTTGATGCGGAATTCTCGATGAACGAAAAGTATTTCGTTCTTCGTAAGTTTTCTTTTGACGGCTACTAGGGTTTTGTGATTCTGAAATCTCATATCGAAAACCTAGTTTTCGTTTCTTAAATAGAATTATTAACTTTTAATAATTACACTTTTAACCCAAGACTATCCAAATATTACATAACAGGCATATAACTTTCAAAAACTGTAAATTTTCTAAATCTTACAAACAAAAGTTGGGATTTATTCAAATTTTTTGATGTTCACTTGTGAAAATGATAATGTTCTTACTTATGAAATATGATATTATGTCATCAGGTCAAGCATAACCATGAATCACATGTTTTTTTTAAACAGTACAAGTGATGATGATTTGTTATTGCCAAAACCTATGGTACTAGTGGAAATGTCGAGTAAGGTCGGTCCTTCTCGGACATATTATAATGTCATAGGTTTCACGTAAAATTCTCTAAAAACTTCTTCCAATATTTCATTGGCTTGTTAAATTTGACAACAAAACTTAGGTTTTGTCCCTTTTTTTAATAATGAAAAGAGAAAATATGTGTTGTGAATTTTATATATTGGTTTATGGTTCATCGAAGAAAAAGACAGTCGAAGGTGAATCCAGTTGTTCATCGCAATGTGATTGAATTCTGTGACTTGTACATGTGATTGTATTTCATGACTATTGGTGATTGTATTTTGTGACTTGAACTTGTTATTGCATTTGTTGATTTCCGTTTCTGATTGTATTTTGTAATATTGACTTGTGAGTTCATTTTGTGACTTGGATATATTGTCATGTCTATTAAAATATATAATATTTAATTAACCTCAACATTGGTACATGGAATCTTCAATCAGTTAATGCCAAGGAATTGAGGGGGAACCAAAGATTTAAAGCATGGGAGGAGATAAAAGATAGTGAGCCTCCCAAAGAAAAATAAAGAGGTGAGAAGGAAGAAGAATGTGAGAAAAAATAGCATTTTTACGTCGTTTTACCCTACTTTCAGAGGTTTGCCATCATCATCGGAAGCAACATCATCACTGTAAGAATCGCTAGAAAGGTAAAAACCTTTGTCGTTGTTGTTACCCATCCATGATGTTGTTTCGCTAAGTGGTGTATTATCCCACTTATTGTACTTCAAATAGATGTATGGGAATCTTCAAAGCATTAACAAATGATAATCATAGATTTAGAATGTTAGAATTATGGGGTATGTAAAAACCAATAAATTCGTGTAATGAATGGCAGAGTGCGTGAAAGATATTCAGTGAGGCATAAGTTCTTCATGGTGTGTTCGACTGAGTACACCACAAGGAAGACAATAAGAATGTCAGGATTTCATGTGAGTGGGAGACGTTAGAAAGGTTGAACATTTTCGCAAATGGCATTTTGATTCATTTGGCACATACTCGGCCAAAGCGAGGGTTGTTCTATCCAAGCATTTCTTCAATAGATTAGTTTTGGTCATATTTTGGTTTTTTTTATCTCTCGTTCAAGAGGAACCTTAGAGAATGCACCATATATCTTGTAACATCCATTTTAAACAAAAAATAAAGGAATACATTTATCATAATGGTAATAAAAGGAAAATGATTGTATAATGGTAATAAATTTAAACCAAAGAGCGGGAGACCTTAAGGGTTTCTTGTAATTTTGTTTAAAAACGCCAACAAGATATGAAATTGATCTAAATGAAAAAATAGAAAACAAAATAAGTAAACAAACGTGAGAAGTGAGAGAACAGGGTTTTGAAGGTCATCGTCACCGTCAAAGTCGTTGGAAAACAATATTAAAACCTTTGCCATTTTTAAATGTTTTTCAATGGTGATGAATTCATTAAGGGTACGTAAGATTATTTATTCGTCGCAAATTGTTTTATGAACACTATAGAAGCTCTAAGGAAAACAACTAAAGAATTTGAATGTTAGAATGGTAGAATTCGTACAGAACAGAAAGTTGTGTGGTACGAGAGGAAGTTCCTATAGTGAGTATGAGAGTGATATAAATGTATATTTAGGAGGGTTTAGAAATTAGGAGAAGCAAAAGATGTGGAGATGGAGTCCAGCCTCGCCAGAAAATCGAGTTTTCGGTGAATTTTATGACTCTACATATGGTGCTCATTCAAGCACTCAAACTGCTTGATCAAGTACAAAAAGAGGAACATGGTGAAAATTTTGGATTTTTGAGAAAACAGAAAGCTTCATAAAAACCAGTCGACATAACATTTTCGTTGCTGGACATAGCATTTTTATTGCTCGGGTGAGTAAGGGTTTAATGGGGCTTCATGCTCAGCCTAAGCGCGTTTTCTCGGGACATTGGGCTTTCGAGAAAATTTCTCAACTAAGCAAAAGTTTACTCGATGATACAAGACTTAATACTTAAAAACGCATGACGCATACAAGGTGCATCTTTCACTCGATCTCTCGAGTACAATTCTTCGGGTCGTGGAGGATCACTTAACTCGTCTAGGGGCATTCTTAAAAAGATCATCTTCATAAAGGTGAATGATATGATCACCAAGGAGAAAATACCTACGTGAAATGAAAAAGATTGAAAGAGAATGATGTTTAGGATGAAGATTCCACAAGTGATGTAAAAACCTCTTGATATAGTTGAAAAATGACTTCAAGCTCTTGAAAAAGAATAAAAAACAGAAAAATTATTTATTTTAAATTTAAAGTCATAGGAGTGAAAAGGGGTGGAGCCCTTTATATAGGAGTGGCTCAACATAATAAATAAGGAAAATGCTCAAATGAAGGCTTGATATTGATCTACTAGTCGTTTGGAATATTTTCTAGCCGTTTGAGATCTTTGTAAAGAAAAGTAGAGGATTCAGAGAGATCTATTGGTTTAGGTAATTTCTTAGTCGTTGGACGTGATAAGAAAATATCTTTATCATTTGTATTTCTTTATCCGTGTGAACCAGGCCCTTGGATTGGGCGTGTTGGTCAAGGGTTGGTTAAATGGAGAAAACCAAATTCAATCATCCTTGAGTTGGGTCCAAATCCTCCTACTGATCCAATGTCCCACCCCCCACACCTCATTCACTATCTCTTACGACTTGTTTCACAAGCTTTTTGTCTCTTTGATTCCTGGTTTAACTCCTCATCAGTGTTATCTCCATTGGTGCAGTTGCATTATTGATGGCCGCATCATTCCCCTTACTATCATCTCATCCTTGATATTTTTAACCTACATCAAAAGGGGATAGATCAGCAACATCTAGACACATTATACTAACCTTGTAGTTCAAGGTGGTTAGTGTTGCATTGATGTGCTCTATAACGCGGAATGGGTCGCCTCCTTTTGCTGCTAGCTTGTAACTTCATCTATCGAAAAATCTTTCTTTTCTTAGGTGTAACCATGTCCAATCTCATCTCTCCAATGATGAATTCTATGGATGGTTCATCTATCGAGAAGTGAATACCCTTATATTCAGGTATTAGGTTGTACTCGTAACATGCAAGGGATTGCTCGTCATGTGTATCTTTTGTATATGTCTTCACAAACTACTAAGTGTTGAAGTTAATTAAAAGCTCTGAACTATTATAAAAAGTCTTTAACATGTAACTAGTATTAAGATAAAATTGAATTTGTTGATGTTTTCATTATCTATTGGACTGAGAAATATCTTGAGCTTGTTATGGACGAATGAGTAATGTTTCTTCTAACCATCGTGCATCACATTGTGATCATGTTGCCATGGTCTCCTTAATAAAAATTAAAACAAGAGAAAGATTATAACAAATTAACAAGAGAATAAGGCAGAGAATGTAAGAGAGAAGAAGAATTACTAAATCAATTAAAGTTTAGTATTGCTTTATTTAATTCAGTTACAATATATACATATAGGTAAGATATTTCAATTACAATATGATACAAATAATAAATGAAAATACTAATAAAATAAACTAATTAGGAGAATGAAATACTAGATATTAAAAAAAATTTAAATGAAAAAGGAAACTCTTATGTTCCCATTAGGTGTGGATGACACAGAACATGAAATGAATTTTCTTATTTCCTTCTCTTGGTGGGCGGCACACAAGAGGAGAAAACATAATGGAATAGATCCAAACATTCTAAGTAGAGTGTTTAACACATGGAGAATGAACTAAATACTCTAAGTAGAGTAGAGTGTTTAACATTTCCCATCAAACTCGAAATGGTTTTAACACCTTGAGTTGATGCCTCTTTAAAATCTTACCAAGTAAAACCCTGTGGGATAAATTATTGGCTAATAACAAATGTAAACTCATGATTCATGTGTTTAAGGAGATCGTTCGAGCTTATAGTATTGATGAATATCTAAAAGTCCAATTCGTTGATGTCAGTCTGAGCATACCCAAACTCTTGTAACGTTGGTGAAAACGTTTGCCAGTTGATTTGTACTTAGGGTGTATGTGGTTATGATTACGCCAATCCACCTTAATTTATTTGGTATGTTCATGGAAGATGTAATTGGCTTCAATATGAATGCTTACTTGATCGTAGTAGTGAAGAACCATGGGGCAAGTGGTCTTGAACCCTAGTCCTTCTAGAATTACTTTTATCTATACTAGTTTTCAAGTTGTGTTTTTCACGGCTCTGTATTTAGATTCTGCAATCGATTTAGCCATGACACTTTGGTTTTTTATCCTCCATGTAATAAAGTTTCCTTCTACAAAAGTGAAAAGCATGTTGTGGACTTCCGATCATCCAGTCTCCAGTCCAGGTTGCATCGCAATAGCATATTACGTCGAAATTGTTGTTGCATATCATCTTAATTCCTTTGCACAATGATCAAATATTTATATGCTTCGCCGTGTTCCATTCACGTTGAGTTGGAGCATGCATATATTTTCTAACCTAGTTCGCGATAAATCAGATGTCAGATCGTATAATTTTAAGATGTATTAACATATCTACAGTTCACCGATATTGTTCCACATTCTTGAAGGGTTCCTCCTGTTAATGATTTTCTTAATTTTTTTCATTGGATGTCTTGAACGGTTTAGCTCCTAGTTTATCTGTGTCACCTAACAAATCAATGGCATATTTTTTAAGAGAGAAAAGCTTGTTGTTAGTATGAATAACTTCAATAACCAATAAATACTTTAGCTCTACTATCAAACTTATTAAGTACGTTTTGGTGTTTTAAATTCTTTTATCATCATTTTTTATAATAAGATCATCTACATAAACTGATGCGACTATGGTTTCTAATTTTCCGTTAATTGAAAATAGTGAATGATCAGCTTTACATTTATGATAACCATATTTTAGTAAAGCATTATGAAGAGTTTGATACCAAGCACTAGAACATTGTTTCAACCCGTAAATTGATTTTACAGCCGACTCACCATATTATTATCGGCTTGGGTTTATCTTGGATAAGGTTTCATGAAGATTTCTTCCTCTTGATTTCTTTGTACGAAGACATTCTTGATATGTAGCTGACACATGTTCCATTTAAGGTTTATAATAACTGGCCGAAGAATATGTATTGTGTGTAGCTTTGTTACAAACGCAATGTAAGAATTTTTGGGTCATATATATAATTTGAACGTATGGTGTCGTTATATTATTTGCCAAAATTAAAGTGATATTATAACTAAAGGTTCTAATTGTTATGGAATAAAAGTGTAAAAAACCAATTCATAATTTCTAATTTGTAAAGATCAAATTAAAAATAAATATATATTTTCTATAAATATATAGGTTGTGGTCTCCAATTGAAAGATAGACAAAAATATCATATTTCATATTTTGAAAAATAAAATTTCTTCCCTTTGTCATTTATTTTCCATTTGAAGAATATACCAAAAGCTCTTCGAAATATTCGATGGAGCAAGATACGCTTCTCCAAATTTCATAAATTTTAATTATATAATTGGTATGAGAGAATGTAAAATTAAAATTCATGGTACAATTTTATTACCTAATTGAACATGTTTGGTTAGGGATATCTGCTATGAGTTTTTCATTTTCCAGACATTGAACATGTTTGGTTAGTCATAGTTGCTATGAGTTTTACATTTTTTTTTTGGTCATGCTTTGTAATTACTTTTTTGTTGAACAAAATGATCAAGTCGCACATCCATTTCAATCAAGGGTAAAGTGAATGAGTCATTGTTCTGTAACCAGAATGAGCCCAGGGAAGTCCTAAGACGCTTAATCCATAGAGATGTGACCCATTCATCCACCTTATTAAGGAACTGTCCTCAGAAACGAGTGAATGTTACGAGGGGAATGTTCAGTTTGACCTCCCTAGGTGAAAGGGCAGAGACATGTATGCAACTTTTGAGCCTCTCTGCCAACTTATCATGGCTACAATTATTCACTTCGATTCAATAAGAAGAAAGGAAGTTTTTATTTATTTATTTAGGGTTTGGTTTCATTGTTGGATAAGGAAAGTCACTGATTACCAAACATGGTTGTGCGCCTTCCACTGCCAATCACTTCGATCTCTTTTACTGAAATGCTTGATTGTTCAGGTTTTAGATTCTGATTATCGTCATTTGGGTTCCACAGTGGGATTAGGGTTGGAAAAAAATGGATGAAAGAGGGTCGATGGAGGTTTTCCATGAAACAGAGAAGGTCGCGTCGTTTCGTTGGTCATGATTATATGTTTTGCCATCGTTTGGGTAGTTTGATAGTTTAAATCCTTCAGTGAAGAATATACACATGTGTATTTATAAGATTGTAAAATGAGCTGGCTCAATACATCTCGCCGTTAGCTTGCAATACTTCGAGATGGCTAAGCTCAGCTCATTTTCTAATTAAGCTGGAACATCTGAGCTCAGCTCAACTCACCTTTAGCTCGCCAGAAAACGAGTTGGTTCGTGAACAAGGCATTTAATTTATAAGAGTTGTAACATATCATATGCTAATCATCATCAAACAAAATAAAATATCTAAAATATAAAGATATTAATCCGAATACAAAGTCATTGAATATCCAAATATTAAATAGAAAACAAATTTATCGAAACTTAACCGCTCGCAAAATAATAAATAAAATATTTTTTTCTTTGTTTTGTAATAAAAATATATTATTTTTTTAGAAATGGAAAAACATAATAATATAATGTATAAACAATCTATGTTTTCTGATAACACGTAAAGTGTATCAATTTTAGGTTAGGTATTAGTATCATTTTTGAACGAGCAAATTAATAGACCAGAAGGGATCTAGACGCAGGGGGCGACGCCTAGGGCAAGGAAAGGCTTGGAAATCATCAGGAAAGGCTCGGGAGATGCTGGAGAAGGAGAGGAGCATCAATCCATACATCGGTAACACAATAGGGAAGACCGAGGCATCGGGTTTCCTAGGGTTTATCTTGTTTAGGGTTATGTCATCTTCTTTGATAGAAAACTCCATGAGTGAGTAGATTCCCAACTATGGGTTAGGGATATCGGATTGTAACGGATGTACAAATTTATGCGTTAATGCTTAGATCTATTGTATTTATCTTGATATTCGGTTCTACAATCAACACCGTAAACGTCTACACTAGTGTTGCTGTTGCCCGCAAATAGGAATCCATATTTTGCTGGAAGGTTAAAGTATGAATCCGGAACCGTTGAATTGTAGGTTAAGTTCGATTAATGAGAATCTGACCGGTCGGTTAATCGACTTAGGAATTAGGATTGCGTTCATAAAGCTGCCATAGTACGGGTTAATCACTGCTGGAAGGTAGGGTTGCACGTACTCATGGTTAGGAGGTCTA
>CM071874.1:11431150-11448927 GCA_036759665.1 Gynandropsis gynandra
CCGAGCGGGTATCCAGAACACGCCCGATCGGGTAGGGATTACCCGATCTCCTTGTTCATGTGCCCGGTCGTGTACTTTTGCATGGATAAACCCCGTAGGTTTTACCCGAGCGGGTGGAGAATAGTGCCCGACCGGGCACCCTTGTGATCTTGATATTCCTCTTTTCCGCTCGTTGCTCGGGTGTTCCTTTGGGTTCTGGAGCTCGGTCTCGGCTCTGAGTAGATTATCCTTCAGATCTTGTGGTTTTCGACAGGAATCCTTCATATTGATCTCATTTAGGTCTTGTTGCCTAGAAACCTGAAAACCAATAAAACGGGTGTGTGAAGCTCAAAATAGAATCGGATAAGTAAGAATCGATGTAGAAATCAAGCGAAAATGATATAAAAACCTATCCTAATAATGATACACTTTCAGTGTTATCAAACTCCCCCAGACCTAAACCTTTGTTTGTCCTCAAACAAAACTAGAGTCTAGCCTTATTAAAACTTATCCAAGGAGAGAATCGTTGACAGCGGAGTATAAGCGTGTGGAATCTTATGAACGCTAAAGATCTATCAACAAGCATCGATTAGTCGGTATACACGGAGATATGATACTTGGTACCGAGATCTAGGAGGTGAATGTAACTATAAGTCATGGCTTCTTGCACAATTACCCAACTAATCGGAATCTAGAAGTCTTCTAAACACACCTAGACTATAGTTCATGATTCGACAAGGTCGCACAATAATGACTAAAACTTGAAAATTTATGCTAGGTATCCATCCGTTTATCCTAAAAACAAAAATCTACATCTAATCCTAATCCTAATCATCTAATCCTAATCATATGACAATACTCGACGAGTACCCCCCCGGACTTAAATGAAACACCGTCCCGGTGTTCAAAGCCTAAGAAGATATCGTAAACAAAACAATGGGAAATAAGGGTTGGAACGTGTGCACCTTGTGTAACTTCCAATCCCGTGTTTGTGTTTCCTCTTCAAGGATGATATGGACATTGAAGAACCTGCGAAAAAGATTCGCACAATCCAAAAAGAGAAATACAATCCCACCAAGTATATCAATATGAAGAGAAAAAGAGATAGTCCGAAAGAAAACGAAATGAAAAACGAAACAATCGGGTTGCCTCCCGACAAGCGCTTGTTTAAGGTCTTGAGCTTGACCGAAATGCTCTACTCATGAGTTGGCTCCGAAAGAGCGAACTTAGCGTGATCAAGATCCGTGTTGTCTGCGTTGTAGAGCTTTATGCGTTGGGCGTTCACTTTAAATGCACCGTTTGCTCCTATTAGCTCGATTGCTCCATGTGGTGAGATGCTCTTAATAGTGAATGGCCCGGACCAGCGTGACTTAAGCTTTCCTGGAAAGAGTTTTAGACGTGAGTTGAAAACAAGTACACGATCACCTACCTCAAAGGTCCGCTGGAGTATGTGCCGGTCGTGCCACCGCTTCGTACGTTCCTTGTAAATTTTCGCGTTTTCGTACGAATCGAGGCGCATTTCCTCAAGGTGATGAAGCTGTAACATCCTCTTCTCAGCGGCACATTTATAGTCGTAGTTCATTGCCTTGATCGCCCAATAAGCTCGGTATTCTAACTCAACCGGTAGATGACATGCCTTACCGTACACAAGCTGAAACGGAGTCATTCCGATTGGCGTCTTGAAAGCGGTACGGTAAGCCCACAAAGCATCATCGAGTTTCAATGCCCAATCCCTCCTAGACCTTGAGACCGTTTTCTCCAAAATCGACTTGATTTCTCTATTAGAAACCTCAACTTGGCCGCTGGTTTGAGGATGATAAGGCGTTGCTACCCTATGTCTAACACCGTACTTTCTCAACAATCCATCTATGGTGCGATTCACAAAATGCTTACCTCCGTCGCTGATCACAACTCTCGGAACTCCAAAACGTGGAAATATGACACGTTTAAACATCTTAGTCACTGGTTTGGAGTCGTTCGTGGAGCATGCCAAAGCTTCCACCCACTTCGTGACGTAGTCTACCGCAACTAGGATATAGGAATGTCCGCACGAGGATGGGAAAGGGCCCATGAAATCTATCCCCCACACGTCAAATGGCTCGACTTCTAGAATGTATTGCTGTGGCATTTCATTGCGTCTAGAAATATTACCTGTCCTTTGGCAATTGTCGCACGATTTGACGTAGTCGTGGGCGTCCTTAAAAACAGTAGGCCAAAAGAATCCCGCTTGCAACACTTTCGCAGCCGTCTTTGCTGCGGCAAAGTGTCCTCCGTAGCTCGAAGAATGACAACGTGAGAGTATGTGTGGAGCTTCTTCCTCGGAGATGCAGCGTCTAAAAATCCCGTCTATCCCTCTCTTGAAGAGATAGGGTTCATCCCAATAGTATGCCTTGACGTCATGGAGAAATTTCTTTCTCGCATTGTAGTTCAGCCCCTCCGGTAGTACTCGACAAGCTAGATAATTAACAAAGTCAGCATACCAAGGAATTGAAGTACAAGTCAAGGACATTACCAAATCATCTCGGAGGTAGTCATCGATGGGAATGCACTCGGGGATCGCAAGACGTGAAAGATGATCAGCCACTCCATTCTCGGCTCCTTTCCTATCCCTAATCTCTAGATCAAACTCTTGGAGAAGTAAGATCCATCTAATCAACCTAGGCTTCGCATCCTTCTTAGTGAGTAGGTAACGCAATGCAGCGTGATCCGTATAAACAATTACCTTCGAACCCACTAAATATGACCGGAACTTCTCAAACGCGTAGACTATCGCAAGGAGCTCTTTCTCCGTCGTAGAATAGTTGCATTGGGCACTGTCCAAAGTCCTACTAGCGTAGTATATAGCATGCAACATTCTATCCTTACGCTGACCTAAAACTGCTCCTACCGCATAGTCACTTGCATCGCACATAATCTCGAAAGGAAGTTCCCAATCCGGTGGTTGAATGATAGGTGGGGAAACTAAAGCTCTCTTCAACTTCTCAAAAGCGTCATGACAACTCGCTGTGAACTCAAAAGGCACGTCCTTACCTAATAGATCCGTGAGGGGTTTTGAAATTTTCGAAAAATCCTTAATGAAACGCCTATAAAACCCCGCATGACCTAAGAAGCTACGAATGCCCTTGACGTTCGTTGGTGGTGGTAGTTTCTCAATGACTTCGATCTTAGCCTTATCTACCTCAATGCCCTTCGCTGATATCTTGTGTCCCAATACAATGCCCTCGCGAACCATAAAGTGGCATTTCTCCCAATTCAAAACGAGGTTCGCCTCCAAGCACCTATCTAGCACTTTGCACAAATGAGTTAGACACGCATCAAAGGAAGGTCCATGAACGGAAAAATCGTCCATAAACACTTCCATAATATCTCCATTCACATCGGAAAAGATTGAAGTCATGCACCGCTGAAAAGTAGCGGGTGCATTACACAAACCGAATGGCATCTTCCGATAAGCGAATGTACCGAATGGGCAAGTGAACGTCGTCTTCTCTTGATCGTCGGGATGGATTGGAATCTGGAAAAACCCTGAATAACCATCAAGAAAACAAAAGTAGGAGTGAAGAGCTAGACGTTCAAGCATTTGATCGATAAAAGGAAGAGGGAAGTGATCTTTCCGTGTGTTTGCATTCAACTTGCGGTAGTCGATGCACATCCGCCATCCCGTGACTGCTCTCGTGGGAATCAACTCGTTGTTTGCATTCGGAATGACCGTGATACCTCCCTTCTTTGGCACTACATGAACTGGACTCACCCAAGCACTATCCGAAATTGGATAAATAATTCCCGCATCTAACAACTTAAGTACCTCTTTCTTCACTACTTCCATCATATTAGGGTTTAACCTACGTTGGTGCTCAATCGAGGTCTTAGTGTCATCTTCGAGGTGAATTCTATGCATGCAAAGCCCTGGACTAAGTCCCTTAATATCCGCTATCGTATAACCTATAGCTCCCCTATATCTCCTAAGAGCTTCTAGCAATCGTTCTTTTTGGGAATCGTCTAGGTTGTCATTTACTATAACCGGATACGTGGAATCAAGTCCGAGAAACTCATACCTCAGCCCTTGTGGTAAGGGCTTCAACTCCACCTTCGGTGCCTTGTCAACACTCCAGTCATGATTCGGATGCTTGATTTGATCATTAAGCTCGTCGGGAGTGGTTGAACTATCAATGAAGGCCGCGTGAGGTGCGCTGAATTCTGTCTGGAATTGTCGGAGGGTTGTGCACTGGCTTGCAACATCTTCTTTACTCGAAACCCCTTCCAACTGGTCTGTACTCATGTGGCCATGAGTTGAGAAGTCCTCTTGTTGAGAACTACCCGAAAATCCATCGTTCTCTAAGGCTGCGACCTGCTGTGCTCGGGCCGCGCAGAATTCTGCTCTAAGTTCATCTAACTCGGTTCTCGGGATTTCTTTTTCATCTCTCTCATCTAGCAGCTTCGTATAATTCTTTACCTCATGGGGATCTTTGTAAAGTCCCTCTCCAGCTGCTAGAAGAGCCATCTCAAGGGAATCCATATTCCCAAACTCCTCTAACACTTCCTCGGCTAATCTCTCTAATACATCAATATAAAACACCGAGTCTACCATACAAGGTTGCCTAAGTGTGTCGTTCAAATTGAACTCCACTTCCTCATCTCCAAACTTTAAAGTGAGTCTACCCTCGGCACAATGTATAATAGTCTTAGCCGTATTGAGGAAAGGTCTATCTAGGATGATAGGAATTTTCTTGTCCTCCTCCATGTCTAGTACAACAAAATCAACCGGGACAAAGAACTTTCCTACTTGCAATGGGACGTCTTCAAGTATTCCTTCGGGGATCCTAACACTCCGATCAGCCATTGTGAGTGCCATTCTCGTCGGTCGAAGATCCATCCTACCCTTAAGATCCAACTTCTCATACAATGACAATGGTAGCACGCTTACGCTTGCTCCGACGTCGATTAGCGCATGGTTAATCTCATAATCTCCAATTTTACAAGGGATTACGAAAATACCTGGATCCGGCATCTTTTTGGGTAGACTTGGCTGTAGCATTGAGTTGGTGACCATTACGGTTTCCGTTTCCACGTCCCGCTTGTTCGCAAGTACGTCTTTGAGGAACTTAGCGTATGAAGGCATCTTCTTCAACGCTTCGTGGAATGGAATCGTAATGTGCATCTTCTTCAACATCTCCGCAAACTTTGCAAATTGCGCATCATCGTTCTTTTTGCGTTGACGTTGAGGAAATGGCAAAGGAGGAGGCCTCGGTTCGGGTTTAACGTATTTGGGCTCCTCTTCCTCCTTGTGCTCCTTGATGTGGTCGCTCTCCTTCGCTGCTGCCATTGATGGTTCTACCTGTTCAAACCTTGGAAGAGTAGGGGAATCAAGTGTCTTACCGCTTCTCAAATGGATGGCATTGATTTGTGCTCGAGGATTCGCTTCCGGGCGTGCCGGTAGAATCCCTTGCGGTTGGGAGGATTTCGCAGCGAGCTGCGAAACTTGAGTATCCAATATCTTTAGATGCGTTTTCACCTCATTATACTCATTCTTCCTCTCTTGATTCTCTGCTTTCATCCCTTCCTGATTCGTTATCAACGTTCTAATGTCATTGGCTTGGTCCTTTTGTGCTTGTAGGATTTGAGCAAGCATTGACGCGATATCGGGGCTAACTTCTTGTTGCGGAGGAGCAGGCGCACGTGATTGGAAATTCTGATTTTGGGGCTGCGTCCTCGGCTGGAAATTTTGATTGCGTTGCATCAAACGCGGCTGGAAGTTACCCGATGCTCCTTGTGCATTGAATGCACCGTCGGAATTCTTGTACGAGAGATTGGGGTGATTTCTCCACTCGGGAGTATAGGTGTTACCCAAAGGTTGGGCGTTGCTCACATAGCTCACCCCTTCGTACCCTTGAATTCCTTGCTCGTCCGGTTGCTCATAATATTGCTGTTGATTCGCTCCGGACATCAGCTCATAAAGGCCATTGATTTTACCATTCATTTCGGCTCTCATCTCGGCTAATTCGGAATGTATGGATTGCGAATTATCCACCTTGGCTACTCTTGCTGGAGCGTTGCGATTATACTCTCCGGCGGTGTGATTTCCCTCATCAGCCATTCGATCTATCAAATCCTCGATTTGTGGGAAAGTGAGGTTGCTCAAAGAACCTCCAGCAGCGGCTATGATCAAGATCCTCGTATTGTCCATGAGTCCTTGGAGAAAATTGTGTATGAGGTAGCTTTGATCCATGCCGTGATGTGGGCAAAGGCGTTGATAGCCCTTGAATCGCTCCCATGCTTCATATAAGCTCTCGGCTGCCCCTTGCACGAATGTGTTGATGTTGTTCTTGGCTAGCCGAGCTTTTCTTTGCGGGGAGAACCTTGTCATGAACTTCTCCTCTAGCTGTCCCCATGACGCGATAGAATTCGCCGGTTGCGAATATAACCAATCTTGCGCTTTGTCCTTTACCGAGAATGGGAAAGCGGCTAGCATGACATCCTCCTCCGATACCCCCTCTCCAGCTCTTATGGTTCGGCATAACATCTTAAAATCAGTAAGATGCTGGTTTGGGTCCTCGGTGGGTCTCCCTCTAAACGCCGCGTTACCAAGCATTTGGATGAATGCCGGTTGAAGCTCTACGCGGGCGTTTCTCCTCGCAATACATGACAAGAGCTGCGTGTGCCTAGGGACCGTGTATGATCCATAGGTCAGTGCCGGTTGCACTTGTTGCGCGTTTTGAACGTTCATATCTCGACGTTCGGCCATTAGCTCTTCTTCAAACGGTTGTTCGACTACTTCCTCGGGTTGGAAGTTCAAGTGTACTTGCGTGTTATCAACTGGATTGCTCGCACTAGCTCTCGTTTCCTTCCTTAGTTTTCTGAGTGTCTTATCAATGTCGGGGTCGAAAACTAGATCCGCGCTTCCGGTATTTCTCATGCACAATTAAGCTGCACAAGAAAAAGAAGATAAACACAAGAGCACGTGAGATCCGAGAAGCAATAGAACTTGACTCTAAACACAATAGACAAACGAAATAAACACGAAAAAGCAAGAAACAAACAAGACTCCTATCTAAACTAATGTCTAATCTAAAAGTTTCCTAACTCCTAAGCCGTAATTAACTCCCCGGCAACGGCGCCAAAAACTTGATGTGCGTTATATCAAGTAATAAAAACCTAGACTAACGCTTCCGCAAGAATACGGATCGTGTAGTAACTAGGGTCGAACACAAGGAGTTAATGCGACTAATGAGCTATTAAACTAATTGAATAGACGTGTGAGATGACTAAAGTTGGGATTGTGATTAAGCTAAACTAAACTAAATCGAAGAGAATAAACTTATGGCTAAGCACCATGGGTGTTGAGAGTTTGCTTAATGAAGTAACGAAGTTTCAAAAGGATAATTGGTCTAGGTACTATCATGGATTTAGGGAATTCAAGCTCTCCTATAGGAACTGACTGGCGTAGACTTGTCCACTATCTAGCATGCATATACCAATGTATCCATTGTGTATCTTACATGCATAGACGCATTATGGCCGCTATCCTAATCCCTAGATTAAACCGATTGACCTGGCGTAGATTCTAAACCGGCTAACCCTTAGTCATGGCTAAGTTCTGAAACCTAATGCCCTGGCGTTGGTTTATTAGGCTTCTAAGATCATTCAATCAAGTGGCGTACAGGTAGAGAAAGCATTAAGAACAACCATGAAATCTAAAAACATGATAGATACCAATTTCATTCATTCAAGTGGCGTACAGGTAATGAAAGCATTAAGTACCACCATTCATTAAGCATAGACTTCGTTACAACATGGCAAATCACTCTAACCCATGGCAAAGGATCTACTCAGACATAGATACAGAAAAGGAAACACAAGAGAAGTCTAGATTCGACATAGATATGGAAAGAGATAACTCCCTATTCATAAACCGATGTCTTCGGTAGATTCTCCTCGCTCCCGATCCGTAGATCCGTCTTTTCTTCCTTCTTCCTCTTGCTCTAATGTCTCTCTATCTGCTCTGATCTCCTCTGGTTCGAATTCCCTCTTTCAGATCTCATTTTTCTTTTAATTTGGCCGTTCTAGATCTTGGGAAAGTTTGTTGAGAATCAAGGACCCGAGCGGGCATGTCCCTTACCCGCTCGTGCAAGACCTTTGCCCGACCGTGCACACACAATTGAGCCCGAGCGGGCACTCATACCCGATCGTGTGCTTCATCAGCCCGAGTCGTGTCGACTTACGGGGTTTTCTTGACATGAATGAGCCCGAGCGGGCACACCAAATGGACCCGAGCGGGCACACCTCCCAGGTCGTGTTCCTTGAGTGCCTGAGTCGTGTAAAGCTACGGGGATATTTGGTAGCTATCAACCCGACCGGGCACTCTCAATCCACCCGAGCGGGCATGACTTGAGGTGTTGTTTCCGCTCCTTTCGCTCGGTGTTTGAGTGCTCACTTCCATCCGTCGCCTCGCACAAGTTGAACCTACATTTCCGGGGTTAGATTGCCAAAATCACTCGTGTTTCTTCTCGTGTCTTCGTTTCCTACGCAAAACACGAAATGTGGATAAAGTCTCCGAATATACTCAATAAATGAATGAAATATGAATAATCTACTCTAAACTAGACCTAAGAATGACATAAAAACTATAACGGATTGCGTGTTATCATTTACATCGATTGGACGTACATGCGGTAAATCCGAGGAATATTGGTTAACACCAAAGGAGTATAATCACGTCAACGCATATATATTACTAAATTGTCAAGAGTTATTATCGTTCACAAGGTACAATACAAAATAATATTATTCAATATTTTAAATATATATGTATATATATATACAATATTAAAGTATTTTCATTATACAGGATATTTGATGAAGAATTACTTGGTACATATCCTCATCTAAACGCAAATGAACTCACAGATATGAAAATTTGTAACGGGCATCTGTTACGAATTTCCAACGGATGCCCGTTGCAAATTGTCATCATGACTACCTAGTCTACGATAATTTGCAACAGACATCCGTTGCAAATTGTAATGGATGCCGTTGTAAAGGGAGACAAACCATCATTTTGTCGTCCGTTGCCTCGGGAACACGCATGTCCAACGACATCCATTGGAAATTCCAACGGATGCCCGCTAGAGAAACAGAACACTGCGTCACTTAATTGCCTCCATTGAGTTAACGGCTTTTCCAACTAGCATCTGTTAGAATTTCCAGCGGATGTCCATTGGAAATTTCTGCATATAAACTGTTGAACAGTTTCATTTTCAACACAAATCCAAAACTTCAAATCCTCTCAAACACTTCCTCTCACACAAAAAAATCAGACTTACAAGCACTAAACACTAAAATGCGAGCTAGACGATTTATAGGTTCAGGAGGTATGTTAGCTGGTTCAGTGGAGCCCCTCCCCCGCCTCCACCGCCACCATATCGTCGTACTTCACCAATATTGGCACCGCCGATATTTGATGAAGAGGATGATATGGTGGATCTCGATTCCTTAATTGATAATTTGGATGGCGTCCCACCCTTTCAATTATCGATCCCGATCGTCTTGCTGGGATGCTATGGTAAAATTTACTATTATTTGCATTTATATTGTTGTAATTTATAAATGTTATCTAACTATTTAATTTTAATGTGCAGGTTTGACGTGGATGATATTCTAAAATATATGAACAACAGCATCATCAAAGGGTCTTTATAGGACCAACTCTATTATTCTTGGCAAGTTATGCCAGAAGTAATACGTCGTCAGTGGCGGTGCACCTTCATTGTAAGTATATTTAAGATACGACGCGCATCTACACGGCTTGGATGCGCGACATGCAGGCTCGGATGCGCTTGATGATGAACAACACCAAGCGTAACTACTAAACCAAGAATCGCAAACCGGCATGGGCAATGGACGAGGTCTTTAATCAACTTATTCAATATTAGGTGTCTGAAGACTTAAAGGCCAAGAGCGAGAAGGCCAAAAAATGTCAGTGCGGCGAGAAGGTTCTCGGAGATGGTCCGCATCGCCATACTTCGGGATCAAAATCATTCCCGAAGAGGAAACAAGAATTGGTAAATTTTTTAATATTTAAAATTTTTTAACAATGTTTATATTAATATATTTATTTTATAATACAGATGCAATGAATAGGAAGAGAACCGACTCTTCTTAAGCTGATAGTGGAAACCCACGCCAAGAAGAAACCGATTGTCGGGAAATAGGGAGACGAAAACTTGATGTGATTCAAAATTAAAAAAAAATATTAACCTAAACTACCTGCAAGTGTTCGGCACGTGTGTAGTACTCTAAGTGTCGATCCCACAGGGACTACGCAACATAACCTAAACTCAAACTACGAATCAAACTTGCAAATGACGAAATATTGGTTTTAGGATTGAAATAACTAAAAATAATAAACTAACGAGTTCTTAACAATGAGACAAACGTTCTAGGGATCCGGTTTCACCACAAGACTACCGAATCCAATAATCAACCTATCTAATCATGCATTCCCAATTAAGTTATCTAAGGCAGACTTTTCTAATTTGATATCTACTCTCTCTCAAGGCATAGACACGTGATCTAGTCAAGTTATCCCCTACTTTTGTGGCTGACACCTTGAACTAAACCCATAAGTTCTATGATTCATCCATTTTATCCTCAACCGCTGCTATCCTACTTTCGTGGCCTGACCTCGACCTCGATTGTCCTGATTCTTCGAAATTAGAATTCTCCTTTTGGTCTTTCTCCTAAGTTCCAAAAACATGCATCTACATGGCAATCACAAATACAAGTCAATAAAACACTCAGACAAAGAATAGAAAACAAAAAACCGGAAATTGCATTCAAAGATAAATCAAAGTGTTTCCGGGATAGCCATGGGCTAATCCCTTCTCCTAGAACAAAACGACTACTCGCTCTTACGTCCGAAAAAAACAACATAGTCGAAATAGATAGTTAAGGGACATAAAAAACAAACGAAACCAAAGTCCTTATTGGATCTTCAATGCCTTGAATGTCTCTTATGCAAATGTCTGTGTCTAACTATGTCTCTCTGCTATGTCTGTGTAACTCTCCAACGTAATGTCTAACGTGTGCTCGGTAAAACCGATCGAATATCTTTCTTTCCTCTTTTCTTCTCTTTCATTTTCTTCTTCTTTCCCCTTTGGCCATGCTTTTCCATCCTTCCGATCGAGTTTTTCCTTTTCTTTTTAGTCGACCAAACATTTCCTTTTCTCCTGTTGCAGGTCTATGTCCTCATGCCTGGCCGTGAGTCAAGGTCTGCCCGATCGTGTTGCAACTCAGAAGCTGGTGCCCGGTCGCGCAGGAGGATAAGCTCGGTCGTGCAGGTCTTCTTTGTGTTGCTCGATTGTACAACGTAGGAGCCCGGGTCGTGTTGCACGTTCGGGGAAGATTACTGTCTCAAGAGTCCGGTCGGGCTGTACTCATAGTTTTGTCGTGCACCTTCTTGTGTGATGAGCCCGATCGTGCAAAATATGGAGCTCGACCGTGCATGGTATTGAGTGATCAATCGGGCATGTGTGTTGGTTGCTGAGCCCGGTCGAGCTGCAACTCCTTCACGGTCGGGCATGGGTGTCCATTGCTGAGCCCGGTCAGGTTGATGGTGCTGCACGGTAGGGCACTCCATTCCCTCATGTGCCCGACCGTGCTATGCATTGTGTTGGCCGTGCAGGTTGTTGTCTTGCCCCGTTTCTCGTCTCGTTAGCTCCGTTACAATCCGTGGTGCTAGTACTTTGTCTTGTGTATGTCCTTTAGCTTTGAAATGAACCGAATTTGTATTAAAACCTGCAAGAACATAAAAACACGAAAACGAATAAAACATATACAAAATCATTCGTAAACATCGCAATTATATTGTAAAATTCCCAAAATGATGCGAGAAATACGTATTATAACGAGACGATCACGAACCTGAACTCGTCGACCCTCGAGCGGAAAGAACCGTGAAAGTTGTGACGGATAAGATCACACAATAATCACAAGCTTGTGGTTCTACTCCCAACGAGCTCAACCCTTTATAAAAGGACAAAATTTATTTGGAGGTAAAATAAATTTAATAATTATATTTTCATTAGTAATAAAAATATTTTCTAGCAATTCTAACTCTATTTTTTTGTAGTCGGTTAGACCGAATAAGGGGCATCTATACGGTCTTGGTATAGTGCAAAAGGATATCATCGAGGACGCCACGATGGTACCTCCCGTGGTACAAGAGAGCTACACGCAACAACGGCGTATCGAGGATCTCGAAGCACAACTTCATGATACTCGAGCACAGATGTGGCACATGGAGAGCGTCATAGAATTGCTATCCGGCCGGACGGGGCAAACAACGCCGCGTCAAGAACCGGTGAACGATTCGGATGCAACGCCTTCACAAGGTGCTGGTGACCACGAGGATGACATCGGCCCCGCAATTTAGATGAAATGTAATAGTTTTAGGTTTTAATCTTTTGTATAAACTTTTATAATTTTATTTTTAAGTTATTAAAAATTTGTTTTATTTTTAGAATTTTTTTTTCAAAATTTCCAATGGATACCCGGTAGAAATTGCAAAGGACATCTGTTGGAAATTAATTTTCCCGCCAAATGGTAATGGATGCCCGTTGCCATTTCCCACCAAGTTGTACCGGATGTTCGTTGCAAAATTTCATTTCCCGCTTTTTCTTTCCCACGGACTGGCAACGGAGATCCGTTACAAAGTTGTAATGGGCATCAGTTACAAATTTTTAACGTGCATTCGTTGCAAATTTGTAACGGGGATCCGTCACAATTTTGTAACGGACATCCGTTAAAACTTGCCAACAGATATATCCGTTGCCATCTGTTGCCAATTCTCAATGGATATTATTCGTTGTAACGACGTTGAAAATCAAGTGATCTCGATTTGTAACGAGCTATTCCCAACGGGCGAGAATCCGTTGGGAAACGGTCATTGCAACAGATTTCAGGCGTTTTCCAACGGATATATCCTTTGGAAAATGCCTTTTTTTGTAGTGAGTGTCTTCTGTTGTGTATATTTTTCATGAGAAGTACTGGATATTATATATGTGCATATCCATACGAGTATTAATCAATCCAAATGTAGATCCAAATATATATTTGTGATGGTAAATATATGATAATTATATGGTTTTATATGTAATAGTAAATCGATCCAAAGATAGGTTTATTAATTATTTCTCATTATTATTATTTGATCATCGCATCAATAATACCTTTAGCAGTTGATATTACTGTCCAAGGAATTGATATTAATGTTGCACTCGGTATCTTAATCTATATTTGCACAATTTTTTATTATAATAATTTATTGATTTTCATTGATCATGTTATCATATATTCTCTTTTCAGTTTTTTCGGTATTTTTACCAACATAGGTACCTATGATTTCAGTCTTTAATGATCCAACTTTACAAAATAAAAAAATATAAGGCAAAAATAGTTCTAGGGTGCATGGATCTTACATTAAGGATTTAACCACCTATTTCTCCTTTGGATTCAAGTTCTTCTTAAGAAGAAAACTTATAAAAAATGGAAACGTTCAAACCGTATTGATCTTCATATCATTATTAGCATTTTTATAAAGAGATCAATCTCAAATATTTCTTTGTTGAATTTGAAAAACGTTTTGTACAAAGAATTTAGCTAAGAAACTTTATCATATGATCGCAAAGGCGTTGAAGAGTTAAATTAGAAATAATAAAAGATATATCTTCTATAAATATTTGGATTGAAATTCATAATTTTTAATTTTCTATAAATATAAAAATTCATTCGTAATTTTTAATTTGTTGAAATGTTAAATTAAAAATAATAAAAATACATGATTGTGATATCTTATTAATATATAAAAAAAATCATGTTTCGTATTTTGAAAAACAAAAATTCTTTCATTCATCGTTAATTGGCCATTAAAAAATTTATCTCAAATTCTTTAAAATATTAGAAAGAACAAAATACATTTCCATAGATTTAACAAATTGTAATTTTACGTGCTAATGGACGTAGTGCATGGACAATATATTTATACCACATTATATCCGAGATAGAAATTTGTTTCTTATGTAAACCCACGTAAGGGGCATCTAAGTCACGTGATTGATCTGACGGCTCGTGTTCATAGCACAAGACGCAATTAAGCCACGTGGCATGAAGATCTTATACTCTCCTCTGCCCTTTTTCCAACCCGAGCCACCCACTCACATGGCTCCCTGACTCGCTGACACCGCCCACTGCTCCGTCACGTGCCATGGACTGGCCCCACAAAGACCCCAAGCTACGAAGACTCAAAATTATTATTTATTTATTTATTTTTACCAGTAAAATAAAATTATAATTATTATGGATATAGAGAAAAAAAAGTTTAGAAAAAAAGAAAAAGGAATAGAAAGAGTTTGAAAGAAGTAACGGCTCGGATTCTGGCTCTCTTCTTTTTTTTTTTTTTGAGAAATTTTGCAGGAGTTCCTTCCTTTATATTGAAGCGTTATATTATAATAAAATATTGAAAAATGATGGATTAATATTAATTAATATAATGTTTTTATTTAATATTTTATATATTTTATAAGTTTTAAATTCTAATAATAAATGGAATGATATTATTTTTTTATTAAAATTTTATAATTTTTAATGTATAATTATTTATACATTTTTTAATATATTTTATCTATTCATCTCAAATAATATATTATAATAACATTTTATAAATTTTAATTCTAAATTATTTAACAATGTGGGATAACTTCAAAAATATTTTCGTAGGCTAAAACACTTCAAAATACACTCCCTAAAAAAATTTTTAACTTCAAAAATATCTTTATAAATGTTGATATTTCCTGCGATCCTGCGACCCAATTCGACCCAACGACCCAGTTCGACCCTGCGACCCAGCGATCCAGTTCGACCCTGTGACTCTGCGACCCACTTCGACCCTACGACCCAGTCCGACCCTACGACCCTGAGACCCAGTTCGACCCTGCGGGCCAGTGCGACCCTGTGACCCTGCGACCATGTGACCCAAAATCGCCAGAAATTGCCAAAACTGCCAGAAATCGCCGGAAATCGCCAAAAATCATCGGAAATCGCCAAAAATCACCGAAAATCGGTCGAATTCGCTGGAAAATCACATACAAATAACTGGAAATCGCTAAAAATCACTAGAAATCGCTGGAAATTACTCGAAATCACTAAAAACGCTGGAAATCACTGAAAATGGCTAAAACATCGTTGGAAATCGCTCGAAAATTACTGCAAAACGCTCAAAATGGAAGGAAATCGCTCGAAAATGGAATGACTCGCTCGAAAATGGAAGAAAATCGTTCGAAAATGGAAGGAAATCACTCGAAAATGAAAAGAAATAGCTCTCAAATTTGTCTTTCCATCCTCTCAAATTTTTCTTTCCCTCCTCCGTATGTGTTTTTCACTAGCAAAATATAAGGGCACATATGTCTTTTCTCCAATTTTTTTCCATCAGATTAGGAGGGTACTTTTGAAGTGTTTTAGCCCTACGAGGGCATTTTTGATATTCCTCTTAACAAAGTAGTTCATATTATTTATATATTTATTAAATGACTTAGGACATTTTTTTAATTAGAAATTCTTATAAGTATTTAATCATTTGTGTATCATCTTCACACTATTTACATTTTTCAAGCATTTCATGGCAAAAGAAAAAACTTAAAGAGGAGTGCTCTAAATGGGAGAATATCATAGATACTCTCGTAAGGCTAAAGTATTTGACGTCTACCCTCGTGAAAATAATTATGAAATAGGAAAAACTGAAGAAAAGATAAATTTGTTCTTAATTTTCGAACGTGAAAAAACACACGTTCTGCAACTTTTCAACGTGAAAAACTGTCAAACCGTGTTAAAAGCAAGGAAGACGAACAATTTTCGACGTGAAAACCTGTTTCAAATTTTAGAGAAAGGAATAAAAAAGTGATTTCGAACTTGATAGGGTCGATTTAAAGTTGGCAAGAAGGAAAACTCAAGTTGAGACCAAGGAAATGGCTAGAATCAGCAGCAGCAGTGAAGAACAGAGCACGAGTCAATCTTCAATGGTGTCAATAAGTGTAAGTAGATCGATTTCTAGGGTTTTGTAGGCTGTCGAGTCGCAAAATGGTTTATTGATTTGAAATGGGTGTGAGTGTCAGTTGAGTCCTAGTGAGTCGGTTGAGTCTCGGTGAGTCGGTTGAGTCGCAAGGGTCGCAGGATTTGCATGACCATTTTCGACTAAGTAAGTCGGTTGAGTCTCAATGAGTCGGTTGGGTCGCAATGGTCACTTGCGTGTCGCAGGGGGTCCAAGGGTCGTTTGAGTCGCATGGGTCGCTTGTGTCATTGAGTCGCAAGGGTCGTTTGAGTCGCATGAGTCGCTTGATATTATGCCCCGTGAGTCACTTGAGTTGCATTGGTCAATTGATTCGAATGGGTCGCTTGAGTTTCAGAGAGTCAGTTGAGTCTCAGTGAGTCGGTTGTGTCACAAGGGTTGATCTAGTCTCATTGAGTCGCAATAGTCACTTGAGTGTCGCAGAGGGTCCGAGGGTCGTTTGAGTCGCATGGGTCGCAAGTGTCGGTTGAGTCGTATAGGTCGCTTGAGTCGATTGAAGTCTAATGTATTCTTAATTGGTCATTTTGGAGGTGGCACCAAAGCCGAAGTTTGTGTATGAATTCAGGCACATGGACAGAATGCTAAAGATCACCACCAAGTGTTATCCTCACTAGACAATAACGAAGCTGAGAGGAATCTTAGATGAATATGAGTTGCATTACTTCGAGAAGGTAGTTACAATTTAGGCATTTATTCCATTTTCAATGTGAATCCACATTGACAAAGGTTCAAATGTCTATCCTACTAAATCACTCCGTGATTGTACGGGACAAGAAGGAGTTGTGGCTCATCTTAAACGGTATTCCCATCCGGTACTCTATAGTGGAGCACGCACTCGGATTGAAATGCGGATCATATCTCAAAGGATGGGAGTCCAAAAGGGATGATACATTCAGGCTGAAGAATTTCGGTCGTGGAAAGGTGACCCCCGCACAAGTCAGTGAAAAGCTTGTGAAGGCGAAGAATTCCGACGACCTGTCGAGGTTAGCAACTTTGATGTTGTTGGCGCAAGTTATGGCTCACAAGCCTTCATTAGACAACTCTATCAGCCATGATCTCATTGAAATGGTTGATGACTTGGAATTTTGTGAAGGCATTCCATGGGGGCGTGATGTGCGTTAAACTCAAGTAATAATACCTAGACTAACGCTTCCGCAAGAATACGGATCGTATAGTAACTAGGGTCGAACACAAGGAATTGATGCGGCTTCTAAGTTATTAAACTAATGGATAAGACGTATAAATTGGATGAAGATGGAATTGCGAATGAAATAAACTAAACTAATTGATAAGATAAACTTATGACTAAGCACCATGGGTATCGAGAGTTTGCATAACGATGTAACGAAGTTCTAAAAGGATAATTGGTCTTAGGTACTATCATGAGTTCAGGGAATTCAAGCTCTCCTATAGGAACTGACTGGCATAGACTTGTCCACTATCTAGCATGCATATACCAATATATCTATTGAGCATCTTACATGCATAGACGCATTACAACCGCTATCCTAATCCCTAGATTCAATCGATTGACCTAGCGTAGATTCTAAACCGATTAAACCCTAAATCATGGATAAGTTCCAAAGTCTAATGCCCTGGCATAGATTTATTAGACTTCTAACATCATCAACAAGTGGCGTACAAGTATTGAAGCATTAAGATCAACCATGAAATCTGAAAA
>CM071874.1:11462562-11484495 GCA_036759665.1 Gynandropsis gynandra
GAACCAGATTAGATCAGAGGAGATAGAGAGACATTAGAGCAAGGAGAAGAAGGAAGAAGAGACGGATCTACGGATCGGGAGCGAGGAGAATCTACCGAAGACATCGGTTTATGAATAGGGAGTTATCTCTTTCCATATCTATGTCGAATCTAGACTTCTCTTGTGTTTCCTTTTCTGTATCTATGTCTGAGTAGATCCTTTGCCATGGGTTAGAGAGATTTGCTATGTTGTAACGAAGTCTACGCTTAATGAATGGTGGTACTTAATGCTTTCATTACCTGTACGCCACTTGAATGAATGAAATTGGTATCTATCATGTTTTCAGATTTCATGGTTGTTTTTAATGCTTTCTTTACTTGTACGCCACTTGATTGAATGATCTTAGAAGCCTAATAAACCAACGCCAGGGCATTAGGTTTCGGAACTTAGCCATGATTTAGGGTTTAGCCGGTTTAGAATCTACGCCAGGTCAATCGGTTTAATCTAGGGATTAGGATAGCGGTCATAATGCGTCTATGCATGTAAGATACGCAATGGATACATTGGTATATGCATGCTAGATAGTGGACAAGTCTACGCCAGTTAGTTCCTATAGGAGAGCTTGAATTCCCTTAATTCATGATAGTACCTAGACCAATTATCTTTTTAGAACTTCGTTACTTCATTAGGCAAACTCTCGACACCCATGGTGCTTAGCCATAAGTTTATTCTCTTCGATTCAGTTTAGTTTAGCTTAATCACAATCCCAACTTTAGTCATCTCACACGTCTATTCAATTAGTTTAATAGCTCATTAGTCGCATTAACTCCTTGTGTTCGACCCTAGTTACTACACGGTCCGTATTCTTGCGGAAGCGTTAGTCTAGGTTTTTATAACTTGATATAACGCACATCAGTCGCCAGAGTCGCATGGGTCGCAAGAGATGCATAAGTCGCGCGGTCGCATGGGTCGCATATGTCCCATGGGTCGCAAGGGTCGGATCAAGTAATGAACGATGAGTCTAATGAATGAAGTAATTTTATGCAGATGCTCCAGTGGGTACTGTCAATTAAGTCGCTGACGAGGACGTTCCTGACGAGGATATTCCAGTAGGTCCTATCGAAGAGGTCGGCGCTAAGGATGTTCCTACGGAGTATACTCCAGTGGGTCTTGTGGAAGATGTCCCCGCTGAGGAGGTTCCTACCGAGGATACTCCAGTGGTTCCTGTCGAAGAGGTCCCCTCTAAGGAGATTCCTTCCGAGGATACTCCAGTGGATCCTGTCCAATACGTCTTCGATGAAAAGGTTCCTATCGAGGATATTCTGGTGGGTCCTTTCGAAGAAGTCGCCGCGAAGGAGGTTCCTGTGGAGTATACTCCTGTAGGTCCTGTCGAAGACGTCCTCGCTGAGGAGGTTCCTACCGAGAATACTCTAGTGGGTCATGTCGAAGAGGTCCCTCTAAGGAGGTTACTCCAGTGGATCCTGTCGAAGAGGTTCCTACCGAGGATACTCCAGTGGATCCTGTTGAAGAGGTTCCTACCGAAGTACCACCAACTAAGTATGGTCATTTGAGTCACAAAGGTGAATGGGTCACAAAAGGTCGCAAATTAAGTGAAAAGTATCCCTCCTTCTCATTAACGAGGCTTCTACGAATTTGTAGACGAAAACACCACAGTCATTCCCGCTTTTGTTCTATGAGAAACCTTCATAATACTCATACTTCTATTCATCTTCTCCAGAAGCCAAAGAAGGAAACCCTCCGAGAATGAGCATCTTGGGGACAACTTTTCTTACCTTTTCAATCACCTGATCGATACGCGTTTTCTTCATTCTACTCTGGCAGTCGTATATTGTGATGCATCGGGTCGTGAAATCCGCTTTGATGGCTACCCAATGCCTCAGTAATAAAAAGACACCATACGTTTGATGGTGGTTGATATATTTAAGAATTGAACATGTATCCCTCCACCCCGAGACTAACTTGATACATTATTACTTTTTTGGTAATGGAGGATGCAAATATTTGGTACATTGTTATTTTTTCAAAATTTCTTGATATTATTTGCTACATTGTTATTTTTTTAAAATTTCTTCATAATAATAAAAGGGCCGCAGGGGTCCGAGGGTCGCAGAGGGTACAAGGGTCAGAGAGGATCCAAGGATCGCAGGGGTCAAAGGGTCGAACGGATAAAAGGGTCGTAGGGGTCAAAGGATCGGAGGGATACAAGGGTCGAATGGGTAAAAGGGTCGCAAGGGTCAAGGGTCGAACGGGTAAAAGGGTCACATGGGTCAAAGGGTCGCAGAGGGACAAGGGTCAAAGGGTTGCAAGGGTCCAAGGGTCAAAGGTGTACAAGGGTCGCGACCCTAGTACCTCTTCGACCCTTCGACCCCTGCGACCCTTTAAGATTTATTATTAAAAAAATAAAAATTATTTACTTACAAATAATATGAATAAATTTTTAAAAAATAACAATGTACCAAGTTACATCTTCCATCCCTAAAAATAAACATTATTTACAAATAATATGAATAACTTTGAAAAAAATAACAATATACCAAGTTACATCTTCCATAGTCAAAAAATTAAAATTATTTATGAAGTTATTTACAAACGACCCTTGGACCCCTGCGACCCTTGCCCCCTTCCGACCCTTGTACCTCTACGACCCTTTGTCCCTTGTGACCCTTGTCCCTCTGCGACCCTTGTCCCTCCGCGACCCTTGTCCCTCTGCGACCCTTGTCCCTCTGTGACCCTTGTCCCTCTGCGACCTTTGAACCCCCTGCGACCCTTGGACCCCTGCGACCCTTGTCCCGCTTCGACCCTTGTCCCTCTACGACTCTTATTACAAAAATAGTAAATTCACAAAAACTTTGATACAAACAATAATACTTTCTATTGAATAATAGTAAAAGACAAACCAAATACAAATAAGAAATTCAAGGTCAAAGGAATGTTGTTGTTGGTAGGCCCTGGTTGAAGGAAAAATTGGAGACAAGGTATACCTGCTTCAAAGACCAGTTCGACTTTGAGGGAACAACCCACGTTCAGTCCATGATCATGACAAAAATTTGTCCAACTCCCACTGATGCTAGGGCCATCATGTTTCACGGGCCTTAGATATGCCTCCCACGCTAGTCCTTAATTGATTATCAGATGTATCTTACATCGTCTACCGCAAAGACCTCTTGACCTCGCAAACCCTATCGGAAGTCTCTGTGATAACCGAATAAATTTACAACGATGCCAAACTAATGTATCTAGAGCCAGATGATAACATGTAATCCGTCGTAGTATTTACATGATTCTTAGGTTCAGTTTTGATTAGATTTCTTAGACTTTACCGATTTGTCGAGTTTATTCGAGGACTTCATCTGCCATTTCGTGTTTTGTATAGGAAACGAAGACATGAAGCGAAACACAAGTGATTACGGCAATTCCAACCCAAAAACGTGATTGAATGACAAGATACAACATTAGCAAGGCCACGGATCCAAAATCGAACACTCAAGCATCGAGCGAAAGGAGCGGAAACATCAATTGAAGGCTATACGCTTGGGCTAAGCATTGGACCCGCTCGGGCTAAACTTTTGAAATTGAGGCTGAAAATCCTCGAGACTTAGCCCGACTCGGGATGATAGACCACATGGTCGAGTGACCATGCCTGCTCGGGCTGCAAGAGAGGACCCGCACGGGCTACACTTCTCCGAATTTGGACTGAAATATAACCGAGACCGAACACAACTCGGGCTGAAATCCTACAGGTCATGCTAGCTAGCCCGCTCGGGCTGAGAAGAGTGCATGACCGGGCTGACCTCCTGCACGACCGGGCTGAACGTGTGCCCGCGCGGGCCGCCTAATCCGGAACTAACTATTTTGAAGGTTTGAACGGGCAATTAATGAGAAAAGAAGCCATCTAGGGCTAGAGGACGAACCAGACAGCAGAGGAGACATTTAGAGACATAGAGAAAGAGAGAGAAGGACAGAGCGAGGCTGCCGGATATGTGGAGAAGCTATTGAAGACGCCAGTAATAGAATAGGGAGGGATCTCATTGTCTATCCATGTCAACTATAGTTATCCTTTGAGTTTCTTTTGCTGAGTTCATGTGTGAGTAGATCTACAGCCATGGGTTAGAGAGTTTTGCCGATATGTAACGAAGTCTTGTTCTTAATGCTTGGTGATTCTTAATGCCTTTTTCTTGAACGCCACTTGAATGAATGATTATGGTATTTGATCCTTTTCAGATTGATTGGTTGTTTTTAATGCTTTCGTTCTTGTATGCCACTCGAATGAATAATTATAGAAGTCTAATGAATCTGCGCCAGGGGATTAGACTTTGGAACTTAGCCATGATTTAGGATTTAATCGGTTTAGAATCTACGCCAGGTCGATCGATTTTGAATCTAGGGATTATGATAGCAGTCTTAATGTATCTAGTGGGTGAGGTTACGCAATCGGGAAATTGGTAGTACACATGCTAGGTGTGGACAAGTCTACGCCAGTAATTTCCTATATTAGAGCTTGAATTCCCTAAACTCGTGATAATATCTAAGACCATGATCTTGTTAGAACTTCGATTGCATCATCGTGCATCTCTTGAAACCCGTGGTATTTAGTCATTGAGTTTAACCCGTCAATAGTTTAGTTTAGTTGCATTCGCATTCCCATCTCTTAACGATTTCACACGTCTTATTCATTAGTTTACTTGCTTTTTAGTTGCATCAATTCCTTGTGTTCGACCCTGGTACTATACGATCCGTATTCTTGTGGAAGCGTTAGTCTAGGTATATTATTACTTGAGATTAACCACATAAAGTTTTTTGGCGCCGTTGCCGGGAAATTGATTACGGCTTTAGAGTTAGGATACTTTTCGATTAAGACATAGTCCTTTCCGGAGTCTTTATTTGTTTCTTTTTCGTATTTTTGCTTTTTTTTTTATTTTGAGTCAAATTCGTTTACTTCTCGGAACTCACATGACTTTCGTGTTTTGTTTCTTTATCTCGTGCAGCTCACTTGTGCATGAGAAATACCGGAAGTGCTGATCTAGTTTACGACCCAGATATCGATAAAACGCTCAGAAAGTTAAGGAGACAAACGAGAGCTAGTGCAAGCCAACCGGTCGATAACACATATGTGCACCTAGACTTCCAGACCGAGATAGTAATCGAACCACAGAGTGTAGACAAGAGTGAAGAAGAGTTAATGGCAGAACGTCAAGACTTGAATATGCCAAACGTGCCACAAATGCAACCAGCGATGACATATGGATCATACACGGTTCCTAAGCATACACAACTCTTGTCATGCATCACTAGGAGAAACGCTCGCATTCCTCCAGATGCTCGGCAACACAACGTTCAGAGGGAGACCACCGAGGATCCGAACCAGCATCTTACTGACTTTAAGATACTATGCAGAACTATCAGAACCGGAGACGGAATCTCAGATGAGGATGTCATGCTCGCTGCCTTCCCATTCTCAATGAAGGATAAGGCGCAAGACTGGTTGTATTCCCAACCGGCAAACTCTATAGGATCATGGGGGCACCTAGAGGAGAAGTTTATGATGCGATTCTTTCCTCAGAGTAAAGCTCAGCTTGCAAAGAATTAAATCAACACGTTTGTTCAAGGGGCAGCTGAGAGTCTATACGAAGCGTGGGAACAATTCAAAGGTTATCAACGCCTTTGCCCACATCACGACATGGATCAGGGTTATCTCATACATAATTTTCTGCAAGGCCTCATGGATAACACCGGGATTCTGATCATAGCCGCCGCTGGAGGTTCCTTGAGTAATCTCACGTTTCCCCAGATCGAAGACCTAATCGATCCTATGGCTGATGAAGGCAGCAACACTGCTGGAGAATACAGTCGCAACACTCCAGCAAGGGTAGTTCATGTGAACGACACACATGCTCTATATGCCGGTTTGGCTGAGATGAAAGATCAAGTTGCTGGAATTTACAATTTTATATCCGAATCATGTCGTCCACAATATTCAGAGCAATTAGAAGATCATGAAGTCCAAGGGTATGAGGAAGTAAACTACGTGAGCAACAACCAGCCTTTGGGAAACGCGTACAATCCCGGATGGAGAAATCACCCAAATTTCTCCTACAAGAATTATGACGGTGCATCCAACGCACAGCAACTATCGGGAAACTTTCAGCCACGAGTGATGCAAACAAATCAGAATTTTCAGCAAAGGACGTAGCCCCAAACCCAGAATTACCAGCCACGTGCGCCTCCTTCTCCACAACAAGAAGCTAACACCGATATTACGTCTATGCTAGCTCAACTCTTACAAGGACAAAAAGATCTATACAACGAGTATAGAGGGATGAGAGCAGAACATAAAGAGGTAAAGAAACAGTTTGTGGAGATGAAGACGCACCTAAAGATCGTGGAAACTCAAGTTGCACAACTCGCTGCGAACTCCTCTCAACCGCAAGGAGTTTTACCGGCGCGACCGGAAGCAAATCCTCATGAGCAAATCAACGCCATTCACTTAAGGAGTGGTAAGACATTGGATCAGCCCTCTCATTCAACGTTTAAAAAGGGAGAATCATCTAGGACAGTAGCGAGAGAGGGCAGCAACGTCGAAGAGCACAAAGAGGAGGAAGAGGAGCCTAAATACGTCAAACCTGAACCAAGGCCTCCTCCTTTGCCATTCCCTCAACGTCAATGCAAAAAGAATGATGATGCTCAATTTGCAAAGTTTGCTGAGATGTTGAGGAAGATTCACATCACGATTCCATTCAACGAAGCGTTGAAGAAGATGCCTTCATACGCCAAGTTCCTCAAAGACGTACTTACGAACAAGTGAGATGTGGAGACGCAAACCGTCATGGTGACTAACTCGATGCTGCAGCCGAACCTACCCAAGAAGATGCCCGATCCAGGTATATTTGTGATCCCTTGTAAAATATGAGATTATGAAATTAACCATGCACTAATCGATGTCGGAGCAAGCGTAAGCGTGGTACCATTGTCATTGTACGAAAAATTGGATCTTAAGGGTAGGATGGATCTTCGACCTACACGAATGGCGCTCACAAAGGCTGATCGAAGCGTATGAATACCCGAGGGCATGCTGGAAGACGTGCCTCTGCAAGTGGGGAAATTATTTGTCCCGGTTGACTTCGTAGTATTGGATATGGAGGAGGACAAGAAGATCCCAATCATCCTCGGTAGACCGTTTCTTAATACGGCTAAGACGATCATACATTGTGCAGAAGGTAGACTCACGTTGAAGTTTGGAGATGAAGAAGTGGAGTTTAATTTGAACAACACACTTAGACAGCCTTGTATGGTAGACTCGGTATTCTACATCGACGTCTTAGAGAAGCTTGCCGAGGAAGTTATTGAAGAGTTTAGGAACATGGATTCTCTTGAGATGGCTCTTTTAGCAGCTGGAGAGGGACTTTATAAAGACCCTAACGAAGTGAAACATTACAAAAAGCTGCTGGACGAAGGAAAGATGAAAGAGATCCCGAACACCGAGCTAGACGCACTCCAAGCAGATTTCTGTGCGATCCAAGCACAACAGGTCGTAACCCCAGAAAAAGATGGAATTTCGGACAATCCTCATCAAGGAGACTTCTCAACTAATAAACACATAAGTACAGACCAAATGGGGAGGGATTCCAGTCAAGAAAACGCCATAAACCAGTGCACAAACCTCCGCGCATGCCAGACAGATTCCAGCGCGCCTCAAGCGGCTTACGTCGATAGTTCAACAACTTCCGATATGCCTAATAGTCAAACCAAGCGTCCAAAACCTGACTGGAGCATTGACAAAGCCCCAAAAGTGGACTTGAAGCCATTACCACAAGGGTTGAGGTACGAATTTCTTGGACTCGAATCTACTTATCCGGTGATAGTGAATGATGACCTTGACGAATCCCAAAAATTACGATTGCTAGAAGCTCTTAGGAAGTATAGGGATGCCATAGGTTATACATTAGAGGATATTAGGGGAATTATTCCAGCCCTTTGCATGCATAGGATTCACTTAGAAGATGACGCTAAGAAATCCATTGAACATCAAAGTAGATTAAACCCGAACATGATGGAAGTAGTTGAGAAAGAGGTTCTTAAGTTGTTAGACGCCGGAGTTATATATCCTATATCGGATAGTGCGTGGGTGAGTCCTGTACATGTAGTTCCGAAGAAAGGAGGCATCAGCATCATCCCAAACGCGAACAACGAATTGATTCCGACAAGAACGGTCACGGGATGGCGCATGTGCATCGACTACCACAAGCTGAACGCCAACACGCGGAAAGACCACTTCCCTTTACCTTTCATTGATCAAATGCTTGAAGGTTTAGCTCTTCACTCCTATATTTGTTTTCTTGATGGTTATTCAGGTTTCTTTCAGATACCAATCCATCCAAACGATCAAGAAAAGACGACGTTCACATGCCCCTTCGGTACATTCGCCTATCGTCGGATGCCCTTTGGTTTGTGTAATGCACCTGCTATTTTTCAGCGGTGCATGACCTCTATCTTCTCCGATGTAAATGGTGAAATTATGGAAGTGTTCATGGACGATTTCTCGGTTCATGGACCTTCCTTTGATGTTTGTCTAATCAATGTGTGTAAAGTGTTATTTAGAAGGCATCGTGTTGGGGCATAAGATATCAGCAAGGGGAATAGAGGTAGATAAGGCGAAAATAGAAGTTATTTAGAAGCTGCCACCTCCTAGGAACGTTAAGGCCATCCGCAGTTTTCTAGGTCATGCGGGGTTCTATAGACGGTTCATCAAAGACTTTTCGAAGGTATCTAAACCCCTCACTGATCTATTAGGCAAAGACGTACCATTTGAGTTTACAGCAGAATGTCGAGATGCATTTGAAAAGTTGAAGAAGGCATTGGTTTCTCCACCCATCATACACCCACCGAACTGGGAGCTTCCGTTTGAGTTCATGTGCGATGCGAGCGATTATGCGGTTGTGGCAGTGTTGGGTCAACAAAAAGATCAGGTGTTGCACGCCATTTATTATGCTAGTCGAACATTAGACAACGCCCAATGCAACTATTCCACAACCGAGAAGGAGTTACTTGCAATCGTCTTTGCAATTGAGAAGTTCCGCTCATACCTAGTGGGGTCCAAGGTAATAGTTTTCACGGATCATGCTGCTTTACGTTACCTACTCACCAAGAAAGAAGCAAACCCGAGGCTCGTTAGATGGATCCTACTGCTGCAAGAGTTTGATATTGAAATACGGGATAGGAAAGGAACCGAGAATGGGGTAGCTGATCATCTTTCACGTCTTGAAATCCCCGAGTGAACTCCTATCGACGACTATCTCCGAGATGATGCGGTAATGTCCTTGACTTGCACTTCCATTCCATGGTATGCTGACTTTGTGAACTACTTAGCTTGTCCAGTATTACCGGAGGGGCTGAACTACAATGCGATAAAGAAGTTTCTCCATGACGTCAAGGCGTACTATTGGGATGAGTCGTATCTTTTCAAAAGAGGCATAGACGGAATCTTTAGACGCCGCATCCCCGAAGAGGAAGTTCCACACATACTGTCACGTTGCCATTCCTCGAGCTACGGAGGACACTTTGCTGCATCCAAGACCGCTGCAAAGGTGCTGCAAGCAGGCTTCTATTGGCCTACACTCTTCAAGGACGCCCACAACTACGTCACATCATGCAACAATTGCCAAGGACGGGTAATATTTCTAGATGAAATGAAATGCCACAACAATATATTCTAGAAGTCGAGCCATTTGATGTATGGGGAATAGACTTCATGGGCCCCTTCCCATCCTCGGGCGGAAACCTCTATATAATAGTCGCGGTGGACTACGTAACGTAGTGGGTAGAAGCTTTGGCATGTCCAACAAACGACTCCAAACCAGTAGCCAAGATGTTCAAACGTGTCATATTCCCATGTTTTGGAGTTTCGAGGGTTGTGATCAGCGATGGATGTAAGCATTTCGTGAACCGCATCATAGAAGGGTTGTTGAAGAAGTATGGTGTTCGACATAGGATAGCAACGCCATATCATCCTCAAACCAGCGGCCAAGTTGAAGTTTCTAATGGAGAGATCAAGTCGATTTTGGAGAAGACGGTCTCTAAGTCTAGGAAGGATTGGGCATTGAAACTCGACGATGCGTTATGGGCTTATCGTACAACATTCAAAACGCCAATCGGAATGACTCCATTTCAGCTAGTGTACGGTAAGGCATGCCATCTACCGGTCGAGTTAGAATACCGAGCGTATTGGGCAATCAAAGCACTTAATTATGATTACAAGTCAGCTGCTGAGAAACGGACGCTACAGCTCCATCATCTAGAGGAGATGTGCCTCCATTCGTACGAGAACGCAAAAATCTACAAGGAGCGCATGAAGAAGTGGCATGACAGACACATACTCCAACGGACATTCGAGGTAGGTGATCGTGTACTTGTTTTCAATTCACGTTTGAAACTTTTTCCAGGCAAACTCAAGTCACGCTGGTCCGGGTCGTTCACAATCAAAAGCATCTCACCACACGGAGCAATCGAGCTAATAGGAACCAGTGGTCCATTTAAAGTGAACGCCCAATGCATAAAGCTCTACAATGCGGATAACACGAATTATACTCAAGCTACACTCGCTCTTTCGGAGCCAACACATGAGTAGAGTGTTTTGGTCAGGCTCGCGACCTTAAACAAGCGCTTCTCGGGAGGCAACCCGACTTTTGCATTTTCTTTTTATTTCATTTTCGAACTTATACTTATTCTTTTCACATTGATGCACTCGGTGGGTTAGCATTCCTTCTTTTGGATTGTATGATTCTTTTTCACAGGTTTTTCAACGTCGATATCATCCTTGCGGAGGAGACGCAACCAACGTCCAGCCGCATCACCAACTCGGGATTGCAAGATACACAAGGTGCACACGTTCCAACCCTTATTTTCCCGTAGTTTGGTATGCGAGATTCTCTTAGGTCTTGAACACCGGGACGGTGTTTCATTCAAGTCTGGGGGAGTACTCGTCGAGTATCATGCATGTGATTAGGATTAGATGTTGATTGTTTTTGTTTTTTTAGGAATAAACGGATGGATACCTAGCATGAATTTTCGAGCTTTAATCATTATTGTGCGACTTTGTCGAATCGTGAACTATAGTCTAGGTTTGCTTAGAAGTCTTTTGGATATCGATTAGTTGAGTAGTTGTGCTTGAAACCATGATCTCTAGTTGCATTCACCTCCTAGGTTTCAGTCTCAAGTATCCATATCTCCGTGTATACCGATTGATCTTTGCTTTGTTTGATATATTTTACCGTTCATTGATCATTAGATTCCACACGCTTATACTCCGCTATCAATTTTTTCTCCTTGGAAAAGTTTTTAACTACTTCAGGTTTTCATTGACATGAGTACATCGAGATCGATGGTTCGGGTCTAAGTGGTGGGTTGAGGCGCTATTCTACGTCCTAAGGGTTAGAGTGATGTGTATTCTTTGGTGAAAATAAAAAGAGAAAAATATTCTTCAATGACACAACTCTTCACTCCGCTAAGGTTACAAGACCTTATGAGTGTGCCTTAGGCAGCCTGGGTCTAAGTAGAAAGCCATCTCCCTTCGACTTCGACGTCTTAGGAACCAAGCGTGGATTTATAAAAGATGAGAAAAAAAGGAAGTAAAAGAGAATAAGAACGAGAATACGAGTTTAACGATATCTCAAGCTTAGGGGAATTGGTATGGAGATCGCTTGGGCGTTGTCTAGGGGTATGAAATAGACTTAGGTCATTGGTAGGATTGCATGGCTCGTGACTTTCGGTTGATAGAAGTCTAAACTAGGTACGCTTAGGCTTGCGTTCATGTGACACGTTATTTTGAATGATGGCTAATCCTTCGAGGTATTTGTGCTAGTGTCCATTGTTTTTGGCTCTTCTTGTACTCGACTATAAATTTGCTCGAGGACGAGCAAAGGTTAAGTTTGGGGGAGTTTGATAACATGTAATCCGTCGTAGTATTTACATGATTCTTAGGTTCAGTTTTGATTAGATTTCTTAGACTTTACGGATTTATCGAGTTTATTCAAGGACTTCATCTACCATTTCGTGTTTTGTATAGGAAACGAAGACATGAAGCGAAACACGAGTGATTACGGCAATTCCAACCCGAAAACGTGATTTAATGACAAGATACAACATTAGCAAGGCCACGGATCCAAATCGAACACTCAAGCATCGGGCTAAGCATTGGACCCACTCGGGCTAAACTTGTGAAATTGAGGCTGAAAATCCCCGAGACTTAGCCCAACTCGGGCTGATAGACCACATGGTCAGGTGACCATGCCCGCTCGGGCTGCAAGAGAGGACCCGCTCGGGCTACACTTCTCATAATTTGGATTGAAATATCACCGAGACCGAACACGACTCGGGCTGAAATCCTACACGGTTGTGCAAGCTAGCCCGCTCGGGCCGAGAAGAGTGCACGACCGGGCTGACCTCCTGCACGACCTGGCTGAACGTGTGCCCGCGCGGGCCGCCTAATCCGGAACTAACTATTTTGAAGGTTTGAACGGGCAATTAATGAGAAAAGAAGCCATCTAGGGCTAGGGGACGAACCAGACAGCAGAGGAGATATTAGAGACATAGAGAAAGAGAGAGAAGGACGGAGTGAGGCTGCCGGAACATGGAGAAGCTATTGAAGATGTCGGTAATAGAATAGGGAGGGATCTCATTCTCTATCCATGTTGACTATAGTTATCCTTTGCGTTTCTTTTGCTGAGTTCATGTATGAGTAGATCTAGAATCATGGGTTAGAGAGTTTTGCCGATATGTAACGAAGTCTTGTTCTTAATGCTTGCTGATTCTTAATGCTTTTGTTCTTTAACGCCACTTGAATGAATGATTATGGTATTTGATCGTTTTCAGATTGATTGGTTGTTTTAATGCTTTCGTTCTTGTACGTCACTAAAAATGAATGATTATAGAAGTCTAATGAATCTACGCCAGGGGATTAGACTTTGGAACTTAGCCATGATTTAGGATTTAATCGGTTTAGAATCTACGCCAAGTCGATCGATTGAATATAGGGATTATGATAGCAGTCTTAATGCTTCTAGTGGGGGAGATTACGCAATCGAGAGATTGGTAGTACGCACGCTAGGTAGTGGACAAGTCTACGCCAGTCTGTTCCTATATTAGAGCTTGAATTCCCTGAACTCGTGATAATATCTAAGACCATGATCTTATTAGAACTTCGATTGCATCATCGTGCATCTCTCGAAACCTGTGGTATTTAGTCATTGAGTTTATCCCGTCAAATATTTAGTTTAGTTGCATTCGCATTCCCATCTCTTAACGATTTCACACGTCTTATTCATTAGTTTACTAGCTTTAGAGTTGCATCAATTCCTTATGTTCAACCCTGGTACTATACGATCCGTATTCTTACGGAAGCGTTAGTCTAGGTATATTATTACTTGAGATTAACCACATCACCAGATTTGAACACGTGACTGGTATAGTGAAAATCCTTTGAGCAGAAGAAGATGACCCTACTTCTGTGGATGATGATGACATATATGATGCATATTGTAGATTACACATATCATCTCCAAAACCGGTGACGTGAAAAACCATTTCACCTTCGTGACGAAAAACTACGAAATCCCGAATACGAAAATCATGATCCTTGGAGAAATCTTTCCATCCATCACTGAATCTTGAGCCATCAAACTTGATTTCCCATGTTTTGTTAGACACATTTGATTTAAGTGTTTTCGTGTTGTTGTCCCTCTTTTTCCCATAAATATGCTCATCGAAGAATTTCTTCGGAATGTCATGTAACAAAAATTGAAAAACAATATCAAATCTCTACATTCTCTACATTAACATACCGAAAGAGAGAGATGAAGGCGATTACGGGGTAGTTCTCCAGAAATATCAGAAGAATGATTTGGACAAAATGAGGGAAATGTGGCATTTTTCGGAAAAAAATGATGCAAGATAATGAGAGTTAGAGAGAGAGTGTGTCGCTATTAGGAAAAGGATGGGTGGGAGATGAAGGGAGTTAGAGAGAGAGAGAGTGTGTGTGTCGTTATTTGTAAAAAGAAAACGGGTGGAATTCGAAAAGACATGACCCTAACATCAAATTGACGTCAGATGAAATTCGAAAAGACATGACCGAAGGGGAACAAGGGTCGCAGGGGTACCAGGGTCGCAGAGGGATACAAGGGTCGCAGAAGGGTACAAAGGTCATGGGGATACAAGGGTCGCGGGGGTACAAGGGTCGTAGAGGGGTACAAGGGTCGTGACCCTTGTACCTCTACAACCGGTTTTTCTTGTTGTGATACGAAATAAATTTTTAAAAATAATAAAAAATAATTTATTATTTAAAAATATAATTATTTACAATTAAAATGAATAAAATTTTAAAAAATAAATCAAGTTATTTACAAATAAATATGACTCAAATATATGCGACCCTTGTTCTTTTACAACCGGATTTGCTTGTTGTGATATGAACAAATTTTAAAAATAAAAAAATAATTTATTATTTACAAATACAATAGTTTATAAATAATATGAATAAAATTTTTAAAATAATAATTTATCAAGTTATTTACAAATAATCAAATCTCTATGATCCTTGTACCCCTGCGATCCTTGTCCTTCATGACCCTTGGACCCGTGCGACCCTTGTCCCCCTTCGCCCCTTGTCCCTCTGCAACTCTTGTTACAATAATAGTAAATCCATAAAAACAACGATATTAACAATAATACTAACAATTGAATAATAGTAAAAACCAACCAAATACAAAATGAAGTTCAAGATCAAATGAAGTTCAAGTTAAAAGGAGGTTCAAAGAAATCAAATTACAACTCAAATCAAACTATGTTGTTGACAAAGCGAAGCACAGGTTTTGCTCCATTGGAGAACAATTCTACTATGAGGGAAAAACCCACGTTCAGTCCATTTTCTTGACAAAACTTTCTCCAACCCCCTCTGATGCAAGCACCACCATGACTCACGAGCTTTAAAGCTGCTGACCACGACCTTCCACAATCAAGGAACATCAGTATCTTACATCGTCTACTGCAAAGACCTCTCCCTCGCAAACTCTATCGAAAGTGTCTGCGAAATCATCCAAGTTACATCAGTATAAATGAAAAAGAGTCGAATAAATAACCAAATTATATATGATGGATCTGTTTGTGGTCACTTACCATTGCATCTACGGCTAGATTTAACCGCGTGACTGGTATCGTGAAAATCCTCTGAGCAAGAGTGGCCCTGGTAACGTTAAAGACCATGTCACCTTCGTGACGGAAACATACGCAATCCCCAATACGTATATTTTGGTCGTTGGAGAAATATTTCCATCCATCAGTTAATCGGAGTCATCCAACTTGACTTCTCATGTTCTGTTAGACGTATTCGATTTAAGTGTTGTCGTGTTGTTATTCCTTGTTTTCCCGTAAATATACTCATCGAAGAGGATCTTCGAAATGTCCTGTAACAAAAAACGAAAACCAAAGTCAAATCTGTACATTCTCTACATGTAACATACCGACAAAGAGTGTTTTAAAGAAGATTACAAGGTAGTTCTCTAGATACGCGGAAGAATCTCTCTGAAGAAATGAGGGAAATGTGGCATTTTCGAAAAAATGGATGGAAGATGATGACAGTTTGAGAGAGAGTGTGTCATTATTCAAAAAAAGATCGGTGGAAGATGATGAGAGTTAGAGAGGTGTGTTGTTATTTGAAAAAGGAAACGTCTGGAATTCGAAAAGACATGACCCTGACATCGAATCGATGTCAGATAGAATTCGAAAAGACATGACCACATGGTTATGTTTATTCAAATTTTGGTGAAAGGTTCGGCGGGAATTTGGGTGAAAATGATACATTTACAACGCCGCATGGGTCGCATGGGTCTCATGGGTCGCTTGGTCGTATGGGTTGCATGGGTCGCTTGGTCGTATATATTGATCAATAAATGCAAACTCGAAGAATTTACGAGTTTATAATGATAAAATTTCAAATACCAATCAAAACAATATGTTAACAACGGAAAACTAATTAATGCCAATTGAGGGTCGCATGGGTTGCTTGTTTGCATATATGGATAAATAGATGTGAAGTCGACGAATTTACGGGTTTATGATGATAAAATGACAAAAACCAATCCAAAAAATATGCTTACAATGTCAAACTAACTAATGCCAATTGAAGGTCACATGGGTCGCATGGGTCGCTTGGTCGCATATGTGGATCAATAGATGCGAACTCGACGCGGGTTTGTAATGATAAAATGAAAAAAAACAATCAAAATAATACATTTCCAACGTTAATCAATGGTTAAAACAGATTATGACCCATCTGTCCAAAGTTGTGCATAACCAATACCTCTATTTCTAAAGTAATAGTAGTGTTTTAAGAACTCGTCGGATGAGTTTGAGAAAATTTCAAAAACATTTAACATTTTCTTAAATGTCAATATTATTTATATTATTGCCTTTATTGATTCTAAATCAGACATATACAATTCAAATATATTGATAATGGCATATTGATAATGGCACGAGTTTATAATGATAAAATGTCAAAAACAAATCAAAACAATACATTTCCAGTCCTCTGTTTTTTTCTTGTTTGGTATTGCAGTCCAGAGTTAACTCCTGTCATATACTTCGTCTTCCAGTCACATTTCAAGAGTGACCCAACACCGTCACCTAGGACACCCTCGCAACTCGTCAGTGACTGCATAGAGACCGAGTCCGCCGATTACCAAGACCTTGAGTAACACATAGACAGCACGATGTCCTACGTCGACCATGTCACCTGTGTCACGTAGGTCACAATGGTCAAAAAGATTTTTCATAGAATTGGGGTTAGATGCGCATACTAAGAGAAGAGACATAAAATTTAACATATATACATGGGTCGGAAGGGTCACATGGGTCGGAAGACAGGAGTCTGACAACAAAACGACAAGTCACATGGGTCGGAAGACAGGAGTCTGACTGCAAAACGACAAGTCATATGGGTCGAAAAGGTCACATGGGTCGAAAAACAGGAGTTTGACAGCAAAACGACAACTCACATGAATCGCATGGTTCGCATGAGCCGCACATGGGTCATATGTTATCACATGAGTCGGATGGGTTCCCGTTTAAACTTGATTCTAATTTAATCCAATTGAGGATCGCACAAGGGGTTATATTGGGTCGCATGAGTCAGATGGGTTCCCGTTTAAACTTGATTCCAATTTAATCCAACTGAGGGTCGCATAAGGGTCATATTGGGTCGCATGATTGTGATGGGTTCCCGTTTAAACTTGATTCTAAGTTAATCCAATTGAAGCACATAAGGGGTCATATTGGGTCACATTAGTCGGATAGGTTCCCGTTTAAACTTGATTCTAATTTAATCCAATTGAGGGTCGCATAAGGGGTCATATTGGCTCGAATGAGTCGGATGGGTTCCCGTTTAAACTTGATTCTAATTTAATCTAATTGAGGATCGCATAAGGGGTCATATTGGGTCGCATGAGTCGGATGTGTTCCCGTTTAAACTTTATTCTAATTTAATCCAATTGAGGGTCGTATTATGGATTTCACATAATTAAGATTGAATGTTTCAATATGGATTTCTCGCATTTTCAACGTTTAAATATAGATTTATTTATAATGATTGACAAAGATCACATAAGGCCTAAAAGGTCACAAAGGTTAGAAAAAAGGAAAGAAAAAAGTTGAAAAAAGGAAAGAAGGTTACATAAGGTCTCAAAGGTCAGAAAGGTCAAATTTGTCGAGTTTAGAGACACATCGGAGCCCTCCCCCATAAAGAGAGTCGTGTGTGACTCAACGCCTTCTCCAAGTTGACCTCCAACCGTGACCTTAGGTACCGTGGATACAAAACGATGTCTGAGTCTGTCGATTAGCAAGACCATATGTAATGTAGATATAGCACCATGTCCTCCATCCACGTTGTCGGTACTTGTGTGTATCTGCATAGAGACCAAGTGTGACGATTAGCAAGATCTTGAGTAACACATAGATAATACGATGACATGCGTCCACCATGTGACCTTCGTGACGAAGGTCAAAAAGGTCACAAAGGTAACAAAGACTTTTCAGAGAATTTAGGGTTAGAGACTTAGAAGAATAGAGGAGAGAGATGGGATTCTCTCGATTCATTCTCATCTCAAATGGGTGTTATGGTGAGACTTCGAGAATTTGATAAACCTATTAATATAGGGGTAACAGAGACGTGTCGCAATGGTCTTGAGTGTGGCATTGATAAAATAAAAAGCATAGCTTGCACTGGAAAATCCAGTAGTCTTACATCAGTAGCTATTGGCACGATACTCCATGAAAAAGACTTTTATGATTAATATAGCTTGCATTGGAAAAGCCAGTAGTCTGACATCGAAAAGACTAGTCGCAAGCGTCGCATGGGCCAAAAAGGTCGAAACGATCGCAAGGGTCGCAATGGACGCAACGGTCGCAATGTCCGCAAGGGTCGCATGGCTTGAATTATAGTGAAGAATTTATCGAATTATAATGATGAAAGTCGCAAAAGGTTTAACCAAAATAATACAAATAGTATAATATTACACACTAACAAACCTTTCTTTTTTTGAAGTCGGCGTTGTCTCGGTTGTCACGTTCTAAACACTGTCGGTGATGCTGGCATTTGTAGATGGGGTTTGTCTTGACAAAGATAGGTATTTCTCCGAGCCTCACCGGGTCCAGGATAACGATTCTCTTTAGGCCTCCCCTTTGCCTTTTCTCATCCAGCATAGGAGGTAGAACCGTAATTTCAGAATATTGAGGAAGAATGTCCCAACCGGACACACGGTCTCTCGGTAAACCAAACGCCATGTCTCCCAAAGGTAGTATGTTGAACATAGTTTTGGTATCTTGTGACCTTTACCAACCTTATGTGCTACCGCAATTGCGTGATTGCATGGATACTTTTCAATATCAAACATTTTGCTGTCACACGTTCTTTTTTTAAGACTCACTACAAATCTTCTACCCATCTCATTTCTCACCTCATACTCATCACTCAGACTGTTCAATTCAATAACATCATACTTGGATGCATGTCCAAACCGTTCATGTAACATTTTCTCAACGTAAGGTGTTAACTTTTGAGAATCATCACCAGTAGATGTTTCCAACCTATACCTATTGAACCATTCCACTGTCTTTCCCAAAAAATATCTAAAAACCCTAGTATCGAAATTTTTTTAACTTCTTCAACGTTAAATTTATTGACTCGGCACCATTAGTGGTCAATAAGTTGTACCCTTCCCCCTTAAATTTGCATCTTTCCCACTTAACGGGATCAAGTTCCTCTTTCTCCAAATACTTTTCAACATTAGGATACCTGCACAAAGGTCACAAAGGTAAAAAAAATTGCCACAAAGGTCACAACAATCACAAGGGTGGCAGAGGTACAACGGTTGCAATGGGTAAGGGAGTCGCAAAGGGGTACAAGGGTCGCAGAGGTACAAGGGTTGCAGGGGGTCAAAGGGTCGCATGGATACAAGGGTCGCAGAGGTACAAGGGTCGTAGTGGTCAAAGGGTCGCAGAGGTGCAAGGGTCACAGAAGGGTCAAAGGATCGCAGTGGTACAAGGATTGCAGCGGCACAAGGGTCGCTGGGGCACAAGGGTCGCAGAGGGACAAGGGTCGTAGCGGTACAAGGGTCGCAGAGGTTCAAAGGTCGCAGAGGTACAAGGGTCGCATAGGGGTACAAGGCTCGTAAAGGTACAAAGGTCGCAGAGGGGTACGATGGTCGCAGAGGTGCAAGGGTCACAAAGGGTACAAGGGTCGAGAGTTCGAGAGTTCACAACAGTCACAAAAGTCATTTTTGTACCTGGCCTTCAAATCATTCAATAGCACTTCAAATTCGTTTACTGTGTATGCTGCTGCACATTTGAAGAACATTTCCACCACAGTATCACCCTTTGAAGTCTTTCTAGCATGCCCTTTATTGACATAGCTCTTTATATTTTCTTATATATGACGCACACAAAAACCATGATCAGCTTGTTTATACACTTGTTTGACTGCTTTGATCAAGCTTTTATGGCGATCAGATATCACAACAACATCACGTTTGTCCGGTATCACCTCTTTCAACCTTGATATAAACCACATCCATGATTCGTCGTTCTCTCTGTTGACTATTCCCCATGCAATAGGATATTGGTGATATTCACCATCTTCCGCGGTCGCCACAATCAATGCTCCCTTGTACACTCATGTTAGAAATGTTTCATCCACAACAACCACTTTACGCATGTATGTCCATCCTCTTATAGCTGCTTCGACGGCCATAAAAAGGTATTTGAAGCTTTTCCCATCACTGTCAAGCTGAAGATTTACGATAGATCTGGGATTTCTTTCTGTAAACATGTGCAACCACCCTGGAAGCCTCCAATAATGTTTAAACTCATCACCACGAATCTCCTTTTGAGCACCACATTTGCCTCTTAATGCCATCAAATACGATACATTGGCACAATACTTTGCTTTTACATGAACCATCAATTGTTTTGCTGGAGGTGTTTCATATTTCCCTGTTTCATATTTTCCAGCATATTCCTCATTCAAATAATCTTTAACCAATTGCGCTATACCTTTGTAGCTTCGATCCATTTCGATACAGGTGAACAGTTATGAATGGGATGGTGTGTTCTCACACTAAACCGTTTGGAATTCGGGATTGCTGTTACGCGTAATTTCCATTACAACCGCTTCTGGCAAACTTTGCATCGTACTTCCCACAACTTCGAATCAGATCTCAATGTTGTATATCTAAAACAAGCTTCAATTGAACCCTTTCTTACAAATGGTTATACATCCTTCTGCAATCCATCTTCGAATTCGAAGATATTATTTTCGTTGTCTGCTTTCTCATGAACTACCATTTTCAAGTTGTTCTCACCATCACCATCTTATGCTCTGTTAGCACATCAAAATGAACTTTATTACTGCCATAAACAACTTCATCAACTACCACATTCATGGCACACCCACCATCTTGTCTTAACACGCTTGTATGTTCACTATCAGAATTATCCGTATCCAAACTATTTATTGTTTTCGTCGGATTACTCCCAACTCTAATTTTGTTATTTGGACCTACAATAACTCAGTCATCATAATCTAAAACATCTCCATCGTCACCTTCTTTAGCAATGCTTCTGATCATCTCGTTTTCATACGTATTTCTTGCACGATTTAGGAGACGTTTTTGATACATATGTGATGTTTTACGTATGATTTTGTTTCCGTTTTACTTGTTTTCGTGTTTTCATGTTCTTAGAGGTCTTTACGCGTATTTGGATCATTTTGGAGCTAAAAGAACATGCACGGAGCTAAGGAGCAACTTCGAGGATCATCACGGGACAAACGGGACGAGATTGAGCATGGAAAGCCTCCACCCGGTCGGGCACAACTCTTGCACGACCGGGCAAAACCTTCGGCCAAACTTGTGCACCATTTGCACGACTCGGGCATGACTTGCCCGACCATTTTCCTTGTGCCTGAGCGGGCACACATACCATGCCCGATCGGGCATGGATTCCAGCACATATTCCGCGCATTTCACCCTAGCCGCACCCGAGCGGGCACACTCAATGCCCGAGCGGGTAGCGGCCCGAAACTACCTTTTTAGTTAAGTAAACTTAACTTAAAACAAAGGGAACTCGTGGGGGCAATTTAGGCAACATCTAGACCGACTTAGGAGGCTTAAAAGGAGGCAAAAGACGTCACTGAAGCAAGCATACATTGGAGAATAGTTCAGTAGAAGATAAGGAGATTCTTGCGAGGAGACAAGCGAGGAGCATTGGAGATCGAGCACTACCACTTCGGTTTTGTTTGGTTTTCATGTTCCTTAGACTTTCTATTTTGTTTATGTTTCTTTACTGACGCATGAGCGAGTAGTTTGTTTGTTCTAGGAGAAGGGATTAGCCCTT
>CM071874.1:11503651-11526601 GCA_036759665.1 Gynandropsis gynandra
GATTTTGGTCGGCTGGTGATCAGCATGCGTGTGGGCTGAAGATCTCCTAATCGGTTAAGCTTTTCAACAAGAGATAATGGTAGCAAGCTCACACTCGCTCCAATGTCAATTAGCGCATGCTCAATCTCGTAGTCATAGATTTTGCAAGGGATAACGAAGTTACCTGGATCAGGCATTTTCTTAGCCATGTTTGGTGGCTGTATGAGAGAGTTTGTGACCATTACCATCTCGTTTTCTACGGTCCTTTTTCTTGTTATGATGTCTTTGAGAAACTTCGCATAGGACGGCATCTTCATGAGTGCGTCGTAGAAAGGGATGGTAACTTGCAGCTTCTGTAGGAGTTCCATGAATTGAGAAAATTGGGCTTCATCGCTTTGTCTCCTTTGGATTTGACGTTGCGAAAAGGGCAATGGCGGTACCCTTGGGGGAGGTGCTACATAGGGTACCTCCCTCTCCTCTTCCTCGGTCTTCTTCTCTTCCACGCCTAGAGTGTTAGGTTGCTCTTCTCTTGCGACCGTGGGTGGCGTGGATTGTCCCACCGTGTTGCAACTCCTCAAGTGGATGGCATTGATCTGCTCGCGAGGGTTTGCTTCGGGGTTCCCGGAAGGTTGTTCGGGTTGTCGCTTTGAACCTTGGGCTAGTTGAGCCACTTGCGTTTCGAGGAGCCGCAAGTGTGTCTGAAATCCGTCCATTCTCTTCTTCATATCTTCTTGCTCAGCCCTAATCCCTCCAAATGCACTTTTCTGCTCTTGGCGCATGAATTGGAGCATCGATAAAACGTTAGAATCATGCGAAGGTTGTGCACGTTGCTAATACCCATAGTCTTGGCCATTACCTCTCGGCTGGAAACCTTGATTAGGGTTTCTCGTCATTATCCGCGGTTGAAAGTCTTGCGGATTTGCTACGTTGTTTGTATTGCCGTATGAGAGGTTGGGGTGGCTCTTGATGTAGCCTTGTTGATAGCCTCGATTGGAGACATAATTCACTTCTTCCATCCCTTGGCCTACGGATGAGTCATGTCGATCCACATGAAATCCACCAATCATCCGATGAATTTCGCCAACTTGTTGTTTCAAGTCCGTTAACTCCGGGTTGACGATACCAAGCTCGTTTACTGCAGCCTTTGATGGATAGTTGCGATTGTACTCCCCCACTTTCTTACCTCCTTCCCTAGCCATGCTCTCGATTAGGTTCTCGAGCTGATCAAACGTGAGGTTTCTTAGGGAACCACCACCCACTGCCACTATCATGAATCGGGTGGTCTCTTGGAGTCCTTGGATGAAATTTGTGATAAGATATTTCTTATCCATCCCGTGGTGTGGGCGTATTCGCTGGTAATCTTTGAATCGCTCCCATGCGTCATGTAACGTCTCGCCTCTTTCTTGAAGGAAAGAATTGATGCAACTCTTGGCGAGAAGCGTTCTGTGATCCGGGAAGAATTGCTGCATGAACCTTTGTTCCATATCATCCCATGACGCGATTGATGCAACCGGCAAGTTGAAGAGCCAACGTTGTGCCGCATCTTTGAGAGAGAATGGGAACGCCATCACGTCGGCAGCAGCCATATCAGAAATACTCACGTTTTCTCCGCTGCTTGCACTATGCGTATCTTCCTCCTCAGAGGCTTGTTGGTCGTGGTAGCTCGTTCTTTCTACCTCGGATTCGGAATCAACTATTCCGATCCTTCTTTTCTTGCGCAGGCTTCTTAGTGTGCGTTCAACTTCTGGATCGTAGATGAGAAGTTTCTGAGTAGAGCTTCTCATACAAGTCTCCTACACAACAAGAAACAAAACACCTAGCGTAAATCCGCGGTAGATAAGAAAAGACTCGATAAAGGAAAAAACAAACAAACACAAAAACAAACAAACAAAACAAAGAAAGACTCCGGAAAGGACTAGATCTTAATCTAGCTAATTCTAGTCTAGGCCGTTATTAGTCCCCGGCAACGGCGCCAAAAACTTGGTGTGGTGTAAACACGAGTTTAATTATTCCTAGACCACTTCACCGCAAGTATACGGATCATGTAGTACCAGGGTCGATCTCTAGGGACTAAAGCAGCTAAACTAAGAATAAAACTAAACTAAGATGGAAAAGAGATAGAAAGGGATGTGATCCTAAATTTCTAAACTAACCTAAGTGGTGACAACGAAACTAGGTTGGGGATAAAGTCAGATATGGTGAACACTACGGGTGTACGGGATACCGGGAATTGTATAAATGAAACAACTAAGGATCATAGATCTAACTATTCTTGACAACGGGAAATTCATGCCCTAAAGTGAGGAGTGATTCTTCCGAGCCTAAACCTCCTAACCATAGATACGTGCAACCCTACCTTCCAGCAGTGATTAACCCGTACCATGGCAGCATTATGTGCGCAATCATTATCCCTAAGATGACTAACCGACCGGTCAGATTCTCATTAACCAATCTTAACCTACAACTTAACAGGTCGTCATTCATTCTTTAACCTTCCAGCAAAGTCTGAAATCCTATGTCGCTGAGCGGTCAGCACTAGCGTAGGAATGATAATGCTAAGCGTACAACCGTAAATTAAGAATAAATTAATAAAACTAAGCATTAACGCAATTCATTGTTCATACAATACAAATCCGATATCCCTACCCGCAGTAGGGACTCTACTCACTCATGGAGAAAATAGAAAACAAAGATAACATAATCCTATATGTTCCTTAAATCCGCTCGTTTGAAAGTTAGATCTAGGTTGTTGCGAATTACACGGCCCGCTCGGGCACAGGTGTTGTCCGGTCGTGCTGAGGCTCGCCCCGGCATGTTGCTTCATAGTGCCCGATCGGGTGGACATCACCCGATCGCTTGGTTAAGCGGCCCGAGTCGTGCAAACTCTCGGGGCAAATTGGATGGATCAATGCCCGAGCGGGTATACTTCTTGCGCCCGATCGGGTAAGGCTACCCGATCTCGTTGCCTTTGTGCCCGGGTCGTGCAAGGTGTGCGGATAAAACCCCGTAGGTTTTACCCGAGCGGGTGTTGGAATGGTACCCGACCGGGCACCCTTGTCTCCTTGAAATTTCTCTTTTCCGCTCGTTGCTCGGGTGTTCCTTTGGGTTCTGAAGCTCGATCTTGGCTCTGAGTAGATATATCTTCAACTCTGAGTAGATATTTCTTCAATTCAGGTGGTTTTGATCAGGAATCCGTCATTTTAAGCTCATTTAGGCCTTGTCTCCTAAAAACCTGAAAACCAACAAAACGGGTGTGTGAACCGCATAAACATATCGGATATGTAAGTCTCTATACAAGATACATGCGAAAATGGTGCTAAAATCTATCCTAATATTGATACACTTTCAATGTTATCAGATATGAAGACAAGAAGCTTGTCAAGAAACTCTTTCGGTGTTTACCCAAGAAATTTTCAGCAATGAACATGTCACTTAATACCGACACAAGAAGCTTCAAGGAAATTGTGGGAATATTGTCCGCTTATGAAATGGAGTTGCAGCTGGAACAAGGATCACTTGGTAAAAATTCATCTCAAGGAATTGCACTCAAAGTGGAAGAAAATTTTTCAGAAGATGATGGACTTGTAGGAGATATATCCTTGTTAGCAAAAAAATTTAATAGATTTTTAAAAAGAAGACCAAGGGGATACTCCAAGACACGCAATGCATACCCAGAGAAAGAAGGGAAATCTAAAGTTCAATGTCATGAGTGTAGGGGATACAGACATATTAAGAATGAATGTCCGAGTGTTCAAAAATGAGAAGCAACCCTAAAAGCTTTGGAGGATACAAAATGTTTCAATTGTCAAGGTGTTGGACACGTGAAGAATGAGTGCCACAGTGTCCAAAAGACAAACAAGTCTCTTCTTACTCAAGAAGTGTTTATTGATTCGGAGAAAGAAAGTGAAGAAGAAGACATGACAAGTTTCGTTACATTTTACGGTGTCATAACAAGTGAAGATGAACAATCGGATGAAGAAAGTGATGATGATGATGATGAGATGACCATGAAAGAGTTATTTGAGAAATGTATTGAGATTGGTCAACTAAATTTGAAGATTCTCAAAGAAAAGAATGTTGCTGAGTCACAATTAAAAATTTTCATGGAACAACTTTTAAAAAAGGGAATCTCAAGTCAACTAGAAGAAACGAAGAAGAATTTGAGGTTGTTGTCAAATGGAACGGAAAAGCTGGACTATCTGCTAACAACAGGAAAGAGAGATTCAAATCACTATGGACTTGGCTACAAAGGAGAAAGCTCTCGAAATGAAGGAAAATTTGTTAAAAGTGACGTTTTGATAGAAACAGAAACACCACCAACAACACAAAGTATACCTGCAGCGCATGTGAGCTCCAAATATCAACAAAAAGAGCAGAGAAGATATGGCTATTGCGGGAAAAAGGGGCATATTCAAATCAATTGCTATCAAATGAATTATTATGATTGGAGACCTCAAAGAACTTTTAACAAGAGGATGACAAGGAAAAGATTGAATCATTTTCAATCACAATGGTCCCAAGGAATGTCACGAAGAAAGAATCAATCACGATGATCCCAAGGTAAGTCACAACAACACCAAGGTAAGTTTCCTTATTGGTCTACACCTAATGATAACGTCTATTTTGTCATAGTATTTTAGTTCATTTTCGTAGTTAGTTCACCAAGCATTAAGCATCACTTAGTCCTCTTTCATCCCTTTTTTGTGTATTTACAGGAAAAGATTACATCAAACACAAACACGAGCAAACACGAGCGAATACGAGCAATTTGCCCTTCACCAGCACGATCTTCACTAGCACGATCGGGCACACAAGGGAGGTGAACAGCCCGATCGCGAAGCCATTCCAGCCCGACCATGCAGAATCCTTAGTCTGAGCGGGCTCATCAAAAGGGCACCAGCCCGACCGTGCAGCAACCCACAGCACGCCCATGTAGTGACATGGTCGACCGTGCATCCCTCTTAGCCCGACCGGGCTCATGAAACAGACAAAAATGCCAAATGTGTAGCACAGCCCGAGCATGCATGAAGCCCGACCAGGTTGGATCAGCTGAAGCGCCCGACCGCGCTCACTCTTGTGCCTGGTCGGGCACATTAAACCTGCACGCCGCATTGAAAAAAGGAAAGATTGGGTTGACGGGAAATAACAGGAAAACTCACGAGAAATAATGGAAAGACTCGAGAAAAGAGGAAAAATAAGAAAAGGAAAGAAAGAAGAAGAGGAAAGAAGGATATTCAATCGTGATTCAGGTTGGAAAATGGGAGAGACGACACAGAGCAGATTAGAGAGAGAGTAGAGAGAGCAGAACGCACACGAGGGCGAAGGACGGAGCGACGAAGTCGGATTGCGGAGGAGCTATTGAAGATGTCGGTAATAGAATATGGAGGAATATCGTTCTTTATCCATGTTGAATATGGTTATCTTTGGCGTTTCGTATTCAGAGTTCATGTCGAGTAGGTCATAGCCATAGGTTAGAGAGCTTTGCCGATATGTAACGAAGTCTTGTTCTTAATGCTTGGTGATTCTTATTGCTTTCGTTCTTGAATGCCACTTGAATGAATGATTTTGGTATTTGATCATTTTTCAGAATGATTGGTTGTTCTTAATGCTTTCGTTCTTGCATGCCACTTGAATGAATGATTGTAGAAGTCTAATGAATCTATGCCAGGGGATTAGACTTTGGAACTCAACCATGAATTAGGATTTAATCAATTTAGAATGAATGTCAGGTCGGTTGATTCAATCTAGGGATTAGGATAGCGGTCTTAATGCATCTAATGGGTGAGATTACGCAATCGGAAGATTGGTAGTACGCACGTTAGGTAGAGGACAAATCAATACCAGTCAGTTCCTATATTAGAGCTTGAATTCCCTGAACTCGTGATAATATCTAAGACCAATGATCTTGTTAGAACTCCGTTGCATCATTGTGCATCTCTCGAAACCTGTGGTGTCTAGTTTATTGAGTTTAATCCGATAGTTAGTTAGTTTATCTTTATTCACATTCCCATCACTTATTGATTTTACACGTCTTATTCATTAGTTTACTAGCTTTAGAGTTGCATCAATTCCTTGTGTTCGACCCTGGTACTATACTATTCGTATTCTTGCGGAAGCGTTAGTCTAGGTAAATTATTACTTGAGATTAACCACATCACCTTCATATATAGGCTGTTTCGCCGAATCCAATAGGTTTAAGAATCGACGTGCATCGATGTTCGGCATCTCTTCATGCGTTTGTTCATCAACAGCTCTAGGAAAAGCATTTGACACCATTTCCACATATGGATTGGTTGTCAATGCTTCATAAATAACTTCTTCATTTCATTCTACTTGTGCATCTTGCACAATATCTCTAACACCGCAATTTTCACCGTGAAAAAACCAAATTTCGTAATTTTCAACGAAACCCACCTTATAAATATGTTTCCAAACAATTTCTTGAGTTCGATACTTCATGTTTTTGCATCTTTTGCATGGACATAACATTGTCCCGCGTTCCTGACACAAAGGCTGCATGATGCAAAACTCATGAATTGCTCCAATCCGTGTAAGAATTCTTGTGTAATCTCTTCGGTTACAGGATCTATTCTTCTATACATCCAGGATCTATTCTTCTATACATCCACTCTCTTGATCTATATATATTTCGATTTGAAGACGACGACATTTTTTTTAAAATGTTTTTGTTATTGATGGTTTGATGCACTCTTTGGTATGATCTAAATAGTGAACATTCCAACGGGCATCCGTTGAAATTTGCAACAGATGCCCATTGGAGGAGGTTCACGTGAATTATTTTAAACCGATGGCCTCGAAATTCACAATTTCAACGGGCATCCATTGCAAATTGTAACGGTCATCCGTTGCAAATTCCAACTGATGCCCATTGAAATCTTATCCAACTGATAAATGCCAGTTAAAAGTGCTTACCAATCCGTTATTTTTTTCATTATTATAATAGTTAGATCTTATGAATTACGATTTTGTAATTATAATCATTTAATTTTGATGTCTAGTAGTGAACAAAAACCGAAATCAGCATCTTTACATCTATTATCGAATCTAAAAACAACCCTCATAAACTGTATCACCGTCGGGAATCCTTTTCTCGATCCCGACGGTGAGACAGTTTATGAAAGTTGTTTTAGATTCGACATTAGATATTAAGATACTTGTTATTGATGATTTGAAGTAACTCTAGGTTCTGATGTAAATCGTAAATATTCCAACGGACATCCGGCATCTTTACATCTATAATCGAATTCAAAACAACCTTTATGAACTGTAACACCGTCGGGAATCCTTTTCCCGATCCCGGCGGTGAAACAATTCATCAAAGTTATTTGGATTCAATAATAGATAATAAGATGGTTTTTATTGATGCTTTGGGGTAACCTTAGGTTTCGATATATATAGTAAATATTCCAACGGACATCCGTTGGAAATTGCAACGGATGCCCGTTGCTCCTTCGCGGTAATTTAATTCGGCAGTTGAACCTCAAAATCTACAATATCAATGGGCATCCGTTGCAATTTCTAATGGGCATCCGTTACAATTTGCAACGGATGCCCGTTGGAATCCTTTTCCCGGTTTCTAACGGATGTTCCAACGGAAAAGGCCAACGGACATAATCCGTTATACTCTGTTAAAAATCGCGACGGATTTCAACGGATAAAGCAACGGAAAATATCTGTTACAAGTCCGTTGAAATTTGCAACGGATTGCAACGGATTTTGCCCGTTGAAAATATCAACAAATCCATTACAATCCGTTGGTAAATGTTTCCAATGGACGAATCTGTTGTCCCGTCCATTGGAAACTGTGAGTTTTTTGTAGTGTACACAATATCCAATTCACCTATGGTATCAACGTTTAGGACATGTAAATTATCGAACTATTGTTAAGTTTTTTAACTCTTTTTTTTTAATTCGAGGTATGCCCAGGATGTCAAAGACAAAAGATGTTATTTGAAAACCATGTCAACAAGGTAAACAAGTTCGAATAAATCACAAGAAGATGTCGCAAATCAAGACCACTCACATACTAAATTGCTTCATATGGATTTGATGGGACCTATGCAAACTGAAAGCATTAGTGTAAAAAGATATGTTTTCGTATGTGTTGATGATTTTCAAGATATACATGGGTTAGGTTTTTGCGAGAGAAAGGTGAAACCTTTGAAGTCTTTCATTATTTGTGCTTAAAGTTGATAAATACCAAAGGAAGAATTAAGAGGATTAGAAGTGATCATGGTCGTGAATTTCAGAATGATTCATTTGAGAATCTGTGTAATAAACTTGGTATTTCATATGAATATTCTGCTCCGAAAACTCCACAACAAAATGGAGTTGTGGAAAGAAAAAATAGAACCTTGCAGAGAATGGCTAGGACAATGCTGCACGGTAAGGGAGTTGCACCTTGATTCTGGGCAGAAGCCATAAACACAACTTGTCATATATCAACAGAGTGTATGTCCGAACAGGTACGGAGAAAACACCATATGAAATATGGAAAGGCAAGACACCAAATATCAATTATTTCCATATGTTTGGGTGTAAGTGTTACATAGTTCATTGATCGAGAGTATCTTGGTAAGTTTGACTCAAAGAGTGATGATGGTATGTTTCTAGAATATGGTACAAATTCAGTATCGTTTCGAGTATATAATTTTCGTACCAAGACTATTATTGAATCCACTAACGTTTTTTTATGAAGATAGCCAAAATTCAGAATTTGTTGACAAAACTGTGGTACAGTTACAAACAGATGTGCTAAATATACTTGTGGATGCCGAAGTTTCACCTGAGAAACAAACTAACAACCTAGAAACAAGAATTTCCGAGGAGAACTCAACAAGGGAGATGGAAGAAGAAATCAACTCAACTCAAGTACATAAAAATCATTCCATAGCAGATGTCATTGGAAATGTTCATGATTCAAGAAGAATGAGGAACAAACCACGTATCAACTACAATGATTTGATGAGATTCGTTTGCTTTAGATCTCAACATGTACCAAAAAATTGTTAAAGAGGCGTTGTATGATGAGTTTTAGATTAAAGCCATTCAAGAGGAATTGGAGCAGTTTGAACGTAATGATGTGTGGTATCTAGAACCTCGACCTACTGAAACTAACGTGATTGGAAACAAATGGATTTTCAAAAACAAAACTAATGAAGATGGTCAAATTGCTAGAAATAAGGCACAACTTGTAGCTCAAGGATATACTCAGGTTGAAAGGATAGACTTAGATGAAACCTTCGCACCAGTTTCTAGGCTAGAATCTATATGGTTGCTACTTGGAGTTTCTTATGTTCTTAGTTTCAGGTTATATCAAATGGATGTGAAGAGCGCATTTCTGAATGGAATTATTCAAGAGGAAGTATACGTTGAACAACCTCACGGTTTTGAGGATCACAAACATCCAGATCATGTGTATCGACTTAAGAAGGTGCTATATGGATTGAAACAAGCACCTAGAGAAGGGTATGACAGGCTGGCCACATTTCTCATCAACAAAGGATACAAGCGAGGGGGAGTTGATCGAACTTTATTTATTCATAAATCTGATAATCACTTGCTCGTTGTTCAAATTTATGTTAATGATATCATTTTCAGTTCAACATCTCAAAAGAAAATTGATTGGTTTGTGCAAACCATGACAAACGAATTTGAGATGGGTATGTTTGGAGAACTAAAGTTTTTCCTTGGTTTGCAGGTAAAACAATTGGATGATGGAATCTTCATATCACAAAGCAAGTATGCACGAGATTAAGTGAAGAAATTTGAAATGGACAATAGCAAAACTGCTCACACACCTATGTCTACAACTACAAAATTGAAAAAGGATTCCGAAGGAGAAGATGTAGAGCAAAAGGTGTACCAATGCATGATGGGGAGTTTACTTTACTTAACCGCAAGTAGACCTGATCTAGCAGCAAGTGTAGGAATTTGTGCACGATATCAAGCCAACCCAAAGCGATCCCATCTTCAAGCCGTAAAAAGAATAATCAAATATGTGAAGGGAACTATTGAGTTTGGTATATATTACACTAAAGATACTAATTAAGAGTTGGTAGGTTTTTGTGATGCAGATTTGGGTGGAAATGCCGATGATCAGAAAAGCACTTCTGGAGGATGTTTCTTTCTTGGAAATAATCTTATTTCGTGGCACAGTAAGAAACAAAACTATACATCTCTATCTACGGCAGAGGCGGAATATATTACATTGGGAAGTTGTAGCACACAACTCATTTGGATGAATCAAATGCTATCAGACTATGGTATGGATTGTAAATCTTTCATTGCTCACTGTGATAATACAAGTGCCATAATTTCAAAGAATCCAGTACTCCATTCTAGAACGAAGCACATAGAAATTAGGCATCATTTTCTTAGATAGCTTGTTGAGAAAAAGCAATTACAAATTGAATATGTGCCTACAGAACGACAATTGGCTGATATTTTTACCAAACCTCTAGACATGAACCGCTTTGTGAATTTGAGAAAGCACTTGGTGTGTGCGAGCTTTAAAAAGAAAAAGGTAATGAATGTGCTTTATTGTTTGAGAAATATGTTAGTAGAAGTATACTTACGCTGATATTGAGGTGCACTGGTATTTTGGAAAAAGTTTTTAGTGCACAGATGGGAACAACACTCTAACACTTTGTTGTCAATAAAGTACTTAAATTGTACAATCATTGATAAGAGTGCAATGGAATTGGCTTGGGTCTAAGTGGTGAGGCGGATTTCCAACTCCGACGTTTTAAGGGCATAAGGTTAGTAAAAAAATGAAAACGGAAAAGAAAAAGATAAAAGAAAAAGAAGCATATATATGCAATAATAAACGTAAAAAATGAATGATGATAAAAGAACAAAACCTACATACTCCGCTATGATTTGATCATAAGAGTATACCTACAAGGTAGCCTGAGTCTAAGTGGTGGGGAAATCTGTCAATTTCGACGATCTAGAAGTTCAGAGTGTTTGTTCTTAATCAGGTACAAAATTCTATTTGCATATATGTCTGGTGTACCTGGTGGATGTGTTGAGTATATTTGTGCGGTCTATTTTTCTTTCAATTAAGTATATGATTTATCACTTTAACATAAAAGAAAGTGATAAAAAATAATATTAAGTATGTGCAGAAAGTGTTAAGGGTCTTTTGATAAATATCAGCTAATTTGAAGTGACATATAAAGATGAAAATTATAAAATTAAATATCATCATGCATGCACTGCACTGTTCTAAAAAATTGTTCTTCAAATTTCAAAATTTCGAAATTTTCTCTAAAACCCTAACTGAGAATCAATGGCGCCGAAAAAAGACGTTCGATCTCCTACAGATATAGTGAGACGAGTTACCAGATCCTCGGTAGCAAAGATGCAATTGCAGCACAGGAAGAAAAAGAAACAAAGAAGAGCAAGATTGCAGTTCAAAAGAGGGGGAAGAAGGTAAGAAATTCACGGATATCTCATGAACATGTTCCTACTAAAGTATAGGAATAGATTCTGGAAGTGATTCCAGAAGAAAGAACGGTGAATACGGTGACTGAGACGGTTCTTTTCGAACCTACAAGAATGCCTACTGAAACTGTTGAAGAATCTAATCTTTGTGGAATTACGGTTCAAGAAGATACAGAACCAGTTGAGGAAGTAGGGATACGGGAAAAGATCCAGAGAAAGAAACCAACAAATCAAAGAGGAAGCATAATAGGAGCTCGAACAATGGAAAATCTAAGAAGACTACTGCTGAAAATTCCATAAATCTCCGATTAATGAAACACAAAAAAGTCAAGGTAATCCTTATATCCTTGCTAAGGAAGCCTACTCCTTCAAATTTGTTACTCCTCTGTATGAGAATCGTTTCAAGACTATCTGTGAACGAGAAATTTATACCGAACGAGGGGTAAATGTGAGTCATTTCAAGGAGATTGGGTTGTGGACGTTGTTACAGGAAAGGGAAATGTTGGGTATAATTTCACATGTGTCTCAATATAGCAAAGAACTGATTCATGAATTTTGTGCCAATCTATCTCCGGCAATTGAGTTAACAAGTAGCTCAATGTACCACAGGATTTATCTTAGGGGGAGAGTATTTGAATTTTCACCACTGCACATTAATGGGTTTCTAGGCACGCCTAATTCTCATATCATACGAGAAAAGGAATTAGAATTGGATTTGGGTATGAATGTGGTCCCTCAAAGATTCTGTGGGATTGTGCTCTATTGAACAAAATTTTCCGTTCAAATTGGATCCCTACCAAAAAGACTGCTTTGCTTAGAAGAGAAAGTGCAGTTATGATATATTGTGTGAAAGAAGGAATATCGATCAACATTGGGAAAGTAATTTTTGATCAAATTCTCACACAAGCCTTCTCAAATGGAACGAGATTCATACTGCCATTTCTGTGTCTCATCCAAGGTCTTCTAAGGCAACAGTGTCCAGAGATTGTTAGAGAGGATGAACCCAAGGAAAGAATTCCTCCTTGGATTAATTATGAACAGAGATATGCAGATAAGAGGGCTGCACATGATGCAACAAGTTTCAACTCAGATGATAGTGTGGTGGTGTCCTTACAAAAGCTGGAGAAAAAGATCACCAATATGATTGTCGATCAACACATGATCTTGAAACATGTCAAATTGTTGATACGGACATCATCCAATATTGTTTTCTAACCCTTTCTCGATTTATTTAATGTATATGTTGTGAGTCTAACTATTTTTTATCTTTTACTCACACAAACAGGGGGAGAAAGTGGACATACTGATGGTGTTGCAGGCATACCTGAAGAACGTTGAATGGATCAATCTTGGCATACCAGTAGTTAATAGCTTCTTGTTTTGTTGTTTTGTTACGGACTAACATCGGTGATTATTTTGGACCAGACTAACATCGATGAGCAACAACCATGATTGATATAACCCGTGATATATTTTGATATTATTAACGCATGCCTTGATATGATTCATGTATGATTGATTGATATGTGTGTTTAAGTACAAGATCAAAAAGGGGGAGATTGTTAAAGTATTTTGATCTTAATTTGGTTGCTGAAATTTCATGTTTGATAAGGTCAAAAATAACTAAGTCAAAGGCTAAAAATAGAAGAAAACAAGGAGCTAAAAATATGGAGGAAATCTAGGAGCATGAAATTTGAAACAAACACATCAAGAAGACCTCTATATAAAGACTGTTGGTCCTATGAACAACATCAAGACTTCTCCATCAGAATAGAGAGTTCGTAAAAGTCTAAGAGAGAAGTGGAGCTTAAATGGAGAAACCGAAATAGTGTTTCTTTCCACTTTGCGAAGTGAATTTTTACACAAATCTTAGATATTGTATCTAGGGGTTTGTAGGAGAGTGATTCGAGAATCATTATGTAACCTAAGGCTATTGTGAGAATAGTCTTAGACGATCATACATGGGGTGTGTGACGTTTGAGGCTTAAAATTTGGATTCAAGACGTGTAGAGTTTCAGGGTGAATTTGAATTTGTATTCAGGTGTACCTGGAAGACCGTTTAAATTAAATAAAAAGTCCTTGGAGTTTTAAAACTCCACCAAAAAGTAATAGTCATCTACTCTTTAGTTTTTTAATATTCATAAATGAATAAATAAGTACGTAAAAATTACAATTCATATAATTTTCAATCAATTTGAGATAATTGTCAAAATTATTAAAAAAATATTTTTTATATTTAATTATTGTTATTTTTATTTTATTTATTCTGCCAATAAAGTTTTATTTATGTATAAATGTTTTATTTATGTGTAAATGTTTTATTTAGTTGCGTTTTGTTATTTTAAAAGTTATTCTTTTATTATAATATAAGAGGGGACACACACCATTAAGCTAAGACAAAATAAAAGTAGCAAAGTCTAATAATATTGATTTATTTTGTTAATATTACTATTGAGCTACGAGGTAATGTATGGTCAAAATGATGAGAATAGTTGGTAATAATTATTTATTCTTAATAAACTGCATGTGTGTATGCACCCATTGCGGAGATAAAAAGGGGAATTTCAAAAATTCCTTCGTAGGACTAAAATGTTTTAAAAATATCTTTTTTTGAAGAAAAAAATTTTAAATTTACCTTTAAAATACTGATAATTTCATATTACCCTTTTCGACAATTTTTTTTTCTCCTCCAGAGCATCTCGATTTCTCTCTGTACTATGGTGCGAAAATAACTGTCCTCCCACATCACGACAGATTCGGCGAGAGTAGTTTGAAATCGGCATCAGATTCGTTGTCAATAGGTTGAAATCGTTTGTTGTCAACAAAGAAACTTGCAATCAAGTAGGTTCCATAGAAAAACTGTTGCATTGGGTCACAGAATCTTAGGGGTCCAAGGGTCGCAGGGGTAAAGGGGTCAAAGGGTCGCATGGTTTAGGATAGGGTCGTAGGGGTCCAAGGGTCGAAGAGGGTAAAAGGATCGCAGGGGTCCAAGGGTCGAAGAGGTAAAAGGGTCGCAGAGGTACAAGTGTAACAGAGGGACCTCTTCGACCCTAGGACCCTTACGATCCTTGTACCTCTTCGACCCTTGGACCCCTGCGACCCTTGTCCTTCTGCGACCCTTGGACCCCTGTGACCGTTGTCCCTCTGCGACTCTTGTTACAATAATACTAAATCCAACCAAACAACGATACTAACAATATAGTAAAAATAATTTATTATTTACAAATAAATTTATTTAAATAATATGAATAAAATTTTAAAAATAATAATTTATCAAGTTATTTACAAATAATTGATAAAATATCTACGATCCTTGTACATTCGCGACCTTTGGACCCGTGCTACCCTTGTCCCTCGCGACCCTTGGACCCGTGCGACCCTTGTGTCTCGCGACCCTTGTCCCTTGCGACCCTTGTCCCTCGCGACCCTTGTCCCTCGCGACCCTTGGATCCATGTGATCGTTGTCCCCCTTTCGACCCTTGTCCATCTACTACCCTTGTTACAATAATAGTAAATCCATAAAAACAACGATACTAACAATAACACTAACAACTAAATAATAGTAAATCCACAATATCAAATGAATTTCAAGTTAAAAGGAGGTTCAAAGAAATCAAAATACAACTCAAATCAAAATATGTTGCTGATAAATCGAAGCACATGATCTCCAACAATGGAGAATTTTTTTGCTATGAGGGAACAACCCACGTTCAGTTCATTTTCTTGACAAAACTTTCTCCACCCCCCTCTGATGCAAGCGTCACCACGACTCACGGGCCTTAAAGCTGCTAGCAAAAATCGAACGTTTCGCGATCGATTTCGCAATCGTGGTACATCATTACATGTCATCGTCTACGTCAAAGACCGTTCTCCCTCGCAAACCCTATCGAAAGTGTCTGCACATCACCAAGTTACATTAGTATAAAAGTCTAATAAATAACCAAATTATATATGATGAATCAGTTTGAGGTCACTTACCAATGAATCTAGGGCCAGATTTGAACGTGTGAATGGTACAATGAAAACCCTCTCATTAAGAGTGGCTCTGGTGACGTTAAAGCCCATGTCACCTTCGTGACGTAAAAGTACGATATCCCCAATACGAATGTTTTGGTCGTTGTAGAAATCTGTCCATCCATCAGTGAATTTGGAGCCATCCAACTTGATTTCCCATGTTATGTTAGACGCATTCGATTTAATCGTTTCCATGTTGTTGTCCATCGTATTCTCGTAAATATACTAATCAAAGAAGATCTTTGGAATTTCCTGTAACAAAAAACAAAAAAACAAAGTCAAATTTGTACATTCTCTACATGTAACACACCGACAGAGTGTTTTAAAAAAGATTACAAGGTAGTACATATGCTGCACAAGAATCTGTCGGAAGAAATGAGGGAAATATGGCATTTTCGGAAAAAATGGATTAGAAAAAAGGAAACGGCTGGAATTCGAAAAGACATGACATCGGTCGATATTAGATGGAATTCAAAAAGACATGACCACACGGTCACATGGGTCGCAGGGGTAAAAGGGTCGAACGGGTGAAAGGGTCGCAGGGTCAAGGGTCGAACGGGTAAAAGGTTCGGAAGGATAAATGGTGCGACCCTTGTACCTCTCCGACCATTGGACCCTGTGAACCTTTACGCTTTATTATTAAATAATTATTTACAAATAATATGAATAATTTAAAAAAAATAACAATGTACAAAGTTGAATTATGCATTCCCAAAATTATTTACAAAAGTTAGAAAAGAACAATGTACCAAATTACATCTTCCATAATCAAAGAGTAAACATTTTTTAGACCCTTGGACCGTGCGACTGTTGTCCCCCTCCGACCCTTGTCTCCCTTCGAGCCTTGTACCGCTATGACCACTTGGACCTCTGCGACCACTTGGACATCTGCAACCACTTGGACCTGTGTGACCACTTGGACCTCTGCGACCCTTATCTCCCTTCGACCCTTGTCTCCCTTCGATCCTTGTACCTATGCGACCCTTTGTCCCCTGCGACCCTTGGACCCTCTATGACCCTTATTACAATAGTAAATCCACAAAAACATTGATACTAACAATAATACATTCTATTGAATAATAGTAAAAAAACCAACCAAATACAAACATAAATTTTGTTGTTCAAATGAGGTTCAAAGCAATCAAAATACAACGAAATTCAATCTATGATTATTATAGGCCTTGATAGAGGGGTAAACCGTAGACAAGCTACATCATCAAGAATGGCGTGCAGTTCGACTTCGAGGGTATAACCCACGTTAAAGCCGTTATCGTTACAAAACTTTGTCCAACCCCTGGTGATGCTAGAGTCACCGCATTTCATGAGCCTTAGATGTGCCTCCCAAATCTGTGCGCAATTGGTTATCATATCAATCTTACTTCGTCTACCGCAAAGACCACTCGACCTCGCAAACTCTATCGAAAGTGTCTGCGATAACTGAATAAATTTACAACGACGCCAAACTAATGCATACACAACCAGATTTGATGAATCGAATAAATCGGTTTGAAATCACTTACCACTACATCTACGGCCAGATTTGAACGTGTGGCTGGTACCGTGAAAATCCTCTGACCAGAGGAAGATGACCTTGCTTCTACGGATGATGATGATGTAGATGATGCATATTGTAGATTACACATATCATCTTCAAAATGAGTGACGTGGAAAACGATGTCACCTTCGTGATGGAAAACTAAGAAATCCCGAATACGAAAATCATAGTCCTTGGAGAAATCTTTCCATCCATCAGTGAATCTCGAGCCATCCAACTTGACTTCCCATGTTTTGTTAGACACATCCGATTTAAGCGTTACCGTATTGTCGTCCCTCATTTTCCCGTAAATATGCTCATCAAAGAATTTCGTCGGAATGTTCGGTAACAAAAATCGAAGAAAAAGTCAAATCTTTACATTCTCTACATTAACGTACCGAATGAGATAGATGAAGGATATTACGAGGTAGTTCTCCAGAAAGCTCGGAAGAATGATTTGGACGAAAGTAGGGAAATGTTGCATTTTCGACAAAAACTGGATGGAAGATGATGAGTTGAAGAGTGAGAGAGAGGTCGTTATTCGAAAAAAGGAAACAGATAGAATACGAAAAAGGAAACCTGGAATACGAAAAGACATGACCCTGACATCGAATCGCCGTCAGATGGAATTCGATATGTTTTTTCAAATTTTGGTGAAAAGTTCGGTGGAAATTTTGGTGAAAATAATAAAATGTCAAAAACCAATCAAAATTGAGGGTGGCGTGGGTCCCATATATGCGAAATCGACGAATTTACAGGTTTATAATGATAAAATGCTAAAAACCAATCAAAAGAATACATTTACAATGTCAAACTAATTAATGCCAAATGAGGGTCGCATGGGTCACTTGGTTCCATATATTGATGAATAGATGCAAAATCGACGAATTTACGGGTTTATGATGATCAAATGATGATCATATGACAAAACCAATCAAAACAATACAATTACAACGTCAAATTAACTAATGCCAATTGAGGGTCGTATGGGTCACATGGGTCGCTTGGTCGCATATATTGATGAATAGATGCGAACTCGACGAATTTACGTGTTATGATGATAAAATGACAAAAACCAATCAAAACAATACATTTACAACGTCAAACTAATTAATGCCAATTTAGGGTCGCATGGATCGCATGGGTTGCTTGGTAGCATATATTGATCAATAGATACGAACTCGAAGAATTTACGAGTTTATGATGATAAAAAGACAAAAACCAATCAAAACAATACATCTACAACGTCAATCAACGGTTAAAACAGATTATAACCCATGTGTACCTAGTTGAGTTGTGTATAACCAATGTCTGTGTTTCAAAAGTGATAGTAGTGTTTTAAGAACTCATCGGATGATTAAACAATACATTTAACATTTTGTTCAAATGTCGATATTATTTATATTATTATCTATATTGATTCTAAATTAGACATATACAACTCAAATATATTGATAATGGCATGGGTCGCTTGGTCACATATATGGATGAATAGATGCGAACTCGACGAATTTACGGGTTTATGATGATAAAATGACAAAAACCAATCAAAACAATACATTTACAACGTCAAACTAATTAATGCCAAATGAGGTTCGCATGGGTTGCTTTGGTTCTATGACATACCTTCATAATACTCATAATTCTATTCATCTTCTCCAAAAGCCAAAGAAGGAAACCCTCCGAGAATGAGCATCTTGGGGATAACTTTTCTTATCTTCTCAATCACCGATTGATATGCATTTCCTTAATTCTGCTCTGGCAGTCGTATACCGTGATGTATCGAGTTTTGAAATCCGCTTTGATGGCTACCCAATACATCCTACCCATCGACTTTCCTCCGATGGAATGTTTAGAACCGAGGCAAAACCTTTGTAATCACTAATTGGTGTCTTCGTACTTCTGAATGGATACTTGGCATTCAAAAATCACTAAGAATTTCCGGCAAAATTTCTATATCCTCGTACATCCACAGCGAGAGCGTCTGCATGAAATCAACAGGACAAACGTAATAATTCTGATTCGCGCTGGGATTCAATGCCGAGCGAGAAGACAGCACCATCAACGCCTCATCCAATTGCTGCAAAAAAAAATTAACATACATGAATACATATGACACAAAACTCTGTGAGACTAAGGGTTTAAAAAACTTACATCATCTTCAAGCCATACGTTGGCCTTTAATATGGTCTCCTAAAACTTTGGCCCCTGAGGAATATCTAGCTTAGATTTCCACCACCGCTCATGTCGAGGTGTCTTCAGGAACAGATATAGATTAGTCAACTTTTCACCGCTAGCGTCAAGGAAAGAAGGAAATCGGGTTATCAAGCCATTTACTAATCCGTTGGGATTCCACATAAACTCCCCTTCTCCTTCAGGTTCTTGAACCACCTTTTTCTCAGGTTCTTGAAAAACCTTCTTTTCGGGTTTTTGGACTCACCAACATCTTTCCCTCGCCCTCTCCCTCACACTGTTCTTGCTCTTTTCGTCGGTAGAGGTTCAACATATGGCGCAGACTCCTTCAATAAAGGTCCAGCACTTGCATAACATTTACTTCATTAAACATATGGCGACCTATGTGACCCATGCGACCTATGCGACCTATACGAGCCATGCAAGCCATGCGACCAATGCGACCAATGCGATCTCTGTGACTCAAATGATCGTACTTACTTGGTGGTACATCGACAATAGCGGCGACCTCTTGGACAGGACCCACTGTTGGAGTATCCTTGGCAGGAACCTCGTCGGAGACGTCATCGACAAGACCCACTAAAGTATCTTTAGTGTGCACCTCTTCGACAGGACCCACTGGAGCATCTGCATAAAATTACTTCATTCATTAGACACATCGTTCGTTACATTGATTATGTAACACATGCAACCCATGCAACCCATACGACTTAGCGACCCAGTGACCCATGGGACATATGAAACCCATGCGACCCATGCGACTCTAGCGACCCTGCGACCCTACGACTTACATGTCCCTGTGACTGATCCGACTCTTTCGACCCATGCCGACTCTCGATGGAAATTGACTCTCAAATGATCTTTTCACTAAATATTACTTACTTGGTGGAACTCCATCACGAGCAATGTTTGCCAAATCCTCTTCTGAGTAATCTCCAGAGTCAACCGACTCTTCGCTTGGCTCTTTTCTTGACACTGGATTTGGACATCGAAGGAATTCAAAAACATAATCACTAACATTGTTGGAAGATTGGTGATGCGTATCAGAGTTAAATATAACCTAATCTACCCGCAAGTGCACGGCACGTGTGTAGTATTTTAGGTGTCGATCCCACAGAGACTATGCAACGCTACCTAAACCCGAACTATGAATCAAACTTGCTAACGAAAGAAGGTGAATGAGGAATGAAATACTGAAAGTAACTAAACTACTTGGGTTCTAACGATGAGATAAATGTCCTAGGAAACCGGTTTCACCACAAGACTACCGAAACCGACGACCAACCTATCTATCATGCAATCCCAGTTAAAGCTATCTAAGGCGGACGATCCTAACATGATATCTACCCTCTCTCAAGGCATAGACACGTGATCTAGACAAGCTGCCCCCTACTTTCGTGGCTGACACCATGAACTAAACCCATAAACTCTATGATTCGCCCGTTCACCCTCAACCGTTGTTACCCTACTTTCGTGGCCTAACCTCGGTTGTTCTAAACCTGACTTTCTAGGATTAGAATTCTAATTCTCCTTCTTCTCCTAATCTCTAATACATGTATCTACGTGGCCTTTGTAAACACAAGTAAATTATAGCACTCAGATAAAGAATAGATATAGATGAACGAGAAGATGCATTCAAAATAGATCAAAAGCGGTCCCGGGATAGCCAAGGGCTAATCCCTTCTCCTAGAACAAACAAACTACTCGCTCATGCGTCTGTAAAGAAACATAAACATAGTAGAAAGTCAAAGGAACATAAAAACCAAACAAAACCGAAGTGGTAGTGCTCGATCTCCAATGCTCCTCGCTTGTCTCCTCGCAAGAATCTCCTCAATCTTCTACTGAATCAATCTCTACTGTATGCTTGCTTCAATGACGTCTTTTGCCTCCTTTTAAGCCTCCTAAGTCGGTCCAATTGTTGCCTAAATTGCCCCACGAGTTCCCTTATGTTTTAAGTTAACTTAACTTAAGTTTTGAGCAGTTTCGGGCCGCGACCCGCTCGGGTAGTGAGTGTACCCGCTCGGGTGCAGCTAGGGCAGTTCGTGCGCATTGTGTGGGCTGGAATGATGCCCGATCGGGCATGGCATGTGTGCCCGCTCGGGCACAAGGCAAAATGGTCCTAAATGCTTGCCCGAGTCGTGCTAAATGGTCCACACAATTGGCCGTAGGTTTTGCCCGATCGTGCAAGGGTTGTGCCCGACCGGGTGAGGCTTTTCCATGCTCAATCTCGTCCCGTTTGTCCCGTGATGATCCCCGAAGTTGCTCCTTAGCTCCGTGCATGTTCCTTTAGCTCAAAAATAGTCCAAATACGCGTAAAAACCTGCAAGAACATGAAAAGCACGAAAGCAAATAAAACGGATACGGAATCATACGTAAAACATAACATATGTATCAAAAACGTCTCCTAAATCGTGCAAGAAATACGTATGAAAACGAGATGATCAAAATCCCCCAGACTTGAATGTTTGCTTGTCCCTAAGCAAACGTAAACGTGGAATACATGGGGTACGCAAATACGAGAATCCCCCTACTCTTAGAAACACCGCTAAAGCGAACCTAACCGATCAACTAACACGTCGAGAGCAAATTCGGCCTAATCGAGTTTTCAGCCTTAATCCTAGGTCCACCACGGTTACCCATAAGAAAGTAAATCAAAGGAGACTAGACACGCTACCGTAACTCCCTCCACCAGACAAGACTTCAGACTATGCTAAACCTAGGTCAACCGAGGATACTTGTTTCTTTCTTTCCGAGCTTCTTTCTTTCTTTTTCTTTTCTTTTTCTTTTTATTCTTTTTGTTTTCTTTTTGTGACTTTTTCTTTTTTTTTTCTTTTGTTTTCTTTTATTTTTCCATTTTTCTTTTCTTTTCTTTTCTTCTTTTTCTTTGCATACACACTAGGCTTCTAGGACGTCGGATTTGAAGGGACCCAGCCTCTACTTAGACCCAGACTACCGATGACGGTATACTCATGCATCTCGTGTGAGAGTGCAGCGGAGTAGGCGGCTTTTTGTGCCATACCCTTAGGACGTAGAAAGATGATCGCCAACCCACCACTTAGACCCGAGCCACCGAAGGAGTAACAAGGTCGATGCACTCATATCGATTTTTGATCATGCTTATTAGGCACTATTTCTATCGACAGCGGAGTGTTAGTGTGCGCTTTTTTAAACTGCAAAATAGCTCGATTTTATATGATCCAATAATCCTCAATATGACAAAAGTAAAGTGTCGTCTACACGAAGTATGACCATCTGGGTAGAGAAAATAAACGACAGACCAGCCTAGCAACCTCGTCTAAACATCCCCACAAGTAACACTAGGATTCCCAAGAACTACGACCTATTGTTTTTCAGCCGACTAATAAGCTCTAACGCATAGGAAAACCTAGCTCAATCATGCAAAGTCTAACGGAAAAGGTCAACCTCTTAAGCATTCCTAAGTTCGGGGTTCATCTCAAAACGTGGCACCGGACAAGTGCCTTGGGACGACTCTGACTCAATGAAAACAAAAACGAACTAAAAATCGCAAAAATAACCTAAAAACTAAAAATCAAAGGAAAATGAAACGAAATCACCTGAAAAACGTGAGCTGCTCCCCCAGACTTGAATTGAACGGCGTCCTCGACGTGAAGCTCCGATGGAGGATGAAGGAAGTGAAGCACATTACAAACGTCCTAGGAATCCGGTTTCACCACAAGACTACCGAAACGAACAATCAACCTATCTAATCATGCAATCCCAATTAAGTTATCTAAGGCAGA
>CM071874.1:11542420-11552921 GCA_036759665.1 Gynandropsis gynandra
GCTGGGGGGCAGACCCGAGGACGATGGAACAGAGGAGGGGACGAGAGAAACAGTAGGGTCCGAAGACAAGGGGGATGATGATGAAGGGTGTGGTGACATGGACGAGAAGAATTTTGAGTAGGCCGCATAAGGGAAGATGTTTTCATGAAACTCAACGTGTCTAGACATATAGATATGAGAGGTAACGGGCTCTAGATATAGATATGCACTTTGTGTGGGAGAGTATCCTAGGAAGACACATGGAGTAGATCGAGGGGATAATTTGTGGGAGGAGTAAGGGACGAAGCCAGGATAACAGAGACACCCAAAGACCCTAAGTTTATCATAGTTCGGATCAACCCCAAAGAGACGTATGTAAGGTGATGACATGGAAAGTGTTGGAGTTGGCATTCTATTGATCAGATAGACAGCCGTGGTGAATGCATAAGACCAAAAAGAGAGAGAGGGAGGGACGCATGCATAAGAAGAGACATGTCAGTTTCGAATATGTGTCGGTGGCGACGTTCCGAAATGCCGTTGTGCTCGGGTGTGTGGGGTGGGGTAGCGAAATGAGAGATACCATGGGAGGAAAGGAAGGAGGCTAGGGAAATGTATTCACCTCCATTATCAGTGTAAAGTGTTTTGATTTTAGTGTTGAATCTGTTTTTGACAAGAGCTTTGAACTTCATAAACGTGTCAAGGACTTGAGATTTGGCTTTAAGTGGGTATAACCAAGAGTAACGAGTGAAATGATCAACAAAAAGGACATAGTATTTGAAGCCATCGATGGAAGCAAGCGGAGACATCCATACGTCAGAAAAAAGTATTTCTAGAGGCATAGAGGAAGTGATAGTAGATTGAGCAAAAAGGAAGTTTATGGCTTTTATTACGTGCGCAAGAGTTGCAAAACATAATGGAGGAATTCCGAGACAACGGCAAATGAAACTTAGACACGACATGCTTTAACATAGGAAGGGATAAATGACCTAAACGAGAGTGCCACTCGGACAAAGTGGACTTGACACTACTGAAAGCAACAAAGGTTGACGCAGAGGAGGGTTTGAGCGGCCACTCATAGATACCGTCTTTACTTTTACCTGTTAGGATCGGTGCCCCCGTGCTGAGATCCTTCACCTGAAAAAGATGTGGAAAGAATTCCACAAAAACTCCATTAGTATTACAAAGCTGGTTGACCGAGACGAGATTTTTATGAATCGATGGCACACAAAGCACATTAGTAAACGATAAAGGACGTGTGGTAGAAGGCATAGAAAAAGAACCCGTGTGAGTTATTGGTAGGGTCGAGCCATCACCAACAATCACATCCTCTCCTCCACGGTATGGACTATGAAGTGCCAGATTTTGAAGGTTGGATGTGATATGATGCGAAGCCCCACTGTCAAGAAGCCACGAACCAGAATCATAGTACGGCGCAAGCGCATTGTGAGCCTGTGGTTGCCACGATTGCTGAGGCTATGGAGGATGTGAATGTCCTGGAGATCTGTGCGCCGGGATCAGTGTGAATTGAGGGCATCTCTTTGCACTATGTCCAAAGACTCCACATGCTTGGCACTTGCCTTGATACCCTTTAGATTGCGAGCGGTGTGATCGATGATCAGATGTATGGTCTCTACCTCGTCCGCGAAAGTGTTGTTGGGAACGAGTGTTGGTGTAGTGAGCAGAGGATGGTACAGACTGCAGGATGGGTTGTGAGACATCCACAAGGAGCTTGGCTTCATGATTGATTAATTTTTCATGAAGTTCTTCAACGGAGATGGCCGTGTCTCTTGCTTGAACAACATAAATGATTGGTTTGAATTCATCCGGTAGACCAGAGAAAAAAAATAGGTTATTTTGTCTTATGACTTAGACTCTGATACCATAATAGCTAATGTATTTTCTTATTCAATAGCGAAGGGTTTACAAGACTATTTATAGACAATTGAAAACCCTAAGTAAGTAAACTTTCCTTAATATAAAATATAAACTTTACTTAATATAAAATATAAACTTTCCTTAATACATTCTCATGCAAAACCTAAAGTTGAATATCGACAAACTACACAACATTGTTATAAATTATTTCCGGTGGGATGTATTTACTATATCAAAACGGAAAGAAACCTTATTGTTAATTTAATAATCACGAAATATAAATATTAGTTTTTAACTCCATCTTAAAATAATTATATCGATGAGTTGACGATTTGAAATGGTTTTTCCAATTTGCAATCATAATCTTCAAACACATTTATGTTAATCCTAATCATAAAAAGATGTACATGAACATGATGCCATAAACGTTCTCTGAAACATTATATTTTTAATTAATAAAAATTTAAAGATAATAAAAATAAAAATTAAATAAAACAATATTGAACTCTAATTTGTGAAATTACCAAGTTTAAAGTGATATAATTTATAGATTAAAGAAATCAATTAAAAGTAATGATTATCGTGCCAAATGTATAAATTTGAATCTCTTTATTTTGTAAAAATATTATTAATACTAAATTATTTTGCTCTAAAATGATCTTACGAATATACAAATTCATGGATGTTTTAACAAGGGAAAAATGTCAATTATCTCCTTAATTAGCATGTTTTACGCCAATTCCCTCTAAACTATCTGATAGAATCAATCCGTCTCTCATCTTACAAAAATTCATCCGATTTCCCTCTCAACTATATCAATTCAGTCAATTCTTCCATCCGTTATATAAACAGTATATTGGTGTTAACCGATTCGATTTAACCGAATTTAACCCGATTTTGACCCAAATCAAATACCCAATTTTGACCCATATTATAACCGATTTTTAACCCGAACCCGATTATTTTTAACTAAATTTCACTCAATTTTAATCTGATTTTACCCAATTTTAACCCAATTTCACCCAAATTAACCCGATTTCATTAAATTTAATCCGATTTCCACCCAAATTTAACCCAGTTTTATCCAATTTTAACCCAATTTCACCCAAATTAACCCGATTATATCCCAAATTTAACCTAATTACACCCAATTTAACCGATTTACTCACTTTTAACCCGATTTACTCACTTTAAACTTGATTAAACCGATTTAACCCGATTTTCGATTTACCTCAATTTCATCCAAAGTAATATAATTCAAACCCGATTTCACCCAATTTAATATAATTTCAACCTAATTTCACCCAAATTTTATTAGTTTTCACCGAATTTACACCTGATTTAAACGATTTACTCACTTTTAACCCGATTTACTCACTTTAAAGTTGATTAAACCGATTTAACCCGATTTTTGATTTACCTCAATTTCATCCAAAATAATATAATTCCAACCCGATTTCACCCAATTTCATATAATTCCAACCTAATTTCACCCATATTTTATTAGTTTTCACCGAATTTCAACTTGATTTAACCGATTTACTCACTTTTAACCCGATTTACTCACTTTAAACTTGATTAAACCGATTTAACCCGATTTTCGATTTACCTCAATTTCATCCAAAGTAATATAATTCCAACCCGATTTCACCCAATTTAATATAATTCCAACCTAATTTCACCCAAATTTTATGAGTTTTCACCGAATTTTAACCCGATTTAACCGATTTACTCACTTTAAACTTGATTAAACTGATTTAACCCGATTTTCGATTTACCTCAATTTCATCCAAAGTAATATAATTCCAACCCGATTTCACCTAATTTAATATAATTCCAACCTAATTCCACCCAAATTTTATTAGTTTCACCGAATTTCAACCCGATTTAACCGATTTACTCACTTTTAACTCGATTTACTCACTTTAACCCGATTTTCGATTTACCTCAATTTCATCCAAAGTAATATAATTCCAACCCGATTTCACCCAATTTAATATAATTTCAACCATGTTTATCAAATTTTATTCAATTTCACCCAATTTAACCCGATTTAACCGAATTTAACCCGATTTTTACCCGAAATTAAATCCAATTTAACCCGATTTTGATCTGATTTTATCAAACCAAATTAAACCAAACAAAAAAAAACCAGGTTAAATTCGGGTTACGTAGAAAATCGGATTAAATCGGGTTAAAAGTGAGTAAATCGGTTAAATCGGGTTGAAATTCGGTGAAAACTAATAAACTTTGGGTGAAATCGGATTGGAATTAAAGTGAGTAAATCGGGTTAAAAGTGAGTAAATAGGTTAAATTGGGTGAAATTAGGTTAAATTTGGGTGATAATCGGGTTTATTTGGGTGAAATTGGGTTAAAATTGGATAAAATCGGGTTAAATTTGGATGGAAATCAGATTAGATTTGATTAAATCAGGTTAATTTGGGTGAAATTGGGTTAAAATTAGGTCAAATCGGATTAAAATTGAGTGAAGTTGGGTTAAAAAATTGTCGAAATCGGGTTAAAAATCGGTTATAATAGGGGTCAAAATTGGGTATTTGATTTGGGTCAAAATCGGGTTAAATTAGGTTTAACCGGATCGGTTAACACCAATATACTGTTTATATAACAAAGGGGGGAATATGAACTTGTATTCTTATTATTGATTCAAATGAGTGACGTACAAGATGTATATATAGGTACAAAGATTAGAAATCCTAATGAGCGTTAAATTACATATTTATCCTTTTCTCTTATATGCCCCCTCAAGATGGAGCACCATTGGTGATGCCAATCTTGTGACAAAGTGTAAGGAACGGTTGACGAGAGAGCGATTTGGTGAGTAAATCCGCTAGTTGATCAGACGAGTTGACGTGAGACACTCGTAGGATACCGCCTTGCACTTGTTGACGAACAAAGTGGTAATCCAAGGCAAGATGCTTCATGCGAGAGTGAAATACGGGATTGGAACTCAAGTATGTTGCACCAATATTGTCACTGTATATTACCGGAGGCTCAGACGTAGAAATACCAAATTCTGTTAGGAGAGACGTGATCCACCTAAGTTCGGCTGCTGTATCCGCTATAGAGCGATACTCCGCTTCCGTGCATGAGCGAGCGGTGAATTTCTGCTTCTTCGAAGACCATGAAATCGGATGGCTACCAAGGTAGACGATGTATGCCCCTGTAGAGATATACTCATCACGATCCCCCGCCCAATCTGCATCACTGAAGGCGTGGAGAGATGAAGTATTACCCGTGGAGAAGAAAATACCACAATCCCGTGTTCCAACCAAGAACCGAAGTACCCGTTTGAGAGCTTGTAGATGTTTTGTTGTCGGTGCATGCATGTACTGAGATAATCTGTTGACGACAAAACTGATATCCGGTCTTGTAAGTGTAAGGTATTGCAGATTGCTAACAAGAGTCCGATAGGCTGTGGAATCTTCTAATTTGTCACCCGAGGACAAGGTAAGACGAGAGCTCGGAGCCATCGGGGTGGCAACGGATTTGGCATCGGAAAACTGAGCTTTTTCGAGGATATGATTCACGTATTTGCGTTGAGTGAGGAGCAAACCAGAGGCAGTCCATGTTGCTTCAATGCCAAAAAAATAAGATAGATCTCCAAAGTCTTTGATGGAGAAGCGAGTTCTGAGGGTGGTAGTGAATCGTTGAACTGCCGTGGTGTTACTTCCTGTGACCACAAGATCATCCACATGAACGAGAACATATATGGTTACCTCAGAATTGCGGAGAATGAATAATGATGCGTCGACAAGAGAGTTAACAAATCCTTGGCCGAGGAGAAACTCGCGGAGTTCTGAATACCACGCCCGGGGAGCTTGTTTGAGACCATAGAGCGCTTTGCGAAGTTTGCAAATGTGGTGAGGACGATCATGATCAACAAAGCCTTGAGGTTGTGTCATATACACTTCATCCGTTAGAAACCCTTGGAGAAAGGCATTGTTGACATCTAGTTGGCGAAGAATCCACCCATTGGAGATTGCAAGGCTCAAGATCAATCTGATTGTAGCGGGTTTAACAACTGGACTGAAGGTCTCAGAGAAGTCCACCCCGGGTCGTTGTGTAAAACCCTTGGCCACAAGTCTAGCCTTGTAGCGCTCCACAGAACCATCAGGCAAGCGTTTGATGCGAAAGATCCACTTGCAGCCAACAATGTTCGAGGCTTGTTCAAATTTTGAAGATCCGACGTGATATGATGAGAGGCGCCGCTGTCAAGAAGCCACTGTTCCGGTTCATATGTCGTGAGGGTTGTGTTGTGAGCGCGCGGCTGCCAAGGTCGTGGTGAGGGAGTCCAATGCGGTGAGGGAACAATAGTGGAATTCTGACTTCCGTGAGGGGTAGACAGCTGTGGACACCGACGGGCGTTGTGTCCATAGATCCCACACAATTGGCAGCGACCTTGATACCCTGAAGATGGTCTGTTGTCATTCCGTCGCCAATGAGAGGGACTGTGCTGCCTGTTGTATTGTTTCGGGCGAGTATTAGCAGCAAGGGCAGTGACAGGCGGCGAGAAATGCAGGGGAGTGGATTGAAGTAGTTTTGCTTTATGATTGAGGAGTTTTTCATGAAGTTCCTCGATCGGAATTATGCTATCTCGAGCATTCACAGCATCCACAATAGGCTTGTAGTCTTCCAGCAATCCATCGAGGATGTATTGCAGCAGATCTTCAACATCAAGTGGCTTTCCGAGGAGCGTCAATTCATCCGCTTTGTTGATAATGGTGCGCATGTAATCGTCTATGGGTTGAGATCCTTTTGAGCTTCGCTTCAGTTGCTCCTTCAGTTGAAGGATATGCCCCCTTGATGCCTTGCCATACGTTTGAGCAAGGAGGACCCAGGCCTCTCGCACGGACGAGACCCGAGCCACCATCGGCTGTAGAGGGAGAGAGATGGCACCGAGGATTGCAGAAAACAAGAGGCGGTCTTGCTGTTTGTATGGGGCAAAAGTCGGATTTGGATGGGCAATGCCATCGGCAAGGAGGGTAGCTTCAGGAACGATGGAATCAGTTTGGAGAAAAGAATCCAACCGATGACCTTCGAGTAGAGCACGGATCTGAATACTCCAGATCAAGTAATTGGAGGAGGTAAGTTTGGTCACATTCGACATATTGACCGTGAGAAGAGTGCCATTAGGCTCGTGGTGATTGAACGACGGAGTGACATCGGCAGCGGAGGAGTTGGCCATGGTTGAGATGGAAACGGCGCGGCGGCAGCGGTTGAACTGAACGGTTCGGCGACAGGGTAGGGTTATGCGACTGTGAGATTTGAAGGAGGAGGACTGACGGCGGCTGAAAGGGAAAATAGGGTGAACGGCGGCTGAAAAGAAAAGTAGGTCGGCCGGCGGCGGAAAAAAAAATTTTAGACGTAAGTCTTTAGTGGCTCTGATACCATATGAACTGCTATTCTTATTATTGATTCAAATGAGTGACGTACAATATGTATATATAGGTACAAAGATTAGAAATCCTAATGAGCGTTAAATTACATATTTATCCTTTTCTTTTATAGGGAATTGGCTGAATTGATATAGTTGAAGGGGGAATCAGATGGATTTTGTAAGATGGGGGGAGAATTGGCTGTCTCAGATAGTTCAGGGGGAATTGGCGTAAAGCATGATAGTTGAGTGGGGAATTGGCTTTTTCCCCTTTAAAAAACAATGTACTTATGCACCCGCGTCCGCGCCCGCGCCCACTCATATTTATATATTCACACGTTTAATTGACGATTTAACTAATTAATTTATATTAACTGTAAAATAAAAATCCAGAAAAATTATAAAATTGTGATTAGTATTTAAATTAAAACATACAATCTAGATTTCATATGTTATATATTAGCTAATATATATATATATATGATATATATGCAATATAAAGGTTATGCTCACACGATATATATATATATACACACGTTTACATGTTAATTGACAATTTAACTAATTTAAATTAGTATCAGCTGATATGTATAGAAGGAGGAAAAAGGGTTTTTCATATATCGTGAGAATTCTCTTACAGTATGAATATATAACAGAATATCTTAACGTCTATTTTAGGAAGATACCCATAGATGTGCAAATATTCAATGTATAATCAGAGTATCTGCAGAGATATGAAAATATCTTGATGGAGCACCGGAGATATGAGAGTATCTGCAAATATCCTTTACACGCCCCTGCAAGATAGAGCATCGGAGGTGAGTCCAATCTTGATTTTAAGATCCGTGAAGGATTGATGAGGCAGAGGCTTGGTAAGAAGGTCAGGTAGTTGATCTTTGGAGCTGACATGCGAGACACTAAGCTTGCCGTTTTGAACTTGATCACGAACAAAGTAGAAGTCTAAGGCCAGATGCTTCATTCGGGAATGAAAGACCGGATTTGCACTCAGATAAGTGGCACCAATGTTATCACAGTAGATTGCTGGAGTAGAAGGTAGAGTGATCCCAAGTTCTGTGAGAAGGGAGATAAGCCAGCATATTTCTGCAGATGTGTTTGCCACCGAGCGGTATTCGGCTTCTGTAGAGGATCGGGAATGACATGTGAGCTTCTTTGAGGACCAGTAAATCGGATGACTACCAAGATAGACAATGAAGGCTCCCGTGGATTTGAACTCATCGCAATCACCAGCCCAATCGGCATCACTGAAAGCATGAAGAGATAGTTGATTCTCTGCAAAAAAAGAATACTCCTAATTCTCGAGTGCCAGCGAGACAGCGAAGAACACGTTGAACGGCTTGCAAGTGTTCATCTGTAGGTGCATGCATAAACTGCGATAACTTGTTAACGGCAATGCTGATGTCTGGTCACGTCAAAGACAAATACTGAAGACCCCCAAAAAGTGTGCGAAACTCGGAGGGATCAGACAGAGGTGAACTTGAAGTAAGAGACAGTCTTGAGGTTGACGCCATGGCGGTTGATGTCGGTTTAGCCTCATGCATATTTGCTCGCTGAAGTAGATCAGAGATATACTTGCGTTGACACAGAAGCAAACCTTTCGGCGTACGAGTAGCTTCAATGCCAAGGAAGTAGGAGAGATGGCCGAGATCTTTAAGGGAGAATCGAGCAGCAAGTGACACGATGAAAGTAAAAAGGAGAGTACCATGCCCGTGGCGCTTGTTTGAGGCCATAAATGGACTTATGAAATTTGCATACAAGGCGAGGCCGGTCTTTGTCAACAAATCCAGGCGGTTGCGACATATATACCTCTTCAATGAGACGACCTTGAAGAAAGGCGTTGTTAACGTCAAGTTGATGTATTTCCCAGCCATTAGAGACAGCAAGGCTGAGGATAAGTCGGATAGTAGGCGGTTTGACCACAAGGCTGAACGTTTCAATAAAGTCGACTCCAGGTCTTTGATGAAACCCCTTTGCAACAAGACGAGCCTTGTAGCGATTGATAACATGTTATCCGTCGTAGTATTTACATCATTCTTAGGTTTAGATTAGATTAGATTTCTTGGACTTTACCGATTATTTGAGTTTATTCGAGGCTTTTATCTACTATTTCATGTTTTGTGTAGGAAATGAAGACATGAAAGAAAACACAAATGATTACGACAATTCCACCCCGAAAACATGTTTTAATGACAAGATACCTCATGTGCACGGCCATGGAAGCAAACGGAACACTCAAACCTCGAGCAAAAGGAGCGGAAACAGCAATGGCATGTGTGCCCGCTTGGGCTGTGTATGTGCACCTGATCGGGCTGCAAATTGGAGCAGAAAAACGCCGAGAACTAGCCCGACTCGGGCTGGCAATGTGCACGCACGGGCAAGGGAGCCCGACCAGGCCTGAAAGTGAACACGAGCGGGCATGTGGTCTACCCGTGCGGGTGGTGGTTGTGCCCGAGCGGGTCCACCTTTTTCTCAACAAACTCCTTGAATTTTGAACGGGAAATTAAAGGAAATTGAAGCCTTCTAGGGCTAGAGGACGAAGCATAGACAAAAGAGGACACCTAGAGACACACAAGAAAGAGGAGAGAACACGAATTGAAGACTTTGGGACATCCGAAGGATTCATCCGAACCACAACGCTCAGGATGATAGGGGAGACGAACACTTACTTCGTTTTTGTTTGTTTTCTCTATGTTTCTGAGTAGATCTATTGTCATGGGTTAGAGATGCCATTGTAATGGATATTTTGATTATTAATGCTTGATTTTCGGTTTTGTTCAATTGAATGGTTCGATAGGTTATAGATTTGCGCTTAATGCCTTCACACGTTGTTGATTTCAAGTTTGGATAAGACTAGATCTATTCTTCTGAGAGTAGGCACGTTTGATGGAGATTAGAGATTCGACTAGGCTTGAGAGAGTCAGATTTGAGTCTCGTGATTGAACCTTTGAATAATTAGATTAATGAGACCGGTCGATTAATCTATTTAGGAACGGTAATAATCGAGGTAGAATTCCCAATGTTCTTAATGCATCTAGAAGTTCCATGCTACATAGGAATATGAGCGACGTTGATTCCCTAGGTAGGAGATTTAGGCTTACGCCAAGTCATTTCCGTTTATAGAGGTCTAGTTCCTATCCGACATTAGAGGTTGAATTCCCCATCGTTCGTCATGCATCTAGAAGTTCCACACCGCATAGGGATATGGTTGACGTTGATTTCCTAGGTAGGAGATTT
>CM071874.1:11553435-11577115 GCA_036759665.1 Gynandropsis gynandra
TAGTCCCCAGAGTTCGACCCTCCCTTGTACTGAACCGTATACTTGCGGTAGAGTGGTCTTGGAAATAAATAAAACAATGATCCCACACATCAAGTTTTTGACGCCGTTGCCGGGGACTAGTCACGGTTTTTAGAATTAGGGTTTCGTTGAATCGAGATCTAGTCCTTTTTGAGTCTTTTGTTTGTTTTTGTTTGTTTTTGCATTTTTCTTTTATTTTGAGTCATTGCATCTCTTCCGAGCTGATCTGTTGTTTGTTGTCTTTCCCACGTGCAGACTATTCGGTACATGTCTAGGAGTTTGAGGGGCAAAGAACTTCTCTTCAACCCCGATATTGACAAGACTACGCGAGCCTTAAAGAAACAACAAAAAGCGAGGCGTAGTGATCCCGAGAATATAGAGGAAACAACAAGTGAGCGAGAAACAGATTTGTCTAGTGAAGAAGAGATGGCACAGGAGGAAGCACCGGAAACCTACGGGGCGTATACAGCGCCTAAACACACGCAACTTCTCTCCTGCATTCGAAGGCCTGAGATAGATCGAAAAAGATTTGAGTTATAGCCGGCCTTCATTCAGATATTGAGTCAATCACCATTTAGGGGACAATCTACGAAAGATCCAAACAAGCATCTCACTCAGTTCAAGATGTTGTGTTCGAACATGAAAGCCTACACCGGGATAAATGATGAAGCGATTATGTTGCTTGCCTTCCCGTTCTCAGTTAGGGAACATGCACTCGAGTGGCTCTACATGCTACCCCCAGATTCTATTCATATGTGGAGCCAGCTCGAAGAATGCTTCATGATGCGATTTTTCTCACCCCACAAAACGAAGCTATGGAAGAATAAGATTAATTCATTTGAACAAGAGGATAAAGAGAGTCTTCCAGAGGCGTGGCTGCGATTTAAAGGATATCAACGTGAATGCCCACACCACGGGATGGATAAAAGATATCTCATCGCCACTTTCATTGAGGGTCTTCGTGATGAAGTTAGAGATTGGTTGAACGCTGCTTGTGGAGGTTCTCTACATGACCTCCCGTTCACCGCTATTGAGGCCAAGATTGAGAAGATGGCCGAGGGAAGAAATATCATGTCGGGGGAATTTAATCATCGCAGTCTAGCCAAGGGAGCAGACAGCGAGGTGCTTGCATTGCGAGCTGAGCTTGCCGAGTTGAATTTACAAATGGTAAACATGCACCAAGCGTCTCTCGATTCTCACGGATTCAAGGATGTTGCAGATCTGAACTGCATTGCTAATAATCCGTATTCCAACACCTACAATCCGGACTGGAAGAATCATCTGAATCTGTCCTACAAGAACGCCGATAATGTTTTAAATCCGTTGTAAGGAAATTACCAGCCAAAGCCGTTCCAAAGCCAGCCACAACATCAGAATTTTCAGCCTAGAACGCAAGTGTATCAAGGGTTTCAACCGAGAGGAGTACCGATGCCTATTCCGCAACAAGAAGAGGGGAACAACGAGATCACGTCTATGCTCACTCAGATTCTACATGTACAAAAAGATATAAGCGTTGAGCTGAATATTGTAAGACGAAATCAAGAGGAAGCAAAGAGGAAAATTGCGGAAATGCAGAAGCATTTAAAAATCCTTGACACTCAAGTGGCGCAAATTACAGAAAATACTCCCAATCGACAAAGAATTTTACCGAGAAAGCCTGAGCCGAATACCCGTGAGCATTGCAACGCCGTCATGTTGAGAAGCGGGACAGAACTTGCGGACATCACACCACAGAATTTTGAGAGAGGAGAATGCTCTAAGAGTCCAACAATGAAGCCTAGCAACCAAGAGCATCACAAGGAAGTACAAGTTGAGGATGAAGAAGAACCGTATGTGGCACCGCCACCAAGACGCCCTCCACTTCCATTTCCCTCACGCCAAAGGACAAAAGCTGAAGATTCACAATTTGAAAAGTTTGCAGAGAGGTTGAAGAAGTTGGATATCTCTATGCCCTTCCACGAAGCTATCGTGCAAATTCCGTCTTACGCTAAGTTCCTCAAGGAAATCCTCAGCAAAAAGCGTAAAGTTGAAGAGGAGGAGATAGTGATGGTTACCAATGCAACATACGTCGTTATTCAACATGGGAGGCCACAGAAATTACCCGATACAGGTCCCTTCGTCATTCCTTGCAAGCTTGGAAACGTGACCATTCACAATGCCCTATGTGACTTAGGGGCTAGTGTCAGCATCATGGCGTTGTCGTTGTACGAGAAGCTTGATTTTAGAGAGATTAAATCCACAAAGTTGGTGTTACTAATGGTTGATCGATCAACGAAACTTCCAATCGGTATTATGGACGATGTACCACTTAAGGTAGGCGACTACTACGTTCCCGTTGATTTTGTGGTTTTGGACATGAAAGAAGATGAAAGAATACCGATTATCTTGGGGAGACCATTCCTCAATACAGCTGGCGCCGTCATCGACGTGAGAGAGGGGAAATTTACGATGAAGATAGGGGAAGCAATAATGGAGTTTGGGTTAAATAAGCATCTGAAGAAAGTACCTAGGTTAGAGTCCGTTTGGTCCGTTGATTTCACGAGTGACCTATTGCAAGATCCCACGGCTAGAGGTACGGATCAAGATGATGATAACGGGCACGGACAACTCTCGAGAGCTTCGAAAGAAACGCAAGGAAAAGACGCACACGAACGGTCAGCACAAACCAGCAAGCAAAGCATGACCAAGCAAAGGCTGAACCCCAATCGTGCAACATTTTCGACCAAACCCAGCAAAGTACGCCCAACCGTTCAGAATGAAAAGTTTGACAAGACGCTAATCTTGAACAGCAACTTGATCAGGCAAGAGAAGAGCATGGGAGAGCTAGCTGATCTAGCAAGGCGGATGACGAGCGACACACTCGAGCGAAGGACATGACGCGGGAGGCATCGCATATGAAGGCGAGGACGTCCACCTCGACGTTGATGAGGAGAGCATTCAGTCAAGCTATCGACCTTAAACAAGCGCTTATCGGGAGGCAGCCTGACTTTCGGACTTTCGCACTTTATTTTTCATTTCATTTTTTTCGGACTTATTCGTTTTCTTTTCACATTGATGTACTCGGTGGATTTGTATTTCTTATTTTTGGATTGTGTGATTCTTTTTCACAGGTTTTCGACATCGATATCATTCTTGAGGAGGAGACGCATACAACGTCCAGCCGCATCACCAACTCGGGACAACAAGATATACAAGGTGAACACGTTCCAACCCTTACTTCCCGTAGTTTGGTATGCGAGATTCTCTTAGATCTTGAACACCGAGACGGTGTTTCATTCAAGTCTGGGGGAGTACTCGTCGAGTATAATATATGTGATTAGGATTAGATGATTAGGATTAGATGTTGATTTTTTTAGGAATAAAGGGATGGATACCTAGTATGAATTTTAGAGTTTTAGTCATTATTGTGCGACTTTGTCGAATCGTGAAAAATAGTCTAGGTTTGCTTAGAAGTCTTTTGGATACCGATTAGTCGAGTAGTTGTGCTTGAAACCATGATCTATTGTTGCATTCACCTCCTAGGTTTCAGTACCAAGTATCCATATCTCCGTGTATACCGATTGATCTTTGCTTGTTTGATATATTTTATCGTTCATTGATTATTAGACTCCACACGCTAATACTCCGCTGTCACCTTGGATACGTTTCTAACTATTTCAGGTTTATATTGACATGAGTACATCGAGATCGATGGTTCGGGTCTAAGTGGTGGGTTGAGGCGCTATTCTACGTCCTAAGTCGAGATCGATGGTTCGGGTCTAAGTGGTGGGTTGAGGTGCTATTCTACGTCCTAAGGGTTAGAGCGATGCGTATTCTTTGGTAAAAATAAAAAGAAAAAAATAGAAAAAAAAAGAAAAAAAGTTCTTCAATGACGCACCTCTTCACTCCGCTAAGGTTACAAGACCTTATGACTGTGCTATAGGCAGCCTGGATCTACGTAGAAAGCCATCCCTCTTTGAATTCGACGTCCTAGGAACCAAGCGTGGATTTATACAAAAAAAAGAAAAAAAACAAAAAGAAAAGAAAAAGAGAATAAGAACGAGAATATGAGTTTAATGATATCCCGAGCTTAGGAAATCGGTATGGAGATCGCTTGGACATTTTCTAGGAGTATGGATTAGACTTAGGTCATTGGTAGGATTGCATGGCTCGTGACTTTCGGTTGATAGAAGTCTGAACTAGGTGCGTTTAGGCTTGCGTTCATGTGACGCGTTGTTTTGCATGATGGCTAATCCTTCGAAGTTTTCGTGCTAGTATCCATTGTTGGTTTACTCTTCTAGTACTCGACTCTAGATTTGCTCGAGGACGAGCAAAGGTTAAGTCTGGGGGAGTTTGAAAACATGTTATCCGTCGTAGTATTTACATCATTCTTCGGTTTAGATTAGATTAGATTTCTTGGACTTTACCGATTATTTGAGTTTATTCGAGGCTTTTATCTACTATTTCGTGTTTTGTGTAGGAAATGAAGACATAGAGGAAAACACGAATGATTACGGTAATTCCGCCCTGAAAACATGTTTGAATGACAAGATACCTCATGTGCACGGCCATGGAAGCAAACGGAACAATCAAACCTCGAGCGAAAGGAGCGGAAACAACAATGGCATGTGTGCCCACTTGGGCTGTGTATGTGCACCCGATCGGGCTGCAAATTGGAGCAGAAAAACGCCGAGAACTAGCATAAGCCTAAATCTCCTACCTAGGGAATCAACGTCGCTCATATTCCTATGTAGCACAGAACTTCTAGATGCATTAAGAACATTGGGAATTCTACCTCGATTATTACCGTTCCTAAATAGATTAATCGACCAGTCTCATTAATCTAATTATTCGAAGGTTCAATCACGAGACTCAAATCTGACTCTTCAAGCCTAGTCGAATCTCTAATCTCCATCAAACGTGCCTAATCTCAGTAGAATAGATCTAGTCTTATCTAAACTTGAAATCAACAACAGTGTGAAGGCATTAAGCGCAAATCTATAACCTATCGAACCATTCAATTGAACAAAACCGAAAATCAAGCATTAATAAATCAAAACATCCATTACAATGGCATCCCTAACCCATGACAACAGATCTACTCAGAAATCATAGAGAAACAAAAAAACGAAGTAAGTGTTCGTCTCCCCTATCATCCCGAGCGTTGTGGTTCGGATGAATCCTTCGGATGCCCCAAAGTCTTCAATCCGTGTTCTCTCCTCTTTCTTGTGTGTCTCTAGGTGTCCTCTTTTGTCTATGCTTCGTTCTCTAGCCCTAGATGGCTTCAATTTCCTTTAATTGCCCGTTCAAAATTGAAGGAGTTTGTTGAGAAAAAGGTGGACCCGCTTGGGCACAACCACCACCCGCTCGGGTAGACCACATGCCCGCTCGTGTTCACTTTCCAGCCTGGTCGGGCTCCCTTGCCCACGCGTGCACATTGCCGGCCCGAGTCGGGTGCATCTAGAAGTTCTGGTCGATTAATCTATTTAGGAACGGTAATAATCGAGGTAGAATTCCCAATGTTCTTAATGCATCTAGAAGTTCTGTGCTACATAGGAATATGAGCGACGTTGATTCCCTAGGTAGGAGATTTAGGCTTATGCCAAGTCATTTCCATTTATAGAGGTCGAAATCCCATCCGACTTTAGAGGTTGAATTCCCCATTGTTCGTCATGCATCTAGCAGTTCTGCACCACATAGGGATATGGGTGACGTTGATCTCCTAGGTAGGAGATTTAGGCTTACGCCAAGTCATTTCTAGCATTAGGGGTAGAGTTCCCTACTGTTCTTCATGCATCTAGACGTTTCGCGCTACATCGAGAGATGATTGACGTTGATTTCCTAGGTAGGGGATTAGATATTAGTTCCCCATCGATTGATACAAACCGAATTTCATGATCCATAGAAACATCCATTGCATGTTCCGGTATCCCTGACACCCATGATGCTTCTCATTGCTTAGTCTAGCTTCATCATCATTACTTATCTTTACTTTCTAGTTCACTACGCATCCATTTATCGATCTTCTACTCGAGATATCTTAGTTCTAAAGCTGCACTTATGAGATTTCTTAGTTCTAAAATTGCACTTAGTCCCCAGAGTTCGACCCTTGTACTACACGAACCGTATACTTGTGGTAGAGTGGTCTTGGAAATAAATAAAACTCTGATCCCAGACATCATTGATCAATCGTGCCATCCGTATTTTTCTTAATGCGAAAGACCCATTTGCAGCCAACCACTTTTTTTACATCATGCGGCAGAACTAGTTCCCATGTACCATTGCGCATAAGAGCATTAAACTCGTCACTCATCGTTGTTCTCCATCGAACATCTTTCAAGGCCGCCAAGGCAGATGTAGGTTCTGTCTCCAACCCTGTGACAGAAGCATGAAGAGAAAGTTTATGAGTGGGTTTAGAAATGTTGTTCTTGCTTCTTGTGACCATAGAATGAATATTTCTTGGTGGACATGAATCAGCTCCATGTTCCGCGGTGGCATCAAATGGCAGTGACGGAGGATGTGGTTAAGTTGTTGTATCTGCGGAAGCTGGTAGTGAGGGATCTATGCTCAGGGGCAATGCCAAGGATGGTGTGACGAATGGCAGAGAGTAGCTGGCTGTAGGTTGAACAAAAGGTTCAGAGGAGATCAGGGAAGTGAACTCAGGAACAGAAGGAAGTCGTGAGAGTGGATAGGCAGTCTGGAATTACGAGAGATCACGAAAAGGGAAGACAAACTCATGAAAGATGACGTGACGAGAGACAAAGATGTAAGATGTGATGAGATTAAGGCAGATATACGCACTCTGAGTTTGTGAGTACCCAAGAAATGCGCATGGACTGGATTTGGCATCAAGCTTGTGCGATGTGTATGGAAGTAACCAAGGGTAACAAAGACATCCAAAGACTCGAAGTTTGTTATAGTTGGGAGGAGTGCCAAAGAGAGACTCATAGGGAGATGAAATATGAAGAATGGGAGTAGGCATCCTATCGATGAGATAGACGGCTGCGGGTAGAGCATAGGACCAGTGGGAAACCAGAATGGATGCATGAAGAAGTAAAGAAAGACTTGTTTCGACTATGTGTCTATGGCGACGTTCGAAAATACCATTGTGTTCGGGTGTATGTGGAGGAGTCGTGAAGTGGGAAATACCATGTGACGCCAAGAAGGATGCCAACGCTATGAATTCCCCACCATTGTCCGTGTATAAAGTGGTGATTTTGGTGCCAAATTTGGTTTCAACTAAAGCTTTGAAACTAACGAAAGTGTCCCGAACCTGAGATTTTTGTTTGAGTGGATAAAGCCAAGAATATCAGGTGAAATGATCAATAAACAACACATAGTATTTGAACCCATCGATGGAGATTATTGGTGAGGTCCAAACATCAGAATAGATGATTTCAAAGTTTGGATGAGGAGAGAGAAGACATAGCAAACAGATGTTTATGGCGTTTATTCCTTGAGCAAGAATCACAAAAAAATGAGGTAAGTCCCGAGACAAGGGTAAAGAAAACTTAGACACGATATGACTTAAGATAGAAGGAGACGGATGCCCTAGACACGAATGCCACTCGGACAAAGTGGACTTGAAACTTGACAAAGCAACAACGGACGGGAGAGACGAGGATGATGAAGAGGATGGCCATTCGTAGACTCCATTTTTTAGCTTGTCCCTTTAGCAGTGGCGCCCCCGTGCGTAGATCCTTCACCTGAAAAGAACGGAAGCCAAATTCCACAGAAACTTCACTAGTGTTGCACAACTGATAGACCAAGATGAGATTCTTGTTTATAGTTGGTATACATAGCACATTATGTAGTGATAAAGAATGATCAGAGGAAGGGACTGAAAGTGAACCCGTATGTGTGATCGGAAGGCCTGTGCCATCTCCAACCACTACATTATCATTTCTGCGGTAGGGATTATGGAGCGCAAGGTTTTGGAGGTCAAACGTGATATGATGTGAGGCACCACTATCAAGAAGCCATTGTGTGGAATCGTATGGGTAGACCATGGTGTTATGTGCTCGTGGTTGCCAAGGTCTTGGAGATGCGTTCTATTGATGCGTTTGTGGTGGTTGTCCTCCACCGGAGTTAACAAGCTGAAATTATGGGCATCGTTGAGCACTGTGGCCAAACGTACCACATGCTTGACAACGGCCTTGATATCCTCGTGGTTTGTTGTTTTGGTTGCGGTTCCAGCGAGATGTGTTGTTGTTGGGATTGCGTTGGCCATTGTAGTTGTTGCGAGGCCGAGAAATGACATTGTGTGCAGTGGCAGGAAGCGAGGAGACCAATTGGTTTGCAGCAGACTCCAGCTTAGCTTCATGTTTTCGCAACTTTTCGTGAAGTTCCTCTATAGAGATCCCCGTGTCTTTTGCTTGAACAACATCACGGATTGGCTTGTACTCTTCAGGTAAGCCATCTAGTATTGCCTCAAGTAAGTCTTCATGATCAAGAGGCTTACCGAGAAGAGTTAGCTCATCAGCTTTGGAGACAATGAGTCGGAGGTAATCATCGATGGATTGAGATCCTTTGAAACTGCATTTGATCTGATCTCGGATTTGGAGGATGTGTCCTCTAGAGGCTTTCCCATACGTGTTGGTTAATGTGTTCCATGCCTCACTAACGGAGATTGACTTACAGGTTCACGGAGATTGCACCGAGAAGAGCACTAAACAGCAGCCGATCTTGTTGTTTGAAGGGTGCAAAGGCACGATTGTCCTGTGGAACACCATTGACTTGAATTGTTGTTGGTGGAACAATGTTGTTGTCGAGGATGAAGCAGTCAAGTTGGTGTCCTTCAAGTAAGGAATGAACTTGGATGCTCCATGTGAGATAGTTAGTCGTGGTGAGCTTGGTCACATTGGACATGTTCACTGTCAAGAGCGTTGTCTGAGGCTCTTGGGTGTTTAAGGTTGCCACAGTCTCAGTTGGACGAGAGGACGAGTTTGCGGCAGTGGACATGATGTGGAAGAGGGTTGGTGTTGCTGGAAGGATACAATACACCGTCGGAAAGAGAGCTGTGCAGAGCTGTGAGAGATGTTCAGCGACTAGGGTTGTGGACCTGCAAATTGGGTAGTTTCCGTCAGTGGCGAATGGGGGTAAATCGACGGTAAAACAGGGGCGAACAGGTCGTCAGTGGGTGCTCGACGGAGTACCAAAGACTGAATCGGTCGGTCGGCGGTGATGGATGCTCGACAGATTAGGGTTGTTGTTTTTTTTGTCGTTAGACTTATGGGGCGTCTGATACCATATATAAGGAGGAAAAATGGTTTTTCATATATCATTTGAATTCTCTTACAGCATGAATATATACAAGAATAGCAGAATATCTTAGCATCTATTTTAGGAAGATACTCATAGATGTGCAAATATTCACTGTATCATCAGAGTATCTGCAGAGATATGAGAATATCTTGATGGAGCACTAGAGATATGAACGTATCTGCAAATATCCTTTACAATGTGAAACTTAAAATTCAAATTTGGATGTATATTTTCACATTATACATTTTAAATTTAATATTATAAATATCAATGTTGTAAAAGTTTTTATATGGTAACTAAGTACAAGCGCCTAGACAATTTAGTCACATCCAAGCGGGAGAATATCAGAAATGCCTTCATAGGGCTAAAACACTTCAAAACTACCCTCTTAAATCTGATGAAAAGAAAAAATTGGAGAAAAGACATATGTGCCCTTATGTTTTGTTAATGAAAATACATACGAAAGAGGGAAAGGAAAATTTGAGAGGAGGGAAAACAAAATTTCAGAGGAGGGAAACAAAGTTGAGAGTTATTTCCCTTCATTTTCGAGTGATTTCCTTCCATTTTTGAGCGATTTCCTTCCATTTTTGAGCGGTTTCTTTCCATTCTCGAGCGATTTCCTTCCACTTTGAGCGTTTTGCAACAAATTTCGAGCGATTTCCAACAATATTTTAGTCATTTTCAGTGATTTTCAACAATTTCCAGTGTTTTTAGCGATTTTCCGATATTTTTGGCGATTCCGGCGATTTGTAGGTGATTTCCAGCGATTTCGACTGTTTTCCGGCGATTTTTGGCAATTTCCGGCGATTTTTGGCAGTTTCGGGCGGTCGCACTGGGTCACAGGGTCGAATTGGGTCCTAGGGTCGAACTGGGTCGGACTGGGTCGCAGGGTCGGACTGGGTCGCTAGATCGCAAGGTCGGACTGGGTCGCAGGGTCGGATAGGATCACTGGGTCGTAGGGTCAGACTGGTTCGGACTGGGTCGCTGGATCGCAGGGTCGGACTGGGTCGGTGGGTCGGACTGGGTCGTTGGATCGCAGTGTCACAGGGTCGCACTAGGTCACTGGGTCGCATGATCAAACTGGGTAATAAGGTCGCAAGGGGTATTTTGGAAATATCAACATTTATAACGGTATTTTTGAAGCGAATTTTTTTTTGAAAAGGGTATTTTTGAAGTTAGCCCCATCCAAGTGTTCTTTATTTTCTTTTAATTTTTTCACAAAAAAATTTTAGTACAAGGCTTTTTCAGTTTTTTAAAATTAGAAGTACAAAAATATTAAATATATTTGTTTCAAGTTAACCTTAATTCTATATATTCTATAAATATCAAAATAATATTCTTTCAGATAATTTTTTTAAATCTATATTTGAATTGATATCTAATCGACCCTTGAACGATCGTAGACCGGTGAACGACTAGACTACTAGACTAGACAGAAAATAAGCGGAATTAGAAGGAAACTTTTAGAACATCAATATATATAGTCACAATATGTATTTGTATAAATGTAATAATGTGGAATCATAACGGTCCACCGAATTATTCTTAAATTTGGGGGAAACTTCAACGTTACTCAAAGAACGTATCAAAAGCAGATCAGTTCTCAAAGTCACCAATACAAATAAAGAGAACGAATAATTATACTACACGCAACACACAAACGAAATAAATATAAGTAAAAAAACCATAATATTGGAAAATTAATTCCACTCTTCTTGGTGTGTTTCCCAACAAAATGTGACATAAATAAATGTGTGAGTGTGTATTTTATGAAACAATACCTAATATATTCAACATGGTTTATATGCAAATCTTTTTTTCCTTCATTCATTGTGTTTCAAATCTGATTAATATATACATATATAATATATGCACTCAGTATCACTACCAAAATTCACAAGGAGAGAGACTTTTTGGACAGGACGTTAGAGATTGGAGATGAAAATTTCCAAATAGATTTTGGATCTCTAAATTACGATTATTTTATGGTTATAGATAATTATATACGGATGAATTTCGCCAATTCATGAATCATTATCCAAATAATTTAGACATAGATTCTTTGTTTTTAAATCATTCTAGTTTCTTTAGAATTTTGTGGTGTTATAAGGGGCCAAAAAACACAAAACAAAAGACAAAAAAAAAGTGAAAATGAAATAGTATACCGTTAAATTCAAATCGATTCATGTTATTAAAACTCTTAAGGACTTAACAAAAAAAAATCATATATGAATATGATAGAAAATACATAAATTAGTGAGCCACATTGGGTTAAAGTAGAGAATTATGAAAACAATCTAAAGCTTGTAAGCAAGAACTAATTCAACAACAAATCTTACAAGCAGACCGACCGCACTGACCAATCTAGAGGAGAAGCCTGCAAAAACAACAATGCATTTGCCAAATGAGATGATCAATCGTGATCGCGGCCACGGAGATCAGAGAAGGGCAAGCCTTCCAGTTACTGAATCGACAAACTCTTTTGGTCCTGCAGACAAAGGGACACAATGTTGTTTTGTTCAGCAACAATGTCCTTTGATGATTTGTTCTGTACTAGTAACATAAGAGATGTCCATTTTTATGTTGGGGAAGATGATATATCACTACCGGGTCCAACGGCAACAACTGTTTTTGATCCTGCAGCAACCTGCGCATCGAAGCCCGTAGGTATTGTAAGTTAATTGCCGGTGAAATTTTTTAGCTTTCATGAATCCAAGAGGAACTTTGTCCAGGCAATACTCATTATCAAAGAAAAAAAAAGGGAGGATCTTGGGAGGACTACATTGACAATAGAAACGGATGGACAAAGTTGAATAGAGCCCCCACCTTTTTTGTTTCTTGTTTGATTAATAGAAATATTTTGACTTTATAAGATTTTGAAATTTACTGGTTATTTATACCTTATCAGTATTATGATTTCGATAAAACAACCTATTTTAACCCATTGGGGACCCCCTGATTGGTTTGTGAATCATAACAAACCACCCTTTTAGACAACAACGTCCACCGTTCTGGAACGCCTCTAATACGAGTTGATAAGAACCACCTAGCTGGAACTCATCCCAAAAGCTAACTTATTGGAGTGGGTGCCTAATGATCCTTATAACCCATGTGTGACTCCCTAAAACAGATTTTTGGATACATTTTTCATACATATCTTAATCAAGGGCAGCATAATAACTCTGATTTTCCCAAAATAAAAGATCCCATAAGCTAAAAGTTCCAAAGAAAAAAAAAGACATCTGAAATTTTGCAGTTACCTGTGTTCTTCCAGCATCAGCGACAACGAAAGTCGGGAGGCCGACACTCTCCGCTGATTCAATGATTTTATTCCTGAAAGAAGATAGAACTCTAGCTCTCAATTCAAGCAGGAAAACTAAAAGAATAAGAACACCCATATAAATGAATGAACGTATCTTGATGTGCATTTTGTTTGTTCCTCAATAGATCACCTGCTTACATTTCTTGTTGATTTTTGCATGTGAGGACTATCTTTGGTTGTCCAAATTGCTCCCATCGTCTCAAAAGGTATCGGTCGCTAAAACAACAGAGACATATAAACAAAATTATGAAATGATCAATCTTACCAAGATCTAATCACTTTCAAAATATTTTACCTTTGCATCAACTCTGCATACATGCCAGTTGCAGCATCTGCAAACCGCAGAATTTTTTTTTATTTTTTAACCTCATGAAAAGTGAACCATTAAGCAATTACCCACTTCGGGAACTAGCATGAAACAATTGTCTCTCATACACAGTTCTGTGAGCTCTTACGTGCACACTGTGACGCAATTTTGCCTGCTTTCATCCTTAAGTCTTGCCTAACTACCAGAACCTGCTACCAGAAAGTGACAAAAATGGTGTAATGGTTATACTTTTGATAACAATTACATGAGTTTCTCTATTTCATATCAGTCTACACCCGTACCACCATCTATATATGTCAAATATCATGAAGCACAAAAAGGTTCTCTTTTGATAGGATCAGAGAGAGCCCAGTGTAACATGGAAAGCAAACTCTTTTGATAAAAGAGTTTCAAGTAAAAACCTAATTCGTCTGTAAAACATAAAAGAAATAGTTATAGACAGCTAAATCTTCAAGACATTCATGGAAACAATTTGTACCAAAAAATTTGTTGACTCCGTTAAAATCATTTGAACAAACATATCACACATTGAACAAGCAATGTTCGATTGTATTTTCTTGAAACGTCAAACTTCTATTACATTGGCCATGATATGTCAGAAAGTGGTGCAGCAAAACACTATCCAGTAGTAGGGATCAGGACCAAAATCCATCTATAATGCAGCTAAAATAAAATTAAGTGAAAAAAGATAAAAGAGCTCATGCTGGTCAATACCATTAGATATGAAGTAATGTTTCAAGAGGATTCTTTGATCAGGACCAAAACAAGTCTAGATCCGTACAACTAGAGAAATTAGGTAAGATGGACGAACCATTTTAAGCTCTTGATCACTACCATTGCTTGATACAGAGCTCTGCTTTTGGACCTTGCTTGATAAAAGCCTACTCTTTCAAGTATGAAACCTATCACAATGCCGGGTATGAAATTCTCTGCCTTAAAACTCCCACCTATCCACTCCCTCTCTTGTTTCTGATCTTCCACATGATCACATAGCAAAAAGAAGGAAGAATATAGTTAGAACCATGATACGTTTTCGATTGATCGAAGAAGAATTCTGGTTTGGCAGCTATGGAGTGAACCAGTGGGTGAACCGACAATGAGTCAGTCATCTCTCATAGCACCGACCAATTGATTTCTATCACCCTGAAGTTTCGATCTTCTAACAATTCTATCCTGGGGATAAAGTCCTCAGAAATGAGGCAGAAAAAAAAAACATGAATTCTTGAGTACACCCATGATTTAGCATCAATCGCCCATGAAAAATCTCGATTACCCACGAACAAATCCGGAATGTACTCGGAGAAATTTGAGCTACTTAAACAAGTTGAAGTTCACATCTTCGATAACTCAGTTTCATTTATACTCCTTCGTTCGACTCAGTTCTTACACGTAACTACCTCACTTGCTACACGGAATTTTCCATTCACTTTCTCGAGAATCAAAAATAGAAAATGAGACATAGAAAACAAGACCTTAGATTGAGGCTGCGAAAGCTTCCGAGATGACCACATGATCTTGCTCGGCGGCAGAGGACAAACAGACGACGGAGAGATTCGAAGCCTTTTGCAACACTAGATAAGCCTATGTGCGAATGGATGCTGTGTCGTATTTTATGCAACATAGACATCATGATGTTCATTTGAGTCATTGTAGAACGGCAGGAAGTTCTCATCCCAAATTGTAATATGGCAATATTTATGATTTATTTTTAATGACTAGCAGGGGTGGGCGAAAGTATTCGTATCCGAAAATGCAAATATCTGTATGAACAAATACAAATAAAAATATTAGAATTTAGATATTCGATAAATACAAAATACAAATATAAATGGTATAATCAATTATTCGCAAGTATTTGTATCCGTAAATACTAAATAGATAATTTATTTAATATATAGATATATATATATAATAAAATTAATTTTAAAGACCAAATTATAAATAAAAAACATTATTATAATTGATTTTCAGATCAAATATAAAATATATAAAGAAATAGTTATTATATTTAAAATTTAAGGACTAAAATGTAAATTATAAAAGTTTTAACCCTAATGTTGTCGCTTCCTTCGTTCTAACCCAACTCTTGTTGTTTGCCTTCAGCCTAATACTCTCCAAACTCACTGTTGCAGCACCCTAATAATCGACGCCCTCCTCCGCCGCATTCCCTCCCTCCGTCAGACGCCCTCCTCCGCCGCATTCCCTCTGTCAGATGCCCTCTCCGTCAGATGCCTTCTTCCGCTGCATTATCTCCGTCGGACACCCTCCTTCGCCGTATTCCCTCCGTCAGACGCCCTCATCCGTCGCACTTCATCGCACGCCCTCCTCCTCCTTTACACGCCCTCCGTTTCGAGTAAGTTGTTGTTTTTTTTCTAGCTTTGTCGATTTGTTATACCTTAGTCGATTTTCAGTTTTTTATTTGTTTAGATGTGTATATCGAGCCATCGTGTTCTAGCTTTGTTATACCTTAGTCGATTTTTTAGTTTTTCATCAGTTTAGATGTTATAACTTAGTCAATTTGTTATACCTTAGTCGATTTTTTCTAGCTTTGTCGATGTTCATTGGCGATTTCTACGTTTTTACAAAGTTAACTCTACATGATTGAGATAATTGATGCATCGGTGTTTCCATTATTTATATTATGTTTTATTTTGTATTTGTGCAATTTGAAGATTCTTTACGAATGATATTTTCGTAACTATTAACTTTTTATAAGTATTTTTTTATTAATTTTATTTTTAAAAAATTGATTTTGTTACGGATACGGATATCCGACGAATATCCGAATATTTACGGATATTCGAATTACGAATATCCGTATTTACGGATACGAATACGAATAGTAAAATCGATTATTCGACGAATACAAATACGGATACGAATAATCGGATATTTACAGATATTCGCTATTTGCCCACCCCTAACTAGGAGTTTCTAAGGCAGAATATCAGATATACCCTCATAGGACTAAACCGCTTCAAAAATACCCTTTTCCTAAAATAATTATTAAATCGGAAAAAAATTGAAGAAAAGACAAATTTGCCCTTAATTTTCGAACGTGAAAAAACCCACGTTCTGTAGTTTTTTTACGTGAAAAACTGTCAAACCGTGTCAAAAGCAAGAAAGCCGGACAATTTTTCGATGTGAAACCCGTTTCAAAGTTTAGAGCAAGAAAGAATAAGTGATGTCGAACTTGAGAGGGATTGACTTGAAGTTGGCAAGAAGGAAAATGGCTAGAATCAGCAGCAACAGTGAAGAAGAGAGCACAAGTCAATCTTCAATGGCGTCAATAAGTGTAAGTAGATTGATTTTTAGGGTTTTGCAAGCTGTCGAGTCATAAAATGGTTTATTGATTTGAAATGAGTGAGTGTGAGTGAGTCAGTTGAGTCGCAAGGGTCGCAGAAGTTGCATGACCATTTTCGACTCAGTGAGTCGGTTGTCTCAGTGAGTGGGTTGGGTCGCAATGGTCGTTTGAGCGTCGCAAGCAGTCCAAGGGTCGTTTGAGTCGCATGGGTCGCTTATGTCATTGAGTCGATAGGGTCGTTTGCGTTGCAAGGGTCGTTTGAGTCTCGATGGTCGTTTGAATCGCAAGGGTTGTTTGAGTCGCGTGGGTCGCTTGATATTATGCCACGTGGGTCGCTTGAGTCTCAGTGAGTCGGTTGAGTGTCGCAGAGTGTTTGAGGGTCGTTTGAATCGCATGGGCCGCATGGGTCGGTTGAGTCGCATGGGTCGCTTAAGTCGGTAGAAGTGTAATGTATTCTTAATTGGTCATTTTGCAGGTGGCGCCATAGCCAAAGTTTGTGTATGAATTCAAGCACATGGACAGAATGCCAAAGATTACCACCAAGTGTTATCCTCACGAGACAATAACGACGCTGAAAGGAATCTTAGATGAATACGAGTTGCATTACTTCGAGAAGGAGTCACAATTTAGGCATTTATTCCATTTACAATGTGACTCCACATTAATGAAGGTTCAAATGTCTATCCTACTAAATCACTCTGTGATTATATGGGACAAGACGGGGTTGTGGTTCGTCTTAAACAGTATTCCCATCTGGTACTCTATAGTGGAGCACACACTAATTTCCGGATTGAAATGTGGACCATATCCCAAAGGGTGGGAGTCCATAAGGGGTGTCACATTCAGGCTGAAGAATTTTGGCCGTGGAAAGGTGACCCCCGCATAAGTCAGTGAAAAGCTTGTGAAGGCGAAGAATTCTGACGACCAAAAGAGGTTGGGAACTTTGATGTTATTGGCGCAAGTTATGACTCACAAGCCTTTAGTAGAAAACTCTATCAGCCATGGTCTCATTGACATGGTTGATGACTTGGATTTTGTGAAGGCTTTCCATGGGGGTGTTACACATTCGAGAAGATTGTGGATACTTGCTGCAAGCACGTTAGCGGGGAATCACCGAAACGAAAATTGTATTGTGGCGGTTTTATGATCCCAAAAATGGTAAGTTTATATATTATTCGAATAATTTGAATGTTTTTATACTTTTCGCATTCTTATCATTTTGTTTTAATATTTCAGTTTCTTCCATTCGAAACCATCCTTAGTTTCGGCGGAAAGAGATGGTATGTTGAGGTTGTGGATGCGTATCGATCATGCCCAAGAATGTGCAAGAAGATGGTTAAATCCAGTTTTAACCCGAAGTATGTAGATGTGATAAGGCAGATCGAAGATTCTAAGGTAACAATTACACAAGGGTCACAAGGGAAACAAGGGTCACAGAGGGTAATAATGGTTATTTTTTGTTTTTAGGATATTCTAAGTATTCTTTGTACTGAACATGAAGAGGAAACTTTACTTTTTGATCTGGAGGATTATGAGGGATGTGACGATCCCGATGTTCAGATATGGATGGAACATCTTCGTAGAAATTTGAAGGGTATTTGTTGGGAGGATATCCGTAAGCAAGAATTACTGACACGAAAAGCAGCTCTTGGTGATAAAAAAAGGAAAGAAAAGGGGACTGAGAGGAAGGAGAGCGTGAGTGAAAAAATAATAGAGGTCCACGATGATGTTGATGCTGATGTTGCAGTGCCTCTGACACTGGAGCAGAAATTAATAAAGGAAATAAGGAATTCGGAGAAAAGAATCATCAACACCGTAAGAGACCTTCTAAGGGATGTCGAGATTCATATGCCTAATCCAAAATCAAAGGCTGCCGAGAAAGTTACAAACAATGAAAACCAATCTTCTGACATTGTTAGTGATTATGTTTTTGAATTCCTTCGACGTCCAAATCCAGTGTCAAGAAAAGAGCCAAGCAAAGAGCCGGTTGACTCTAGACATGGCTCAGAAGAGGATTTGGCAAATATTGCTCCTGATGGAGTTCCACCAAGTAAGTAATATTTAGTGAAAAGGTCATTTAAGAGTCAATTTTCATCGAGAGCCGGCATGGGTCGCAAGAGTTGGATTGGTCGCAGGGACATATAAGTCGTAGGATCGCATAAGTCGCAGGATCGCTAGAGTCGCATGGGTTGCATGGGTTTCATATGTCCGATGGGTCACTGGTTCGCTAAAGTTGCATGGGTCGCATGTGTTACATAATCAATGTAATGAACGATGAGTCTAATGAAAGAAGTAATTTTATGCAAATGCTCCAGTGGGTCCTATCGAAGAGGTGCACACTAAAGATACTTTAGTGGGTCCTGTCGATGACGTCGCCGACGAGGTTCCTGCCAAGGATACTCCATCAGTGGGTCCTGTCCAAGAGGTCGCCGCTATTGTCGAAGTACCACCAAGTTTGGTCATTTGAGTCACAGAGATCGCACTGGTCGCATGGGTCGCATGGCTCGCATAAGTCGTACGGTCACATAGGTCGCATTGGTCGCATGGGTCACATAGGTCGCATTGGTTGCCATATGTTTAATGAAGTAAATTTTATGTAGGTGCTGGACCTTTATCGAAGGAGTCTGCACCATATGTTGAACCTCCACCGGCGAAAAGAGCTAGAACAGTGCGAAGGAAAGATGTTGGTGGAGTCCAAGAACCTGAAACGAAGGTTGTTCAAGAATCCAAAAAAACGGTGGTTCAAGAACCTGAAGGGGAAGGGGAGTTTATGTGGAAGCCCAAAGGATTGGTAAAGGGCGAGATAACCAAATTTCCTTCGTTCGTTGACGCTAGCGGTGAAAAGTTGACTAACCTATATATGTTCCTGAAGACACCTCGACATGAGCGGTGGTGTAAATCTAAGCTAGATATTCACCGGGGCCAAAGTTTTGGGAGACTATATTAAAGACCAACGTATGGTTTGAAGATGATGTAAGTTTTTTTAAACCCTTAGTCTCACAGAGCTTTGTGTCATATGTATTCATGTGTGTTAATTTTTTTACAGCAATTAGATGAGGCGTTGATGGTGTTGTCTTCTCGCTCGGCATTGAATCCCATCGCGAATCAAAATAATTACTTTTTCCTGTTGCTTTCATGCAGACGCTCTCGCTATGGATGTACGAGGATATGAAAACTTTGCCGGAAATTCTTAGTGATTTTTTGAATGCCAAGTATCCATTCAGAAGTACGAAGACACCAATTAGTGATTACGAAAGTTTTGCCTCGGTTCTAAACATTCCATCGGAGAAAAGTAGATGGGTAGGATGTCATTGGGTAGCCATCAAAGCGGATTTCAAAATCCGATGCATCACGGTATACGACTGCCAGAGCAGAATTAGGGAAACGCATATCGATCCAGTGATTGAGAAGATAAGAAAAGCTATCTCCAAGATGCCCATTCTCGGAGAGTTTCCTTCTTTGGTTTCTGGAGAAAATGAATAGAAGTATGAGTATTATGAAGGTCTGTCACAGTACAAAAGCGGGAATAACTGTGGTGTTTTCTCCTACAAATTCGTAGAAGCCTCGTTAATGAAAAGGAGGAATATTTTTCACTTAATTTGTGACGACAATGTTACTTCCATGCGTGAGAAGATGGCGACTGATTTATTTAGTAATGGAAAACTTATCGATCCATCCTGAGACTAACTTGATATTTGGTACATTGTTTTTTTCTTGAAATGAAAGATGTAAACATTTGGTACATTGTTATTTTTTAAATATTTGGTACATTGTCGCAGGGGTCAAAGGGTCGTAGAGGTACATGGGTCGCAGAGGTACAAGGGTCGCATAGGTCCAAGGGTCACAGAGCCTCATGCGACCCTTGCGACCCATGTGGACATTGCGACCCTTCCGACCCTTGCGACCCATTTGTCCATTTCGACCCTTTTGACTAGTCTTTTCAATGTCAAACTACTGGCTTTTCCAGGTGCTAGCTATGCTTTTTATTTTACCAATGCCACATTCAAGACCATTGCGACACGTCTCTGTTACCCCTACATTAAAAGGTTCATCAAATTTTTCTAAGTCTAACCATAACACCCATTTGAGATGAGAATGAATCGGGGGAGAATCTCATCTCTCTCCTCTATTCGTCTAAGTCTCTAACCCTAAATTCTCTGAAAAATCTTTGTTACCTTTGTGACCGTTTTGACCTTCGTCACGAAGGTCACATGGTGGACGCATGGCATCGTGTTGTCTATTTGTTACTCAAGGTCTTGGTAATCGTCGGACTCGATCTCTATGCAGATACACACAAGTACTTACAACGTGGATGGAGGACTTTGTGTTGTATCTGCACTACATAAGTTCTTGGCAATCGGCAGACTCAGACATCAAGTTGTATCCACGTTACCTAAGGTCATGGTTGGAGGTCAACTGGGAGAAGGCGTTAAGTCACACATGACTCTCTTTACGGGGGAAGGCTCCGGTGTGTCTCTAAAATCGGCAAATTTGATCTTTGTGACCTTATGTAACATTTTTTCCTTTTTCTTCTACTTTTTTCTTGCCTTTTTTTTCTTCAACTTTTTTCTTGCCTTTTTTGTAACCCTTATGACCTTTGAGATCTTATGTAACCTTATGTAACTTTTTTTTGTAACTTTTGTGACCTTTGTAACCTTTGTGACCTTATGTAATCAATATTTAAACGTTGAAAATGTCTTATTTTGCATCTATTGTTCGTAAGGTTATGACCCATCCGACTCATGCGATCCAATATGGCCCGTTATGCGACCCTCAATCGGATTAAATTAGACTAGAGTTTAAACGAGAACCCATCTGACGCATGCGACCTCATGCGACCACATATGACCATGTACGACTCATACGACCTATACGACTCATGTGTCTTTCATTTTGCTGTCAGACTCCTGTCTTTCGACCCATGTGACCCTTCCGACCCATGTGACCTGATAACATGTAAAGTGTATCGATTTTAGGCTAGGTTTTAATATCATTTTCGCATACATTTCATAGTTAGATTTACATTTCCGATACGATTATCCTTTACATACGCCCGTTTTGTTGGTTTTCAGGTTTTTAGGCGACAAGGCCTAATCAAACGTAAATAGACGGATTCCTGAGCAAAACCATGCATTTTGAAGATAAATTCACTCGGAGCCAAAATCAAGCCTCTGAACTCAACGTAACACCCGAGCAACGAGTGGAAAAGAGAAAAATTAAGAGCAGAAGAGTGCCCGCTCGGGCACTATGGTCTACCCGCTAGGGTAAAACCTACGGAGTTTATTTGCACACCTTGCACGACCCGGGCACGAAGACAACATGATCGGGTAGCCATACCCGATCGGGCGCAATCAAGGTACCCGCTCGGGCAGTTAATTCGTCCTAAAAATCCCCGAGAGTTTACACGACTCGGGCCGTTCAATCACACGATCGGGTGCTGATGCCCGATCGGGCAAGACGAAGTACACGACCGGGCGGGGCGTTACACGACCGGGTAGAACCACTACCCGAGCGGGCCGCGTTTCTCGCAACAACCTAGATCTTGCATTCAAACGAGCTAATTTATAGACTAGAACGGATCTAGAGCAAGGGGAGCGACGTACAGGGCAAGGAAGGGCTTTGAAAACATCAAGAAAGGCTCGGGAGATGCTGGAGAAGGAGAGAAGCATCAATCCACACATCGGTAACACAATAAGGAAGGCCGAGGCATCGGGTTTCCTAGGGTTTTATCATGTTTAAGGTTATGTTATCTTCTTTGATAGTAAACTCCATGAGTGAGTAGAGTCCCAACTATGGGTTAGGGGATATCGGATTGTAAAGGATGTACGAACTTATGCGTTAATGCTTAGATCTATTGCATTTATCTTGATATTCGGTTCTACAATCAACATTATCACTCTTATACTAGCGCTCCCCGCTCAGTAATATAGGAATTCAGACTTTGCTGGAAGGTTAAAGGATGAATCCGGAACTGTTGAGTTGTAGGTTAAGTTCGATTAATGAGAATCTGACCGGTCGGTTAGTCGACTTAAGTTCGATATGAGAATCTGACCGGTCGGTTAGTCGACTTAGGAATTAGGATTGCGTTCGTAAAGCTGCCATAGTACGGGTTAATCACTGCTGGAAGGTAGGGTTGCACGTACTCATGGTTAGGAGGTTTAGGCTCGGAAGAATCACTCCTCACCTTAGCGCATGAATTTCCCATTATCAAGATAATTTGATAGGTTTATGATCTTTAGTTGTTGCATCCATATGATTCCCGGTATCCCGACACCCTAGTGTTCGTCATATCCAAGTTTTCCCCAACCTACCATCGTTGCGACCATTAGCTTAGTTCTTTTGATATTTCGCACCACGTCTTCATCTACTTCCATCGTCTTAGTTTAGTGATATTCTTAGTTTTTGGTTGCTTTAGTCCCTAGAGATCAACCCTGGTACTACACGATCCGTATACTACACGATCCGTATATAAACAGATTTTTTATATTGCTTGAGTTTCCTCACATCATGACCCTTCCGACCCGTGTCTATAGGTTAACGTTTACGATCTCTTCTCTTAGTATGCGTATCTAACCCCAATATCTATGAAAAATCTGTTTTACCTTTGTGACCTGTGTGCCGCGTCACCATTGTCGATCCAGGGCATTCGTGATGTCTATGTGTTACTCAAGGTCTTGGTAATCGGCGGACTCAGTCTCTATGCAGTCACTGACAAGTTGCGGGGGTGACTTAGGTGACGTGTTGGGTCACCCTTGAAATGTGATTGGAAGACGAAGTACATGGCATGAGATAACTCTGGACTGCAATACCAAACAAGAAGAATGCATAAGTCTAGAAGATGGAGACGGACTGCGACCAAGCGACCTTCATTTGGCATTAAATAGTTTGACGTTGTAAATGTATTGTTTTGATTGGTTTTTTGTCATTTTATCATCATAAACCTGTAAATTCGTCGATTTCGTATCTATTCATCCATATATGCGACCAAGCGAACCATGCCATTATCAATATGCCATCATTAACATATTTGAGTTGTATATGTGTAATTTAGAATTAATATAGATAATAATATAAATAATATCGACATTTGAACAAAATGTTAAATGTATTGTTTAATCATCCGACGAGTTCTTAAAACACAACTATCACTTTGAAACACATGCATTGGTTATACGCAACTCAACTAGGTACACATGGGTTATATTCTGTTTTAACCGTTGATTGACGTTGTAGATGTATTGTTTTGATTGGTTTTTGTCATTTTATCATCATAAACCCGTAAATTTGTCGATTTCGTATCTATTCATCAATATATGCGACCAAGCGACCCATACGAACCTCATTTGGAATTAATTAGTTTGACGTTGTAAATGTATTGTTTTGATTGGTTTTTTGTCATTTTATCATCATAAACCTGTAAATTCGTCGATTTCGTATCTATTCATCCATATATGCGACCAAGCGA
>CM071874.1:11582898-11620607 GCA_036759665.1 Gynandropsis gynandra
CGTATGTTTCGGAACATACATGTGAACCAACAGGAGAATGTAAGTTGTTAAATAGTGCGTTGATTGCAAATTTGTTTGAAGATGAATTACGACAGGATCCTACCATAAAGCCAATGAAGATGCAACATACTATCAAAGAGAAATTCAATTTGATAGTATCATCGAGCAAGTGTCAGAAAGCAAAGAAAAAGGCTTTAGAGAAGATTCAATTGGAAAATGATAGCCAATTTGCTAGATTCCAGGATTATGAATTTGAAATTAAACATTCAAACCCGTGTTCCTCTGTTGAGCTGCAAACAGTTAGTGATGGAGTCGAAAGTGAAACTTTTGATCGTTTTTACATATGTTTCGATGCTTTGCGAATTTCATGGAAATTGCATTGTAGACCTATAATCGGATTAGATGGATGTTTCATCAAGACTGCTAATAAAGGTCAGATTTTGGTTGCTGTTGGTCGAGATGGAAATGATCAAATATATCCGATTGCTTGGACTGTTGTACAAGTTGAGAATACCGAGAATTGGTATTGGTTTATAACCAAACTTAAACGTGACTTATCCTTCGGTTTAGGCGAAGGTTTAACAATCATTTCCGATAGACAAAAGGTAAGTATTTTATGTGTATTTTATTACATTTTGATGAATATATGTTTACTCTATCTTTTATAATGTTGTAGGGGTTACTACACGTGGTTGATCAAGAATTGCCTAATGCAGAGCACCGTATGTGTTTGCGGTATATCATCGCCAACCTCAAAAAGAATCACAAGGCAAAAGGTTTGAAATATTTAATATGGAACATTGCTACAAGTTATAACGAGGTTGTTTTATGATATTTATGATATAATTGATGCCTAAAAAGTTAAAAAAAAAAAGACAAAATTAATTATTAATTTATTCGAGGAGTATTATGATGATATTATAATATCTTCTATAAATTTATGAGAATTTTTTCTTTTTTAAAATATTTATAAACTAAACTGTTAGGATCATTGACTTTATCCACAATTTTGGATCATCTTTCGAATATATACCAAACACGATAATCAACAACCTAATGGGGAGGGATCATCTTACGATTATAAATGAGGATGTCTTTTTCATCGCTAATTTGCTGAAAATAATAAATATTTTTAGGCACGAGGTTGTCTTCAATGTGTTCTATAAACATGTGCAAAATATTTAAACTAAAATACCAACGATTTTATTTGTCGATTTCACTTTAAATCGTGCTTTATCTAGACTAGCACATATTCTTAATGTGATATTCGAGAATAAATATATTGTCGATGTTTTTAAAAAGAATTATTAGGGAACAATGGGATGACAAAAAAATAAATTGTTAAAGTAAACTAAAAAACATGTCACGAGTTCCTCTTTATTCTATTGTTGGCATTGTTATCGTATTCATTTTCATCATGATTATCGACGATCATCATATTTGTAGAAGCTAATGGAATTTTAAACTCTTAAAAAGTGATTTTATATTTTCATACCATATTAAGATTAAACCAAATCCTTTTCCATTAACTAAATTTAAAATATTTACAAGAGTTGTTCATATTAGAATTAGAAATATGCCAAAATTACATATCGAAGATATACAAAACTTACATTCTAATAAGATTAGAAAAATAAAAATGTTATAACTATAATATAATATAAACTTTTCACATTCTTCAATAGTGTTGAGAAAAACATTGGAAATTTTAGTTTTCAATTTTCACCAATATTTTCTTGTAGAATAGTTGACTCCAAAAATGATGCTAGTTGAACATGATTTATGACGAAATTTCAAGAGGATCACACCGGTGATCTTGATTTAGTTTTCGTTTTGGATCGGAATAAGAGTATTGACAAGGCTATAACTGAGGTATACAAGAACACTAAATATGAGTTTTGCATTTGAAATTTATCGCAAAATGTGAAATTGAAAGTCTATTATGGTAGAAAAACATACATGGACTCTATAGCAGAGAAACTTAGACAATGTGCTAAGGCGTATACGAGGACTCGATTTCACTAGCTATATGATGAATACAATACTAAATACCTCAAGGTGCTACCTATGTCAAAAATGGGGTTAAATTAGAAAACTAGACAAGATGTTATTTTTCTGGGAAGCGGTACAAGATTAATATTACTAATGAAGTTGAATTGTCAATTTAGTATTTAAAGACACAAGGAAGTACTTATTTTTTCCAATGTTGGATGCAATAACTTTAAAAATAGCATAACGATTCAATAAACATTAAAAAGATTTTGTCGATGGCTCAAGTTCACGGAAGCTAACACATTCGTTCGAAACCATATTATTCGAAGGATTTAAGAAGTCGAACATATACTTGTAAAGCCTAAAATTAATAAATATTTGTGTCAATACACTTATCACTGTCAAAGGATGTTATGATGATATACAAAATCACTATTTGTATTCAAAGTTTTATTTAAAAGAATAATGGGCGGTGACATATGTAAGTACGATTATCAGTCTTATTGGACCGTTCTAGATGAAATACAAGAATAGAGTATTTCTTTTCTAAAAAAAAAGGTCTTAGATGCGGGAAGAAGATTCATTTAAATCAAATATATTTTGTTGGAATACCGCAACGAAAAAGACGTAGAAGAATTTGTCAACAGTGCCACACGAAAGAAAGTAACGCGAAAAAAAGTTTAAGTGTTGATTTCATTTAAGTATTATTTTTGTATAAGTATTGTTTAACTTTGTAAATTTTTATTATGTTATGCTATTTTGTTCTTTTACAACATTGTATCACACGTATGCACAACATTGTATCACACGTATGCACAACATTGTACTACACATTGTGCACTACGTTGTACACACGTTGTGTACAACGTTCTACCACTGGGTTGGTCCCACAATAGAAAATATACAAAAAAGAATTCAGTTCTATAGTTTGAATTTTAAAATTTACGTTTTTTCAAAAGCATAGATCCCAAAATAGGGACAATAAAAATCTGATATCCGATAAAACATATATGTAAAAAAAAAAGAAAAAAGACAAATGCGTACAACATAGATTCCAAAAGGTGTCAGTACGACAATACGATTTGTCAACATTCATTTTTTTTCTCAATATTCAATTATCTTTAAAAAATAAAATGAATCTTATATATTAAAAGTTAGATTTGCTGAATTCTAGTGCCCCACCTCATCGATGATGTGGCAGTCCAATGAACAAACCTAACATATTTCATATAAATTTTTTAAATGTTTTATTTCATTTATTATAATTAATGAAACATTATTATATTAGCTATAATGGTTAATAATTTTTTAGGTAATATATGTATATATTTACAAATACTTTTTTTAAATAAAAATATCACAATAATATTATAAATAAATCTAAAATTTTTATAATCATTAAATTTTATTTTAATTATTAGTTTAAAATATATAAATTTATATTTTTATATATATTTAATAAAATTTTCAAATATCTATATATAATTTGAAAATTAAAAAAAAATATATAAAAGGTTTACATTTATTTATCTATTATATGTAATTAAATAAATTAAATTTATTAAATATAATTAAATTATTATATATATAATAATGGTTGCAAATAAAGGATTCGTAAGCCCTTCACATCAGTTTTAATTTTTTGTAATTAATAAAAATTAATCAGAATTCCAAAAATCTATATATTAAAAGTGTGAACTTTTCCTCGCTTCTCAGAGACTCTCGCCCCTCAGCCCTCCACGTCAACCCCTACATTCATTCCACCTACCACTCTCCCACGATCTCTTTTCTCTCCCCCATGATCTCTTCATTCAACATCCGCCCTGCAACATCCGCAAGAATCTCCCACGCCGCTCGTCCCCCCGCTTCCAGCAGCACGCTCCTCCAGCAGCAGTCTCTCTACCACCCCGGCCTCTCCACCGCACCTTAGGTTCGTGCTCTCTCGCTCCTCTCTTTTATTCTCTTTGCATTTTTTCTACGTTTAATTGGTCGATGTCGTGTTATTTTTTGGTTATTTAGGGCTTTTTTAAGTATGGATTTGCAGGATTAGAGTTAGTTCTCTCTTCTTCTTCACGATCCAGACGTTTCGCTACGACGGAAGGCCACTGTCCCACCATTGTCCACAAGCGAAGCCTCAACACGCTTCACGATCCTTGTTTCAACATGGTTCGTTTCCATTATCTCCTTCCTCTGCTGTCGTTTCTGGGTTCAGATCTACTTGCTTGGCCGCCTTCCAACTATTGTTTGCGATGATTTAGGGAACTGTCTTCTCAATGATTGAGAGAGACCGTCTTGATCTCAGGGGTCTTCTTCCTCCGAATGTCATGGCTTCTGAGCAGCAAATCGAATGCTTCAGTAATTAATTTTCTCTTAATTTCACTTTCTAAGTGTATCAGGGTTTAATACTTTGTTCACGTTGTCGATTGTCTTAATAGTGGCGGACTTTAAGCGGCTTCAGAAGCAAGCAAGCGATGGACCGCTTGATCCTAATGCTCTGGCTAAGTGGCGTATCCTTAATAGTCTGCATGACCGAAATGAGACCAAGTACTTTAAGGTCATCTTCTTTTTCTTTCAAACCTCAAAACAAAAGCAGAGATGAGTATTCTGTGTATATCCTTCTCTTAGAGATTAACAAGGACGTTCTTTGTGCAATTTATTTCTATGGTAAGGGTGATTGTTGTACTTCCTTAGCAACGTTTTGGAGCTTATATTGTGTTTCATTTGGCATGTGGTGTTCTAACAGAATACAGGTAGGGACCATTGATAAGGAGAAATGCAATCTGCTCTTTGAAGCATGGTTAGTCCTAAAACTATAATCTGTTGTCTGAGGTTTTCATTCTCTGGATTGATTTTTACCGTCTCTGCAGTTGTTGGGGAAGATGGGAACTGGAAGGTTGTTAGCCCGATGATCGATCATACAAATAAGAAAGGTAAAATTGATCATACAAATAACTGGCTCGGTACCATCATCATTAAGGGCCTAGCTAGCTCCCCACACGCCAGAAACTCAAAATTGAACTTTGTTTGTATCCGAGAGTTACAATTGCATCCTTCAGCAAACACCAGAGAAATCATCCTTCACAAGACTCAGACATGTACAGCAAAAAGGTATTTGAACACACAATCATCAAAATCTGAGGCTTATCCTTAAATTCAGTTACGTTCTACCTCTGTTAGGGTGTATTGGTCCGAATTCATGGTTAAGAAATCAAATTTAGAGAATATTGAGATGGTTCACGCAAGAGACACCTGAAGTGGGAAAAATGCTGCATATCCCCATCTAATCCACCGATAAACCAATCAGATATTATAAAATTGCAAAACCCATTCCCATTTTAATGATTGTTAATTATCTCAAGAAAAACCCAAAAGCAAATACCATACATCAAGTTGGTTTATATGATTGTGTCTTTTGTCTCTTTAAATACAATCTCACACAGAATGATTATATATGTTAAGTTTATGTGTATACATGCATTCTCTATAGCTGAATTTATGTGTTCTGTTCAAATGAGCAGAGGATTCCATGTTTGGCTGAAATACATTCTCAGAATAAGTTTTAGAACAGATAATGACCCTTTCAAGGTCTTCTCTTAATTCTCTTCTTACAACTTTGAGTTCCTCAAGTAGAAAGCTAGAAGCTTGTGATGAAACCCTCACTATTTCAGTATCCTGCCTTAACATTCTTGTGATGCAAATGCGTTTGGGATAATGTTACATAGAGCAATGAAGGGATTCACAGAGAAAATAGTTGAAGTGATGAAGAGTGAGAACTTGTTTGAGTCACAAGGTGGCCATATTATCCTCTCTCAGGTACCACTTTCTTTTGCTGCCATTATCAAGTAATGAACTGCTTGAGTTAAATTAAGTGTTTGTGTTTTGTTCACCTGTTGATAAAGAATGGATATAGGAAACAAACTCAATCATTAGGTTCTGAAGGTCACAATTACATGATATGGGCTGAAGATGGCTGTAGAAACTGATACTTGTGTCCCTTAGGTCATGTGTAAGGAAGACGAGGCCCCAGATCCAGTGGTGAGTTTCATATTCTTACAACTTCCGTCTTTAAATGAATGGTTGCTAGGAAAATAAGTTATTTGAATTAAGCTAGAAAATTGGCCAAACAGGTACAAGATTTTAGACAGATTCTTAGTATTTGATATTTGCCCACTTTCTAAAAATTGCAACCCTAATTTTACAGACTTGAAAATTTGTTCTGATGGTTTATTTCTTTTAAGGTTTTTGTTGACTTTGATGTATATGGAGGGGCAGTCGGGTTCTCTTCATGTTGTCTGTATGGAGGTGGTAGCTACCAGCCTCAGAAATATAAATTAAAGATAGGTGTAGATATAGCAGTTGGAACACCTAGCCAGATAAAGGTAAAATCCTTTATTTCTTTTTTTTTTGCTTCAGTAGCTCATTCAAATTTTTACATGCTTTAAATAAACGTTTTTGTGTTTTCCTATCTTTTGATTTCATCAGTTATGCTACCTTTTGAACCAAACTTGATGTCATACCTCATTGAAAGCAAAAACTTAGACATGCGCTTTTTAAATTTTTGGTTTCTTGATGAGGTTGATGAAATGTTTAGGATAGATTTATTTGAGGATGTTGAACTCATCTTGTGTATTGATGCGTGATCAAAGTTAAACAAATAACCTAAACTACCCGCAAGTGCACGACACGTGTGTAGTACTTCAGGTGTCGATCCCACAGGGACTACGCAACACAACCTAAACTCAAACTACGAATCAAACTTGCTAACGAATGAAATATGGTTTTAAGAATGAAATACTAAAAACAAATAAACAAACTAGTTCTTAAGAATGAGACAAACGTTCCAAGAAACCAGTTTCACCACAAGACTATCGAAACCAACAATCAACCTATTTATCATGCAATCCCAGTCAAGTTATCTAAGACAGACGATCCTAATATGATATCTACCCTCTCTCGAGGTATAGACATGTGATCTAGTTAAGTTATTCCCTACTTTTGTGGCTGACACCTTGAACTAAACCAATAAGACCTGTGATTCATCCGTTTTACCCCCAACCGTTGCTACCCTACTTTCATGGCCTAACCTCGGTTATTCTAAACCTGATTTTCTAAGACTAGAATTCTTCTTTCGGTCCTTTTCCTAATCCCTAACACATGCATCTACGTGTCCATCGAAAACACAAGTAAACTAAGTACTCAGATAAAGAATAGATAAACTAAAACGGGAAGATGCATTCAAAGATAAATCAAAAGTGGTTCCGGAATAGCCATGGGCTAATCCCTTCTCCTAGAACAAACAAACTACTCGCTCATGCGTCCGTAAACAAACATCAACGAAATAGAAGGTCTAAGGAACATTAAAACCAAACGAAACCGAAGTGTGGGGTTGATCTCAAATGCTCCTTGTAAGTCTCCTTCGCAAGAACCTCCTACTTCTCTCTTACTCTCCCTCCTCGATTCCGAACTCGAAAACTGAGTGAATCCGCTCGACCTCTCACTCCTCTCTTCTTTTTTCCTTCCTCTTTTCTTTCCTTTTCTCCCCCCTTTCCCTTTCAGCCGTTCAATTCTTCCTTATGTTGCAGCAGCCACCGATTGTTGTCTTTTTATGAGTTTCGATTCTTGAATAAGTTGGGTGACGTTTCCATTACTTTCTCCAGCGAAATATCACTTATTCCTCTTCTCTAAAGTCATTTTCCTTATTTTATAAGTCCCCAACAAACTCCCATTTGTTTTAAGTCAAATTAACTTATTTGGAGTTGCAGGTGACGGAGGCGACCCGCGCGGGCTGGGTAAATGACCTGCTCGGGTGCGACGCGGATGATCGCGCAAGAACGCGATGGAGAAAGAGGCAGCCCGCTCGGGCTGAGGTGATGCCCGCTCGGGCTGAGGTGATGTCCGCTCGGGCTGAGGCCCCGAGCGTGGTAGTTCTCGCCCGACTCATGCTCAATTTGCTGGACAAAATCACCGTAACAAATGCCCGCTCGGGCTAAGGAGTTACCCGCACGGGTAGTGGCTATTCCTTGCCGATTCTCGTCTCGTTTGTCCCGTGATGATCCTCGATGTTGGTACTTTGTATCGTGCACGTCCTTTAGCTCCGAAATGAACCAAATACGCATAAAAACCTGTAAGAACATGAAAACACGAAAACAAGTGAAACGAATACGGAATCATACGTAAAATGTCGCATCTATATCATAAAAATCTCTAAAATCGTGCAAAAAATATGTATGAAAATGAGATGATCATGTATGTGGTTTTGGTTTTGGATTCTTTTAGAAGGGCTTTGTTGAGGATGTCGAACTCATATTGGGTATGTGGTTCTGGTTTTGGTTTTTTTTCTAAAAACATTTAATTTCCCCAATCTTATTTTGAAACACTATGATTGCTGTCAAAATTTCAGGACATGTGGGGATGCTTCTAAAGTTTAAACACTTCTTTTCAGTGTCACTTTTTCAGATTAGGTGAAAAAGGTGTGCATTCATGAAACACCATTATTTTGATTATGTGGTTGTATTTTTTTTATTTTGTTCCCTTTAATATGTTACTGATACCTTGCTTGCTACTTTCAACAAACCAGAAAAGACATTGGTACCAGCTTTACCCTTCCAAATCTCTGGTACTCAAATCTCTCTAGGTTCTCCTATTGTATCTTCGAAAATGAGTTCTTGGCTATGTATTTCCATTACCCTTTTATCAACCAAAAGCTTGGTATCTTGTAGAAGCATGTACATTGAGCAGTGTTTGAAATGCTATAATAAATATTTATAAATCCAAATATAATATTTCAAATTATTAATTTTAATTAACATGTAATATCTTATTTTTAAGCATTCATTATTTTATATATTATCATATCAAAAGAAAAGGACAATTTTATTTCTAAATCATCTAACCTTAAAATATTGTAAAGTATCAATTCTATTCACATTTGTCTATGTTTTCTAAAATTTATTATACGAAATAGATATTGTCTTATTCTTCAAACATGTTCATCTTTTTATATTTTTCAATCTTTTTCTCCTTTCTTTTATTACTTTTTTCGTCTACTTCGATGATAATTACTAAACATATTAATATATATGCATCAATATATACTAATATACATGATAATGGAAATATTATTAATAATTTGGCTTAATAAATTATATATTAATAAATATAATCCAGAAATATTCACTAATAAGTTCAGTCATGAAATTGACATCACATTATATGTTCCATATAACAATTTATTACGTAGGATATGTCTTTTTATCATGAACTACTTAAAAAATACTAAACATTTCAACACAAATTACTTTTATAAAGAATATCCACAAACAATTATAATTTTTATTAAGATCTTTTTCATCTTTATATTAAAAATCGTCAACCCGTGCATCGCGCGAGATTATTCCTAGTAATTAATAATACTTTCTCTCACTTACCATGTCTTTTACCTCTCCATTTCTTTGTCACCTTACATCTTCCATTTACCCATATCTCCACTTTCCATGTCTTCCAATATGTCATAACTCCCCAAGAACCAACTTAACCTTTTCAATTAATAAAACAAGAAACCAAAAATAATTAATAATATCATTCCTCTCACTTACCATGTCTTCTACCTCTCCATATACCCTACATTTTCCACTTCTCCCAATATCTCATAACTCCCCACAAACAGTTTTTCGTTACTTTCAGGCACCAACTTCAAAGGCATCCGCAACCAAAAAATTTCTCATCCTCGACCTCCAGATTCTTCTTTTCTATATTCTTAATAATTTGTCTACTCACTTACTTTGTCTTCTTAGATCGAGAGTCCAAAATCCGACCTGAAGCCTCCAGTTGTCTCATTTTTTTCATCCACGACAACCGACGTTTTACTCGCCTCACGCGCCTTAACACACAAGGTCTATTCCTCTCAATTTTGGTTTATGGAAAACACAAGAATTTTGTAGGCGGCGACTCCCAAGTGATTTCTTGAGGTTGAGTGTGTGACTTTTTGAATTTTCGGTTCGATCAATGGAAGAAATCTATCTCACGATCATGGATCGGAAAAGGTCCATAAAAGAAGTCAAAGAAGAAGGTGTCATTGTTCGATTCCTTTGACCCACACACGAAAAATCACAGCAGACCCGATGATGAAGACAAATGTTCTACTATTTTAATTGTATGCATCCTTTCTATATGGTATGGTTTCAATATGTAGGATTTATATTACTTTCTAATATTTTTGCTCACCGACTTGGCATAATGCTCGCATAATTGTGTGGGTGCATTTATGTAATGTTGATTAACCATGAATTTGGACAATGTATGGTGGCGGAATCTCTTTCCTTTGTGTCATGATGGTTGTTTGTTTTGTGTTTTCAAATGACAAAGAGATGAAGGAAGATCGATGCGATTATGTATTTGGATTCAAGGTTTATATTGCACGTTGTCCTCTTGAATTGTCACTCTTATTTGGTAACCTTTTTTGGATCTTCTCTCAAGATTTCTAAACTCTGAATCTCTGAAGTTTTAAGTCGAAGCGTTTGAGCTCATAAAAAGATTTTATAGCAATTGCAATATCGTCTTTGGCTTCTCCTGTGAGTGATCTCTTTGCTAAGCTTTATTTTACATTCTTAGAACTTTTGTTGAAGATATTTTTTATTATGAATAAGCACTTACAAATTTCATGCGTCTACTCTGTTCTGTTTGCATATAGGTCGGCGATCCTCTTGAGAAGGCCACAATCAAAAGAATTGACTAGAGTTACAAAATTGATGAAAAAGCCTTGCTGAAAAGGTTGGTGTTTCCATTTATTTATGGGTAATCCATATCTATCATCCTTTTTTGTTTGGATGCTCATTTCAATCAAAATTGAGTTCTCTTTAATATTCTTTATACTGTATATTTGTGAGGGATTTTCATATAAACCTGGAGAATGAGGGCTAAGGTCACCTATCCTGATTCGTCCCTCTGAGCTTCTTAATTTCCTATCACTACTTTATTTTTGTATCATACGCAACATATCTCCCCTAAACGTTCTCTGCAACATGCTTAGAAGCTTCATAATTGATTGAATTGTTTTGTTTGCTTAGTCCATATGAGATTAGACTGCATGATTAGAAGTTAATTGAAAAGCATGATATATTCCAAGAGCTTTACAGATACATATCAATAACATATTTTCATTTAATATCTAGATGTTTTGATACTTTATATCGCATCGGTTACAAAGATCTAAATTTATAGAAAACTAAAGATCATCAAAAGATTTTAGAACAAGTAAGTTTATAGAGTATATTAACTCAATTTTAATCTTATTTTAACCATCTGTTTTTGTTAAATATAAATATAGACGAAAGACGTTATCACTACACAATACAATAAAACAATAGAACTTAATTTACTCGAATTCTATTTTTTATTTTATTATTTATATATTTTGATGATAACACTGAAAGTGTATCATTATTAGGATAGGTTTTTACATCATTTTCGCATGATTCTTACATCGTCTACATACTTATCCGATTCTATTTTGAGCTTCACACACCCGTTTTGTCGGTTTTCAGGTTTATAGGCGACAAGGCCTAAATGAGATCAAAATGAAGAATTCCTGTCAAAAACCACAAGATTTGAAGGAAAATCTACTCAGAGCCGAGACCGAGCTCCAGAACCCAAAGGAACACCCGAGCAACGAGCAGAAAAGAGGAGTATCAAGATCACAAGGGTGCCCGACCGGGCACTATTCTCCACCCGCACGGGTAAAGTCTACGGGGTTTGTCCATGCAAGAATACACGACCGGGCACATGAACAAGGAGATCGGGTGATAACTACCCGGTCGGGCGTGTTCTGGATACCCGCTCGGGCAATCAGCCATCCATTCTGCCCCGAAAGTTTACGCGACTCGGGCGAAAAGAAAACACTGGAGAACATCTGGGAAAGCTCGGGAAGCATCGGAGAAGAAGAGAAGCACCGTCCCGTACACCGGTAACGCATTAGGGAAGGTCGAGGCATCGAGTTCCTTAGGGTTTTATCATGTATTGGATTATGTCATCTTCTGTTTTCATGTATTCCATGAGTGAGTAGAGTCCCTACTGTGGGTAGGGTTATCGGATTTGTATGTATGAACGATGATCTTCTTTAATGCTTAGTTTTATGATTTTTACTCTTGATTTACGGTTCTATGCTTAGCAATATCAATCATATGTTAGTGCTGACCGCTCAACAACAATGGATATCGAACCTTGCTGGAAGGTTAAGGAACGAATCCGGTCCGCTAAGTAGTAGATTAAGTCTTGGCTAATGAGAATCTGACCGGTCGGTTAGCCAACTTAGGGATAGTGATTGCGGTCTTAATGCTGCCATGGTACGTGTTAATCGGCTGTCGGAAGGCAGGGTTGCATGTATCCATGGTTAGGAGGTTTAGGCTCGGAAGAATCACTTCTCGACAATAGAGCATGAATTTCCCGTCGTCAAGAGTAGGTTGTAGATCTATGATCTTTAGTCGTTCGTGTATGCAATATCCGGTATCCCGTACACCCGTAGTATTCATCATATCTAGTTCATCTTTACCTTCGTTTCGTTGTCTCCATTAGGTTAGATTTAGGACCATTAGAACCATATCCCCTCCTATCACCTTTCTTCCTAGTTTAGTTTTGTTCTTAGTTTAGCCGTATTAGTCCCTGAGATCGACCCTGGTACTACAAGATCCGTATACTTGCGGTGAAGTGGACTAGGTTAATTATAACTCGCGTTTCCACACGTCATTTGACTACAGATATTTAAAACAATTTGGTTTAATAAGTATTCGATATTTTTTAGAGGTTCCTTGAAAGTTTATATTTTTTTCGGGTTTCTCTGTTATATTATTGAAAACTATATAAAACATTAATGTACTATTGATTATTTATTTTAAATAAATCACATTAAAAATAAATATACCAATAAGTGTTAATAAAATTGGGTTCTATTTTGAGTTAAAATTGTTATATTTATGTTTATCATAATTTGTTTCATATATTATGTTATCAAACTTATTAAAAACCCCCTCGTATCTTCTTCTTCCTCACTCGGTATTAACTCCCCTTAGAATTCCTCAAATTCATTGTACCTGCCAAGCTCCTTACCCACTCTCCTTTCACCGCCACCGGTTCATTTTCACACCGCTATCATTTTCACATGCCTCCAAATCCTCCCTTCGTCTCTTGCTCTACCACAAAGCACGCACGATTTTTCCCCGTTCATCCCCTGCTTGTCTCTCCGTCCCCCGCGCTCACCCGCCCCGATTTTCCCTCTGATTCAACCTCCCCCCTCCGAGAAAACAGGCCGAAGGGGCGACTTAGTCGGAGGGGCGTGAAGCGAAGCCTATCAAAGAGGGGAAGAAGTGGCTTACGAGCATAATCGGTAGAGTCTCTTTGTTTTGCTTTGTTATTTCGGTATTGATCTGGTGCTACCGTTTATTCACGTCACCAGAAAGAAGCAAAAACATCCTAGCAGCTCCACAATCAATCGAACGGCCCCAGAAACCCATTGTTGGCGAATGTCTTGCGAAAAAAGCTCAATTGATGGCTTGCTATCGTTGGCGAGAGGCTGATGAGCTGAGCTTGAGTCAGGTTAGCGAGTCCAGTGGGAAACCGTCCAGAGAAGGCGTTCGACGAAAGGTGTGAGGCCCGCGATTTTTGAGGAACTCGGTTACACACCGACTTCCTTATGTATTTATATATATATATATATTATAATTTAAATATTAGGTTAAAAAAAGAGATAGCAGCCGTAATGTTTGTATAAGAGAGAGATAGAATTGCCGAGAGGAAGAGAAAGGGGATAAGAGAAAAGAAGAAGGAAAAAAAGAAGAAGAAGAAATTGAAGAAAGATCTTCAATTCTCATCGCGTTCTTCGCGGGTGGTTTCTAATCGCGATTGTGGTAAATAACTAAATAATTCGTTGTGATTATTCACTTAATTCGAATGTTTATATTATGGAAATTCATGGAATTTAACGGATCTATGATAGGGAAAATTGGTCGGTGTTGTTGCTAGCAATATTAGCCAGAATCGTCAAATCGTCGGGAAGCTAAGGTGATGATTTTCTCCACCCTAATTTCGGATTTGTGATCGATTTATGGAAGATATTATATTTTTAAAATGAGGCATGATCACGATAGAATTTATAGGATCATAATGGGAAAAATGAGACGTTACAAGTGCAATTGGATTAAAACCCTAAATTTGTCGTAGGAGAATTCATGATAAGTATATGAGTTATATAAGTGACTAGAGATGATCTAGAGAACTGACGTGCGACCAAGTGTTGGGGTCAGAGAACGTCGATATTTGGTAGCTGGGGTACGTTGTGACCTTGCGATATTTTCAGTGTGTACTGATAGCTGGGGTACGTTGTGACCTTGCGATATTTTCAGTGTGTACTGATAGCTGGGGTACGTTGTGACCTTGCGAGATTTTCAGTGTGTACTGATAGTTGGGGTACGTTGTGACCTTGCGAGATTTTCAGTATGCTAGGGTCTTTTGGACTTCACGAGCATATGCCCGAGCTAGAGTCATGTGGACTCTGTGCGTTATGATCCAGTGTGGTACTAGTCTTAGATTTTAGATACTCAGTCGGGTTGGGTAGATTTATCTGTATATCTTTAGTTTAGACATTGGATATATCCTTATTTTATGATATTCAGTTCGAGCGGGAGAATACGTGGCACAGAGTACGTACACGTATTGATCTCACTGAGTGCGTATGTCGTACTCACCCAATTTTTGGGCTGTCGTGGATGGACAGGATATGGCGAGGAGAAAAAGTAACGAGGTTGAGCAGCAACATGAAGGTTCACAGCGGACTGATGGGAGAGGCGTGCACGAGGTCTCGATGAGTTTTATTTTGCATTTCGTTTTTTTATTTATCGTGACTATGGTATTTACATATTGTTTTGCTATTTGGTCCGGACCACTCTTATTTCAGAATAAATCATTTATATTTATTTTATAAACGCGTTTGAGCGATGACACGTGTAGCCACCTCTTGGAGGTGATGGTGGACACTCCTTGTCCCGAGGTTATTCCGGGATGAGGGTGTTACAAAAGGTCCAAGAATTTGCGGCTTGTGGGTAAACCGGCGGTTTCCGGCTTTCATCAAAGGTTAAGCGCATCGTCTTCCTGCGTGTAATTGCAAAAGCGCCTGAGAGAGGGGCACGAGATGGTGAACCGGCGATTCGCTCAATTGTCGAGGGGAGGGAGACGATGCGCCATCGACGAGGAATAAGGGTCATTATTCGAGCTCCGACGAAGCCGACAGGAGGCAGAGGAAGCGGACGAAGGTGAAGCTGAGCGAATCGCCGGTGATGAAGGATTGGGGGAAGAAAGCATCGCCGGAGACTCAAGAGTTCGATCCGCATTGTCTCCCCAGCAGATCCAAGAAGAAATGGCGAAGTGGACTTTCGTACCGGTCTTCGGGTTCGTCAAGCTCCGGTTGGGCGTTCGCCGTACTAAGGTATACGAGGAATTGTAGCATTAAAAACCTGATTTATGTGGTCGCAATTAGACCATATGTACGTATATTTATGCGAATTAGCTGACTTAAATCAGTGTATGGTGCTTGAATCTGCTACACAGTGGAGCAAAGTTATGAAAACAGGTTGATTAGAGGTCAAATTAATGGGTGTTGATCTAAGCACTATAATGTTTAATGTGGAAGATGGGAAGGACACGTTGGAGGTAAATTTTGGCACTTTGACATTCTTAATACAATTGCTCGCTCTAGACATTATATATCTTCTTGTGGCAAATTTTCAGTTGAAGGAAGTGTTTCGAAAACCTGGATCCTGGTAATGCCCTCTGCCTCCTCCTGTTACTGCATTTCAAAAGTTGTGCCCGAGGATCTGCAAGCTTTTGAATAGCCCTAATTTCTTAACTAGGGCTTCTCTCTTGCAGGTGGTTGGAAAAGGAGGCAGAAGCAAGGATTAGTTTATAATGTTAGGATTAACCTACCCAAATGATTTATCGCACTCATGGGTCTTGGCCGGAACGGGTATAAACGAAGAGAATGAGAGAACCTAAAACCAAGTCCTACCAAAGTGAAAGTGATTCTTCAAATGCAAAATGCGGAGAAGCAAGTGGCTTAGAGGGTGAAGATCTGCCGGGTACCAATTCTAAAAAGATTTTATCATCATCACCCAAGGCTAACTTTAGTGGGAAACGGGGAAGGCCTAAGAGGAACAATAATTGAGCTCCTGAATCTGTGTCTCAAAGGACACAAAAGAGGCAAACGAAGATGGAAGAATCTGATACATTCTGTTGCCAGAAGAAATCATTCATTGAGTGATACGAAACATATGTTCGACCCATGTAAAGAAACTACGTCCTCTTCTCAAAAGCGTGTGAAAGCCGGGAGCTATGGAAAGTCTAAGAAGAATGGGACCAACAATTCTATGAAGGAAGAGGATGCTGGTGGTCAATGAAATGAGGTTTTTTCTGAACTTGCTACGCCTTGTACCGATGAAAAAGAGGAATTCGTGGGTGAAAAATGCATGTAGAGAAGAATTGGTTGAAAAGCAAAGCGTGGAAGCCTCTTGAGGAAAGCCTGTTCCAAAAAAGGCGTTTAGATTTTTGGTATGAATAGGTAAGTATACTGAATGCGGTGATTGGTAGTTCCCATGACCCGTGAATTCTATTATCGTGAAATTTCTTATTAAACGAGATAAGCCTTCATATTATCGGTCTTTCATCTGCCTCTAGATTGCCAATTTTGTAATCTGATTATCGTTCGTTATCTCTGACTAGTTGTTTGATTCAAGAAATCTTTTGAGTGGTTTTAAGTCATGCTGGGAGGTTCTACAATACATGAATTGCTTGGAAAATAAAGCATCCTTGAAGTGCCTTAAACCTCGAAGGCTCTTCCAACTTTGATATTAATGGATCTATTGTTAGTAAATTTTTCGTTCTGTATACTATTGATGCAGATTCTTTCTTCTTATGTGAGTTGATGCATTTATGTGGATATCTAATCAGGCCAACAACCAAGTGAGAAGAAGGCCAAGATTTGTGCGTAGACGTGGCAAAGTGCGTCGCTTAAAGTATACTTGGAAGTCTGATGTGTTTCATTCAATTAGAAAAAGGATTACCGAGAGGAAAGATCAGCCATGCCGTCAATACAAACCGTGTAATTGCCAAACTGCTTGCGGAAAACAATGCAGTTGTCTGCAAAACGGTACATGCTGCGAGAAGTACTGTGGGTAACTGATTTTCTATTCACTTTTAAACAGAATGTTTTACTTATGCATGAATCTTAAAACCAACCCATTATTTTTGTATAGATGTCCAAAGGCCTGTAAAAATCGGTTTCGAGGTTGCCATTGTGCTAAAAGTCAATGTCGTAGTCGTCAATATTCATGCTATGCTGCGGATCGGGAATGCGATCCAGATGTTTGTAGGAATTGTTGGGTCAGGTGAGTTTATTGCTTTGCCGAATGACATGCTTTTCTTTTGTCCCTGCTTTATACGTTAATCCGAGGAGCGATTCAAGAATACAACCCTTTGAATTTCAATATGCAGTTGTGGCGATGGTACACTGGGAGTTCCTAACCAAAGAGGCGATAATTACGAGTGCAGGAACATGAAACTACTGCTGAAACAACAGCAGAGGGTATATATATATTTACCTCGGCTTTGCTTGGTTAATAGTCGATCTATATATGCATATATATCTATACATGTTGTCTTTGTATCATATGAGCGATAATCAGAAATTCATTACTGACTCTTACGAGGCTGTTGTTTCCATTGATATTCAGTTTTTACTTGGAAGATCAGATATTTATGGTTGGGGAGATTTCTTGAAGGTAACATCAAAAATGGTTTATGTATAGAACTGAACTGCGTACTGCGTGTGCTAAATCATTCTTGAATACGTGCAGAATAGCGTCGTAAAGCATGAATACTTAGGGGAATAATAAGTTTCATATTAATTGTATTCAAGTTTTGATAATGGTAAGAGTACCTGCTACTTCAACATCAATGACTTTCTCTGTCATTCCTTCAGGTAATTACCAATCGAAGAAGTAAAGCAAGTTCAGTCGTCCCAATTCCACCGTTGCAATCCCCATTAGTATTCCTGGACAAATCCTCCGACCAGACCTAAATGGTAAGAGCTCAAAATTTTCTCAACCTATTGAATTAGATATCAGCCAACAGGGAATACGAAGAAGAACAAAGCAGTGGTATGCATTTCTCCTAACCATCTTTTTAGAAGCTTCTCCGCAGTTACTTAGACATTTCTTCTCAATGTAAGCTCCTGCGTAGCTGCAATGTCCACAATTCCCACGAGCGGTCTACCCAGACCAATGTCGCCCAAAGTTTCGTCCATTAACCCAAATTTGGCCTCTCGCCATAGTGTTCATGTCTAGAGCCAGCGGTTCCCTTCCTGTTGGAGTGTCAAACAGTGGTATGCGACGAGATGCAAATATTAACTCTATCTTTCAGCTTTTGTTACATTGACGTGAGCCTGTTGACAGACATTAATCATCCTTATAGTTACTTACCTTATACCAGGTCAGCGGTTTCTTTTTTTCCACAAGTGATCCTTCGACCCATTCCACAGAAGAACTCCCCGCGACAGTATGAAGGCTCAGAGCTTCACTTTTCAGACCAATCTGTTCAAATCATGTGAGTGCACGTTTAATTTATTATCATGCTGATTGGTAAATACCTGATGACATGGAGACTGAAATTCAGCATTTTCTGGACCTTGTAGGACCATTTACATTTGGGCATGTCCCATGTTCCGGCAGTTTACTCCCAAGACCGGGCCAAGAACCCCAGCATTCCATGTCTCATAATGCAGCCCTACGTTCTGTGAGCAAGTAAGAGTTTCGAAGCTTATAACATTATCATTTTGTGGGGAGCAAAAACAATGATTATATATATATATATGCTGAAATAGTGAAAACTAACCGGAAGACCCGCTGCGATGCTTAACAGAGCAAGCTTATTCACTCCAACATGTAACTTGATATTCTGGCTAAAGCTTAAGTTTTGGGTTGTTTACTCCTCCATATTTGGTCCCTGAAACAGAATACCATAGGCGTTCAACACAAACTCAGCTACACCGCATCAAATTGTCTTATGGGGTTATTTGATTATACCTGCAAGTTGTCCATTGACAAATACAAGTAGTACATGCCCAGCGTACCAAATGTTTAGAAGAGGACCGTAAACAGCCTTCAAGAACTTCTCATCAGGACTAATAGTGATGCTGAAGATCCATTAAAAGTAGAGAAGAATAGATAAATAGGTTCCATGGAAATAATGATTCATTGTTAAGGTTCAGAGAACTGGCCACCTGTAGGAACCATCTTCATGAGTACACTTGGCACCCGAACCTGTATCCATGCACAGGTCATCAGTTCAAGATTCTAATTTCTCCGTCTGATATTTATAAGGTATGTTTACTAAGTTCACTTTTGCAGTGTTGTAATACACCGTTTTGCAATCAGGTAGAATACTGATAGACCATTGAGGCAAATATTAAGGAAATCCCCCAAATGTGACTCTCACGACAGAATTTGGGTCATAGTTCGAAAGGCACGCAGCACAGTTGGAAGTGGACTTGAAGACATGAGCCTTAAATCAAACAAAAAAATCAGAAACCCTTCAGCTTATAAGGTATGTTCATGTTGGATTGCCTGTGTTAGGGCCTCAATTTGTGAGCTAGCTTTGAGTGCGTGAGTTTCCTTTTCTACACTTCATTAATTCTCGATTGAATGTGAGGGTTTCATTGCGAGTTCTTTTATGTGGAACAGGGGTGACTTCCCATTTTGTGGGCTTCCAGGAAGCACACCTTCTAGGAAATCATGCAAGCACACCTTCTAGGAAATAGGAAGGGTCTCTCTTTGCGTCGAGGCGAGTATGTTCTTTTAAGTCACTCTATATATCCGATTGCATAAAACTCTTTTCTCGAGTAGATCAGTACTCTCTCTTTATGCATGGTAACTTCATACATCATATGGGAGCTTCTTCCATCTTGGTGGAAAGATTCATCTCACATGTTCTTCGATGAAACAACGGTAAGTATGTATCCCTGCATCTGGTACTTCATTTTCCTTTTCCATGAATTTTATGTCTTCATTTACCATTGTATTCACCAGCTATGGCAAAAGAAAAGTCAGCAAATATGAAGATGCGAGTTGTTCTGCAAGTTTTGGTTAGTGGGCAGCGGGTGAATGAATTTATGGATTAGTTTTGGTTAGTGGGCAGCGGGTGAATGAGTTTATGGATTGTTTTATGGTTGTAGCAGTAGATCTTGATTCTGATTTGGCTTAGTGGAAGCTTGCAGGAAGCTATTACAAAAAAGAGAAAACTATCAATTCAGATGAATATTTTGGAATTTTAGATGAGGGGTTTTTTAATTCAAGTTTTGATTTTTTTTATTTGTTTTTTTAGTTCATATGTTTTGATTTTATAGAAATGGGTTGATGTGAATATAAAAACAATCTCTTTGCTTTCAAAAATGAGAGAAAGCTATCAATTCGGATGAGTATTGATGGATATCAATTGACTACATCATTACTTTTAACGGAGGATATCATTGTCAATATCGATAAAATCAACAAATGGGTAGACATCATATGGGTAAACATCAAATACAATATCAATAATGAAACTATATCAAATGTGTACGTCACATTCTTTGAAAGATATCGGAGATGACCAAGTTATTGGGATTATCATTTTGGAAGACATTTTCGAAGACTTTCTACGTGTACACCATCTATTCCTTTCATATATTGACATTTGCTTTCATTTACAGAAAAAAGAAAAATCTACATGGCTATACAAGAAGAGATTGTAGATGAAATACATGAATACGTCGGCCGACATAAAAGGTATTGCTTCTAGGGGTGGGCATAAAACCCGCGTTACCCGTCCCGTTCCGAAACCCGTCCCGAATCCGCAAAAAATTACTCGTACTCGCGGGTGCGGGTTCGGGTAATCTAATTTTAGTACCCGCGGGTTCAGGTTCGGGACAGGCTTTTAATTTCATAAACGGGTACCCGCGGGTACCCGCAGAAATTACAAAAATACCCCTGATTTTAAATTATATTACCTAAATACCCTAAACCCTAATCTAACCTTATGTTTCCTTCCCACTTCCTTCCAGACAGTGTCTCCTCTCACCCTAGCCTCTTCTCTCACCCTCATCCTCTTCTCTCACCCTCCTCCTCGTGCGGCGCCTCCCTCCTCCTTCACCCTCCTCCTCGTGCGGCGCCTCCCTCCTCTCCGCGTGGCGCCTTCCTCCTCTGCCGTCTATCCCGTTCCTCTCTCTCACAGTCTCAGCCCCCTTCTCCTCGTGTGCGCCTCCCGCCCGATCTCTGCTCACCGATTCGCTGCTGTCTGCTTCTCTCGCCGCTTGTCTCGCCGTTTGTGGCTCTCCGCTCTCGGCTTACCGTCTATCCCCTTCCCTTACTTCTCATAACATATTAAGCTGCCTATTTAACAAACATTTGAGGTTTCGAAGATAATTTCAAGAGCAATTAAGTTTAGAGATGGGTACGTAACAGTCGTCTTGCCTCTTAGGTGAAGCTTTTGGATGACTTTTCAATTTTTGGTATGGACTTGTAGAATATGAGTAATTGCCTTTTAAAACCATTGGAAAAAAATCATTTCTGTGATATATATTCATTCTGGCTATGAGTTTAGAATTATTGTTGGATCTCGTATTTGGTTTTGTCTATAGGGTCAAGTTTCCATTGAAGATGTGCGGAAATAGATACAGATTTTCAGCTTATCCATTTCCTCTATGAGTTCCAACTTGACATCACAAGATCTTATCCCCAAATTAATCATTAAATCTCTATGATGCATGAGAGTCAATGAACTAGCAAGGCTCTCGTCGTCTGTGACAGACGATTCTGCAAAGCTGTGCCTGCAGTTTTTATCAGTTTGCCTTGATGTCGTGCTAATGGCGTCATCGTTAGCATAAGGCGGGCTTGTATTCTTGGATTTTCCTGAAGATATCCCTTCTATTTTTTTTTATTTTATGTAATTTATTTTGTATATTGTATATTGAATGTATATTGAATGTGAATGGAAGATTTTGAGATTTGTTTTTTTGTTTTTATGTTATTTTTTAATTATGGACGGGTACCCGCGGGTTTCGAAAGTTATGGCGGGTTTTTTGCGGGTACCCGTGTCTTGCGGGTACGAGTACGGGTAATAAAATGAACTATCCATGGGTTTGGGTGCGGGTCTTAAGATTCTGGCGGGTACCCGCAGGTGCCCACCCCTAATTGCTTCTATATCTAATGCACTCAATACTTCTTTCAACCAATGTTACGATGTTGACGACGGTGCAATGTTTTCTTGCAGGATTCGTGTCGCAGCTGCCGTGACTACCTCATTAATAGCTCGGGTTCCATCAAGTAGGAGATTACCTGTTCAAAAAGGACCTGTCGGTAAATCAATATCTCTAGATTGAGTTTCAATCAAGGAAGCAACCTGGAAGAAGGTCCGAGAGAGCTCGAACAAACACTAACATGGGTTGTCTACACAATTCTCTTTTTCCTTTTTGTCCACTCAATGTCTGATGCATTGGTAAGATCTTGGATTGGTTGTTTGGCCACAATGAAGCTTTATTTAGGCAGGATCAGTTGAAAGCTCTTGTATCTATTCACTGCCAAGAGGTAAGAGAAACCTTGAAGTTTTTTAGTCTAAGGGTTACTATTTTGAATACCATATCCAAACAACAATTGTTTTTTCTTCTCTCTCTGCACTCTTCTTGATTCACCATAGCCCCTCTTCAAGTGGGTTATTGTTTTTTAAAATTTTCTAAATTTTTGTTGGTGGCTCGAAGAATTAGTTTAATTCTATTCTTTTCCCTAGACTATATTGCTTAACATCTTCTCTCCATGAGATGGGTTAAATAATCGCACAAAGATCTATGAAAAGTGCATCTACGCGAAAAAGAATAGTCCAAAGCAAAGGGGAAGGCATCAAACCATAGTTGCAACAAGTTTTTGCTATTTTGATATGAGTATCAACCAAATAGCATGAGTATCAACCAGATAGCATGCAAGAATTAAGACGGTCTATGATAAACATGTTTGAATTTCAACTGGACAGGTAATTCTAATTGAAATACTGGCCACCATCTACATATAAAACTGTTGTGTAACTCTGTCTCCTTTATCTATGATCCATAACCATTGTCTCCATAGAGTTTAACAGAGAATGACCCTTCAGGTGATTCGTCGTGTCAATCTGTCAAAGAATTCGATTGTTGCCAGAATTTGTTGGTTGTCTTTGTGGATTTGAGTATTTGTCTCCAAATTGAATTCTTAATGGTGACTTTTTGGGTTTTAACTCCAGAAAATTTGGACATTTGTGTAGCATAATTGATACTAATTGGTGAAGATATGATTGCGCATTCAGGTATTGGAACTCCATCGTTTTCGCTGGTATAGGGTGAAGTGGAGTTGTGTTTTAGGTCAATCTTATATTTGGTGTTCGAGTTTTATTAATGAATGATCATCGTTTGAATGATCATCGTGCTTCCTCGCTGTGTTGCTTGCAAAACTTTTCAGATTTTAAATGAAGTAATTAGGTTTCCTTTTTTTTGGGAAGAGGGAGCTGTTGGGAAAACCTCATTACACACTTGAGCTAACCGTTTTCTAGAAAACTTTTGTAGTGGGAAAAAAGGTACTGGACAAGCCCTATTGGAACTCCACCGTTGCTAGATAATATGTAACATGGTTGCTCGGTATTGGAACTCCACCGTTGTTGTTGGTTTCTTTCGGTTTTAGAGAAATTGTATGTTGTATCTATCCTTTTTTTAGTTTTCATTGTAATCGATTGTAGTTCATATACATCTGTTGTAACTCAACACATTGTTATAATATATCTTTATGTAACCAAATTTATACAACCAATATCTCACGTTCACACCTTCAAATTGCAAAATTATAACCAACAAAATACTTGATCTGCAGTTGGTTAACTATCAGGTCCACACACTCTACAATGCATCCCACACCTAAGATTTTCTACACCAATCGTGGAAAATATTGTTTATAAGGAAGTTTGCAAGGGTCTATTGGATGCTTAAGGAAAGCGTAAATTCTCACTTTTAGAAATTCTTTTTCACATGCAGTTTTTCGAAAATAATGTGATGTTGATGTCAGAAAGGATCAAGCAAGTTTATTTGTTTGTTCCTGAATTCCAGCTATACTTCATAGAAATGTAAGCACTCAGAACCCAGGAAACCGTATACAACTCCATTATGTAATGTGATGTTGATGTCAAAAAGGGACTCTGTGATAGCATTGTGCTTAATGGTGGATTCCCAATGTTCCCATGCATAGCTGATCGTATGAGCTAAGAGATAGCAGCTCTTGCACCCATCAACATGAAGATTAAGGTGCATGCACCACCAGAGATAAAAGACATTGTTTAGGTAGCAGGTTCAATCCTCTCATCCTTCCAACAATTAAAATTGATTTAGCCATCTTCTTTCATTATCATAATATCAACTTTGGGTATCAATGTTGTTTCTTTTATCAAATGTCAATTTTAAAGGGTGGGGACGATGAGTTTGGTCCAACAAAAGTTCACAGAGAAGTGCCTCTACGTTCATAAGAGTATTATGTAACCTGGAACAGTCATATTTGTGGTTGTAAGTGTTTCTACTTTATCACTATGTTGGTTTGTAGTTCGAGAGTGAAACCATTTGAAAGACCTTCTCTTTATGTGTAAATGTAAAACCCGTGCCCTTAGTCACTTTTAAAAGAATCAAACCGATATTATGCTTTTATAATAACCCCGTCCCGGAACAACCTCGGGACTAGGAGTGTCAAGCATCACCCACAAGAGGTGGTTACTGGTGTCATCGTTCGAAAACAATTACATAATAAAATAAATACTTTTATTTCAAATTGTGAATGGTTCGAACCATGCAGCAGAAGAAAATGTATAAAATCATAATCAAAGCAAATACAAAATGAATAATAAAGTTTATCAAGACCTCATACACGCCTCTCCTTTCAGTCCGTTGTAAGCTCTGATACAGCTGCTCAACCTCTTTGATCTTTTTCCTCGCTATAAACTATTCATCTATGACAGCCCACAAAGAGATGAGTACGAAAACATCTTATAAATATATTGTTTAAACTTTTACATTGAAAATCAGAATATGTGCATTTGTATTGACCGATACATATATCAAACATAACAAATGAATTAATGAATTATGTATAACGTTTAAGAAACATATAATGTAATTATAAAAAACCGCGCATCGCGCGGGTATCATCGAGTAAGTAACTAGTACATAACCTCATACTATACATTGTGTGTCATAACTTGTGATTGATGATGAAGAATTATAACAACCGAATTCTATTTTTGATTTCATGAAATGTGTAATAACAGATTAGGTTAACTAATAACTAAGATTTAACAAATATACAATCGGTATATAATCTAACTTTATAAAATATGATTCAAGATTTTTATCAATTGAAAGTTGTTTGAATATACTTACGCCCATGTTTATCAGTTTGAACAATTTATAAACATTTTTAATTCCATAAATATGATTTTAACAAGTTAAAAAAAATACGCAATGTACATGTTGTACTCCATGTCATGCACAATGTTAGAGTCAATTACAAACACGTTGTACCACACATTGTGCACAAGTTTGTACTAAGTAAAACAATATTGTACCATATGTTTTGCAAAACGTTTTACGACACATTCTGCATAGGATTGTACCACACATTGTGCATAACATTGGTGCTAAGTACAAACACATTGTACCACACGTTGGTGTCAAGTATCAGAACGTTGTACTACACATTGTATCACGCATTGTGCACATCGTTGTACCACATATTATACACAACGTTGTACGATAATTTGTGCACATCGTTGGTTCTAAGACCACACGTGCACAATGTTGGTTTCTAGATATAGACAAATTGTATTACACGTTGTGCATAGTGTTTCTAATAAATACAAGCACATTGTACCACATGGTGTGCACAACGTTGGTGCTAAGTACAAGTACATTGTACCACACGATGTGCTCAATATTGATACCAAATACAAGCATGTTGTACCACACATTGTGCACACACATTGTACAAAAAATTGGTGTTAAGTACAAGCACGTTGTATGATAACACGTAATCCGTTGTAGTTTTTATATCATTCTTAGGTCTAGTTTTGAGTAGATTACTTAGATATCATTCATTTATCGAGTTTATTCGAAGACTTTATCTACATTTCATGTTTTGCATAGGAAACGAAGACATGAGGAGAAACACGAGAGATTATGGCAATCTGACCCCGAAAATGTAGTTGAGTGACAATGTTCAACCTGTGCAAGGCCATGGACTGAAAGTGAACACTCAAACACCCAGCGAAAGGGGCGGAAACAACATTTCAAGACATGCCCGCTCGGGCATTGGAAGTGTACACGATCGGGCTAATTGTTGCCAATCACCCCCGTATCGGGCTAAATACTCAACATCTAGCTTTGCACGACTCGGGCACTCAAGGAACACGACCAAGATGGAGTGCCCGCTCGGGTGGAATTGGAGTGCCCGCTCGGGCTAATTGTTGTCAAGAAATCACCGTAGGTTTGCACGACTCGGGCTCAAGAATCACACGATCGGGCATGGTGCCCGCTCGGGCTAAAAGGAGAGCACACGGTCGGGCAAGTGGCCTGCACGAGCGGGTAGAGGCTATGCCCGCTCGGGCCCTTGAATTCCTCAACTAATTCCTAACTTTTGGAACGACCAAATTAAGGGGAAATCAGATCCGAAAAAGGGGTTTTCGAACCAGATTGGATCAGAGAACATTGAGAGACATTAGGGCAGAAGGAAGAAGGAAGAAAAGACGGAACAACGGATCGGGAGCAAGGAGGATCTATCGAAGACATCGGTTTATAAATAGGGAGTCATCTCATTCTCTATCTATGTCGCACGTAGAATTCTCTTGTGTTTCCTTTGTTGTATTCCCTGAACTCATGATAGTACCTAAGACCAATTATCCTTTTAGAACTTCGTTACATCGTTGTGCAAACTCTCGATACCCATGGTGCTTAGTCATAAGTTTATCTCATCAATTAGTTTAGTTTATTTCATTCGCAATTCCATCTTCATCCAATTTATACGTCTTATCCATTAGTTTAATAACTTAGAAGCCGCATCAATTCCTTGTGTTCGACCCTAGTTACTATACGATCCGTATTCTTGCGGAAGCGTTAGTCTAGGTATTATTACTTGAGTTTAACGCACATCATTGTACCACACATTGTAAACAATGATAACACGTAATTTGTTATAGTTTTTATATCATTCTTAGGTCTAGTTTAGAGTAGATTATTTATATTTCATTCATCTATTGAGCATATTCGAAGACTTTATCCACATTTCGTGTTTTGTGTAGGAGACGAAGGATTGAAGAGAAACACGAGTGATTATGCAATCTAAACCCGAAAACGAAGCTGTGTAACAAGGTTCGGCTTATGCAAGGCCACGGATGGAAGCGAGTACTCAAATACCGAGCGAAAGGAGCGGAAACTACACTTCAAGACATGCCCGCTCGGGTGGATTGAGAGTGCCCGGTCGGGCTGAATCATTCAAGAAAACCCCGTAGCCTTACACGACTCGGGTGCTCAAGGGATATGCTCGGGCATAGGTGCCCGCTCGGGTGCATTTGGAGTGCCCGCTCGGGCTGATTCATGGCAGAAAACCCCGTAGGTTTGCACGACTCGGGCTGATGAAGTACACGGTCGGGCATGGTGCCCGATCGGGCTCATTTGTGTGTGCACGATCGGGTAGGTCACCTGCACGATCGGGTAAAGAGCATGCCCGCTCGGGTCCAGCGTTCCAACAAACTTTCCTAAGATCTAGATCGGCAAATTTAAAAGGGAAAATCAGATCTGGAAAGAGGGGGACGAACCAGAACACATCAGAGGAGATTGGGAGACATTAGGGCAAGGAGAAGAAGGAAGAAAAGGACGGATCTACGGATCGGGAGCGAGAAGAATCTACCGAAGGCATCGGTTTATGAATAGGGAGTCATCTCTTTCTACATCTATGTCGAATCTAGACTTCTCTTGTGTTTCCTTGTCTGTATTTATGTCTGAGTAGATTCCTTGCCATGGGTTAGAGAGATTTGCTATGTTGTAATGAAGTCATATGCTTAATGAATGGTGGTGCTTAATGCTTTCATTACCTGTACGCCACTTGAATGAATGAATTTGGTTTCTATCATGTTTTCAGATTTCATGGTTGTTCTTAATGCTTTCTCTACCTGTACGCCACTTGATTGAATGATCTTAGAAATCTAATAAACCAACGCCAGGGCATTAGGTTTCGGAACATAGCCATGATTTAGGGTTTAGCCGGTTTAGAATCTACGCCAGGTCAATCGGTTAAATCTAGGGATTAGGATAGCGGACGTAATGCGTCTATGCATGTAAGATGCGCAATGGATACATTGGCATATGCATGCTAGATAGTGGACAAGTCTACGCCAGTCAGTTCCTATAGGAGAGCTTGAATTCCCTGAATCCATGATAGTGCCTTAGACCAATTATCCTTTTAGAACTTCATTACATTCGTATGCAAACTCTCGACACCCATGGTGCCTAGCCATAAAGTCTATTCTCTTCGATTTAGTTTAGTTCAGTTCAATCACAATCACAACTTTAGTCACCTCGTACGTCTAATTCAATTAGTTTAATAGCTACGAAGTCGCATCAATTCCTTGTGTTCGACCCTAGTTGCTACACGATCCGTATTCTTGCGGAAGCGTTAGTCTAGGTTTTATTACTCGATATAACGCATATCAAGTTTTTGGCGCCGTTGCCGGGGAATTGATTACGGCTTAGGAGTTAGGAAACTTTTAGATTAGACATTAGGTTTTTAGGAGTCTTGTTTGTTTCTTGCTTTTTCGTGTTTTTGTTTGTCATTTCGTTTAGAGTCAAGTTCTTTTGCTTCTCGTATCTCACGTGATCTTTGTGTTTGTCTTCTTTTTCTTGTGCAGCTTAATTGTGCATGAGAAACACCGGAAAAGCGGATCTAGTTTTCGACCCCGACATCGATAGAACGCTCCGAAAACTACGGAAAGAATCGAAAGCTAGTGCAAGCAATTCAGTTGATAACACGCAAGCACATTTGGATTTTCAAACCGAGGAAGTGATTGAACAACCGTTTGTTGAAGAGCTAATGGCCGAACGTCAAGATATGAACGTTCAAAACGCGCAACGAGTGCAACCGGCACTGACCTATGGATCATACACGGTCCCTAGGCACACGCAGCTCTTATCTTGCATTGCAAGAAGAAACGCCCGCGTAGAGCTTCAACCGGCATTTATTCAAATGCTTGGTAACGCGGCGTTTAGAGGGAGACCAACCGAGGATCCAAACCAGCATCTCACCGATTTCAAGATGTTATGTCGAACCATAAGGGCTGGAGATGGGGTATCGGATGAGGATATAATGCTAGCTGCTTTCCCGTTCTCGGTGAAAGATAGAGCACAAGATTGGCTATATTCGCAACCAGCGAATTCTATTGCGTCATGGGATCAGCTAGAGGAAAAGTTTATGACGAGGTTCTTCCCTCAAAACAAAGCTCAGCTAGCCAAGAATAACATCAACACATTTGTGCAAGGGGCAGCCGAGAGTTTGTATGAAGCGTGGGAGCGATTTAAAGGCTACCAACGCCTTTGCCCACATCACGGTATGGATCAAAGTTACCTCATATGCAACTTCATGCAAGGTTTATCGGACAATACGAGGATTTTGATCGTAGCCGCTGCTGGAGGTTCCTTAAGCAACCTCACCTTCCCACAAGTCGAGGATCTCATAGATCGTATGGCTTATGAAGGAAATCAAACCGCCGGAGAGTATAATCGCAACACTCCAGCGAGAGTAGCTAACGTGGATAATACGCGTTCCATATATGCCGAGTTAGCGGAAATGAGAGCTGAAATGAGAGCTGAGATGAAAAGTGAATTCAATGAGCTCCGCAATATGATGTCCGGAATGAATCAGCAAGAATATTATGAGCAGCCGGATGAGCAAGGAATTCAAGGGTACGAAGGGGTGAACTATGTGAGCAACGCCCAACCTTTGGGTAATACCTATACCCCCGAGTGGAGGAATCACCCTAATCTCTCGTACAAGAATTCCGACGGTGCATTCAATGCACAACGAGCATCGGGAAACTTTCAACCGCGTTTGATGCAACGCAATCAGAATTTCCAGCCGAGGACGCAGCCCCAAAATCAGAATTTTCAACCACGTGCGCTTGCTCCTCCGCAACAAGAAGTTAGACCCGATATCACATCAATGCTAGCTCAAATCATACAAGAGCAAAAGAACCAAGCCAATGATATAAGAGCGTTGAGAACGAGTCATGAAGAGATGAGAGCAGAAAATCAAGAGATGAAAAATGAGTTTGTGGAGGTGAAAACGCATCTTAAGATCTTGGATACTCAAGTCTCACAACTCGCTGCACAATCATCACGACCGCAAGGAATTCTACCGGCGCGGCCGGAAGTAAATCCTCGTGAACACGTCAATGCCATATATCTTCGGAGTGGCAAAGTGGTGGATCAGCCCACTCATTTGATGTTTGAGAAGGATGAAGTGATTAGCACAGCAGCGGAAAATGGCAGCTACGTTGAGAAGCGAAAAATGAAAACCGAGGAAGAGGAAGAGCCGAAATACGTGAAACCGGAACCAAGACCGCCTCTTCTCCCATTCCCACAACGTCAACGTAAGAGACTGATTGATCAAACCATTCCCTCGACATTCGACGAAGGTGAATCATCCAACAAAGCAATGAAAAATGGCAGTGGCAGCAAAGAGTACAAAAGTAAACCCGAGGAGGAGGGAGAGCCGAAATACGTGAAATTGGAACCGAGATCACCTCCTTTGCCATTTCCTCAACGTCAACGCAAAAAGGATGATGACGCTCAATTTGCGAAATTTGCTGAGATGTTGAAAAAGATGGATATCACGATACCATTCCATGAGGCGTTGAAGAAGATGCCTTCATACGCCAAGTTCCTCAAAGAGATACTTGCGAACAAGCGAGACGTGGAGATGGAATCCGTTATGGTAACGAATTCAATGCTGCAGCCTAATCTACCCAAAAAGATGCCGGATCCAGGTATATTCGTAATCCCTTGTAAAATTGGTGATTATGAAATAAACCATGCGCTAATCGACGTAGGAGCAAGCGTAAGCGTGCTACCATTATCTTTGTATAAGAAATTGGATCTTAGGGGTAAGATGGATCTTCGACCGACGAGAATGGCGTTAACCATGGCTGATAGGAGTGTTAGGATACCTGAGGGAAGGCTGGAAGACGTGCCCTTGCAGGTAGGAAAATTTTTCGTCCCGGTTGATTTCGTTGTATTAGATATGGAGGAGGACGAGAAAATTCCAATCATCCTTGGTAGGCCGTTTCTCAATACGGCGAAAACGATCATACATTGCGCTGAGGGTAGACTCACACTTAAATTTGGGGATGAAGAAGTGGAGTTCAATCTGAATGATACACTTAAGCAGCCATGTATGGTGGATTCGGTATTCCACATCGACGTCTTAGAGGAGTTAGCCAATGAAGTCTTCGAGAAGTTTGGGATATTAGATTCTTTTGAGATGACTCTTCCAGCAGCTAGAGAGGGGTTTTGTAAGTACATTAACGGAGTGAAGCTTTGTACAAAGCTACTGGATGAAAAGGATATAGAAGAAATCCCAAACCCCGAGTTAGACGAACCCCGAGCAGAATTCTGCGCGACTCGAGCACAGCAAGTTGCAGTTTCAGAAAATGATGGGTTTTCGGGTATTCCTGAGCAGAGAGACTTCTCAACTCATAACCACATGAGTACAGATCAGTTGGGGAAGGTTTCGAGCCAAGAAGACGTTGCAAACCAGTGCACAACCCTCCGACAAATCCAGGCAGATTCCAGCGCAGCACAAACGGCTCACATCGACAATTCGTCCATTCTTGAGGTACTTAGCAGCCACTACAAGCGTCCAGCATCAGATTGGAACATTGATAAGGCATCCAAGATGAAGGTTGAAATGAAGAATAGGGACGACATGACTGATCGGGGAAGGAATTCAATTGAACCGCGTACTACACTCTATCGACCACCTCATGTACGCAGGATGCTACGCACACCACGACGTCAAGGACGTCCATCTAATGGGTAGCACATTTTGGTCAAGCTCAAGACCTTAAACAAGCGCTTATCGGGAGGCAACCCGACTTTTTGCATTTCTCGTTTTCATTTTTATTTTCGGACTATTTCTTTTTCTTTTCATATTGATGTACTTGGTGGGATTGTATTCTTCCCTTTTGGATTGTGTGAATATTTTTCGCAGGTTTTTCAACGTCCATATCATCCATGAAGAGGAAACACAAACACGGGATTGGAAGCTACACAAGGTGCACACGTTCCAACCTTTCTTTTCCCGTTATTTTGTTTCTCCTAGGTTTTGAACACCGGGACGGTGTTTCATTCAAGTCTGGGGGGGGTACTCATCGAGTATTGTCATATGATTAGGATTAGATTATTAGGATTAGATGTAGATTTTTGTTTTTCTAGGAATAAACGGATGGATACTTAGCATGGATTTTCGAGTTTTAGTTATTAGTACAACTTTGTCGAATCATGAGCAATGGTCTAGGTTTGCTTAGAAGTCTTCTTGATCCCGATTAGTTAGGTAATTGTGCTTGAAACCATGATCTTTAGTTGCATCTACCTCCTAAGTTTCATACCAAGTATCATATCTCCGAGTATACCGATTATTCAATGCTTGTTAGATTGATTTTAGCGTTCATTAGATTCCACACGCTTATACTCCGCTGTCAATTTTTGAATAAGTTTTCTAACTATTTCAAGCTAATATTGACATGAGTACATCGATATCGATGGTTCGGGTCTAAGTGGTGGGTTGAGGCGTTATTCTACGTCCTAAGGGTTAGATTGATGCGAATTCGTCATAAAAAGAAAAAGAAAAAATGAATGAAAGAAAAATAAAAAGAGAGAGTATTCTTCAATAACGCATCTCTTCACTCCGCTAAGGTTGAGAAACCTTATGAGTGTGCCATAGGCAGCCTGGGTCTAAGTAGAAAGCCAACCTCTTCGACTTCGACGTCCTAGGAACCGAGCGTGGAATTATTAAAAAAAAGAGAAAAGAAAAAAAAAAGAATAAGAACGAAAAAAAAAATGGGTTTTAAGATATCTCAAGTTTAGAAGAGTTTGGTATGGAGAACGCTTGGATGTTGCTTAGGAGTACGGACTAAACTTAGGTCATTGGTAGGATTGCATGGTTCGAGACTTTCGGGTGATAGAGGTCTAAACTAGGTACGCTTAGGCTTACGTTCATGTGACGCGTTGATTTGTATGATGGCTAAATTCTTCGACGTATTTGTATTGGTATCCATGGTTGTTTAGCTCTTCTAGTACTCGACTCTAGGTTTGCTCGAGGACGAGCAAAAGGTTAAGTCTGGGGGAGTTTGATAACACGTAATTTGTTATAGTTTTTATATCATTCTTAGGTCTAGTTTAGAGTAGATTATTTATATTTCATTCATCTATTGAGTATATTCGTAGACTTTATCCACATTTCGTGTTTTGTGTAGGAAACGAAGGATTGAAGAGAAACACGAGTGATTATGCAATCTAAACCCGAAAACGAAGCTGTGTAACAAGGTTCGGCTTATGCAAGGCCACGGATGGAAGCGAGTACTCAAATACCGAGCGAAAGGAGCGGAAACTACACTTCAAGACATGCCCGCTCGGGTGGATTGAGAGTGCCCGGTCGGGCTGAATCATTCAAGAAAACCCCGTAGCCTTACACGACTCGGGTGCTCAAGGGATATGCTCGGGCATAGGTGCCCGCTCGGGTGCATTTGGAGTGCCCGCTCGGGCTGAATCATCCCTGAAAACCCCGTAAGTTTGCACGAGTCGGGCTGATGAAGTACACGGTCGGGCATGGTGCCCGATCGGGCTCATTTGTGTGTGCACGATCGGGTAGGTCACCTGCACGATCGGGTAAAGAGAATGCCCGCTCGGGTCCAGCGTTCCAACAAACTTTCCTAAGATCTAGATCGGCAAAATTAAAAGGGAAAATCAGATCTAAAAAGAGGGGGACTAACCAGAACACATGAGAAGAGATTGGGAGACATTAGGGCAAGGAGAAGAAGGAAGAAAAGGACGGATCTACGGATCGGGAGCGAGGAGAATCTACCGAAGGCATCGATTTATGAATAGGGAGTCATCTCTTTCTACCTCTATGTCGAATCTAGATTTCTCTTGTGTTTCTTTGTCTGTAGTTATGTCTGAGTAGATTCCTTGCCATGGGTTAGAGAGATTTGCTATGTTGTAATGAAGTCTTACGCTTAATGAATGGTGGTGCTTAATGCTTTCATTACCTGTACGCCACTTGAATGAATGAATTTGGTTTCTATCATGTTTTCAGATTTCATGGTTGTTCTTAATGCTTTCTCTACCTGTACGCCACTTGATTGAATGATCTTAGAAATCTAATAAACCAACGCCAGGGCATTAGGTTTCGGAACAAAGCCATGATTTAGGGTTTAGCCGGTTTAGAATCTACGCCAGGTCAATCGGTTAAATCTAGGGATTAGGATAGCAGACGTAATGCGTCTATGCATGTAAGATGCGCAATGGATACATTGGCATATGCATGCTAGATAGTGGATAAGTCTACGCCAGTCATGGTTGTTCTTAATACTTTTCCCGAACTCCCTGTAGGAGAGCTTGAATTCCCTGAATCCATGATAGTGCCTTAGACCAATTATCTTTTTAGAACTTCGTTACATTCGTATGCAAACTCTCGACACCCATGGTGCCTAGCCATAAAGTCTATTCTCTTCGATTTAGTTTAGTTCAGCTCAATCACAATCACAACTTTAGTCACCTCACACGTCTAATTCAATAAGTTCAATAGCTACGAAGTCGCATCAATTCCTTGTGTTCGACCCTAGTTACTACACGATCCGTATTCTTGCGGAAGCGTTAGTCTAGGTTTTATTACTCGATATAACGCATATCAAACAACGTTGGTGTTAAGTACAAATCGTCGCATCATACATTGTGCACAGCGCTTGTGCTAAGTACAAGCACGTTGTACCACACGTTGTGCACAACGTTGTATCAAATGTTTATTATTGATTTTTCAAGTTTTATTGATTTAATACTTCTTATTTTATGATTGTTGATTATTCAAGTTTTGAATCACATAATTTTAGTGTACCACACAAAAATTCTATTCGGTTAATTTTTCTTTTTATTATTTAATCTATAATATATTACAAAATAGCATTATATAATACAAATTTACAAATGAAAAAAATTAAAAATTAAAAAATTAAAAAATTAAAAACTTTTTCATTAAGAAATATGTCACATTCAAGTATGATTCTTAGGTCGGACAACTCATGTTTGATTAATTTTATACACAATGATCCACAATCGTATTTCCTATAATAAAAAAACATATTCAATAACATATAATATATATATGTATATATTGAGGAACTAAAAATTACAAAACTTATCCATTATCATTATTTTGCACAACACTTTGATGTGGTAGTATTTCCACGGTTTATCCATCAAGTGAGCATGAACATAAGGCTTCATATTATCGTCCATTTGCTGCTTATTGTAGATTTTCCTTGAAACAATGAACAGAAGCTCATCATCTTCTAACAACGCTTTCACATCAATCTAATGAATTGTTCATATTTTTATCGAACTTTGGATGTTAATGATGAAATACATCACATCTATGTGAGCCAACCATTTTCCATAGACGTTGGTATATGTATTGAGCAACTCCAAAAAGTTGCAAAAATATTGAGAGAATACTTCATCAACGATGAAGGCTCTCTAATCCATAAAGGGTAATTTTGACTATTGTTTCCTCACATCACAAGGCCCTCTTCAACATGCTAAGCAGTAAATGGTGAAAAAATGATATTAACTTTACGACATTGTGATGAATCGACCAACGTTGTATCATGAATTGTACAACGTTGAGGTACAACATGTGGTTCAACATTGTGACTATCACACTTTGTATCACACCTTGTATAACGTAGGTTTATTCGAGGAAAAAAATAAAAACGAGGAAGAAAATAATAATAATAATGATGATGATGATGATGATGATGATGATGATGATGATGATGATGATGAATAATAATAATAATAATAATAATAATAATAATAATAAATCATTTCTCTCTCCAAATCTCTTTGGTTTGAGTCATCAGCACATAAAAAACTTCAAATCCCGCTTCTGCCAGATATCATATGCCAAAACCTTAGAACTTTTAACAAAGTTTGTGACACAAACATAGACTTTCACATGCTTGAGCTTTCTCTCCAGTTTCTTTTACTAGAGATTTCCCTCAAACTTTCCTTGTTGGAGCTTTCTCTCCAGCTTCTTGATTTGTTGTAGCTTCCTTTTCACTAGCGCCACCTTCTTTCGGTATTTCTTTTTTTGTGTATGACGTCCTATTGTGCTTGGGTGATTGAAGTACCCTCTGCATTTTGGGGTGTCTTTGATAGAGACCTTCGAGTAATGTCTCATATTTTTTATAGTCGTCATAAAGATTTAAATCAACTGGTAACTCTTTCTAGACATCCTTTATGATGCAATTTTTAATATTCTTGAGATGTATTTTATGATACAATTTTCAATATTCGTGAGATGTTCTTAAAAAAATTGAGATGTCTATTGACCTCTTGCATCATCCTCGTATTCACAACTTCAAGGAGGTATTTTCGGATTGTGGGAAATATGTGGGGGCATCCTCGATGGTTGGGGAGATGGTGCGAGCATCGTTGAGGGTGGGAGAGAATTTAATGGCAGTAGGGTCATTTTTTATGTTTGTGATTCAGAATGAAGTCCTTCGGAGTTTCTCACTGCATGATAAATTTCATAGAGGTGTTGCACGAAAACACGAATACCTCTACTTAACCCTGGACAACCAATAATCAACAACTCGATCAACTTCGTCTGACTTGAGATATGTCATGTACATGATCTCAGGTCCATTGGGGGTGACGAACTTTAGATATCTTGAAAGGGAGAAAGAAGAAATGTTACACAAAGTAGCATCCACTTTGTATACGGTGTATCACAACGTTGTATGTGTGACACAATGTTATTAGAAATTAGTAAATATTACGAATAGACTAACCTTTTTATCATCAATTTTCTTCGTTTAAATCGTCCAATCCATATGCACGTATATTTTCTGGTTTATACGTCATCATACACATCCTTGGACTTTCGAAGATATCTTCATCCGTAGAGATAAATCGAAACGCGTCCGCCATTACCAAAACGTTCTCATATATAACTATATGTTCAAATTTGGGCACAAACATTATTAAATTAGCCAAAAAAGTTCAACTAAATAAATTAATTTGAATTTACACTTATCTAAAAAGGTAAAATAAATCCAAGAAATGTCAAGGTTTTCTTCAAGTTGCCGTTAAAATTGTTGAGCATACGCCAATACCTAAATGTGAACCTTTTCCAAAAAAAATTGGTGTGCGCTTCTAGGTCATCGAAGATTCGCACCAAAAATTCGCCAATAATGCCATCGAATCTACTATTTCCTTCAATGATTAAGTCGAAAAATTACAACACGACCATCTTCAACCGCTC
>CM071874.1:11620624-11644483 GCA_036759665.1 Gynandropsis gynandra
CCGCTCTTCGAAAAATGAGAACAATTTTTCTTCACATCATTTGTGGTGATTGACTTTTGGTTTGACCAATACTCTCATTAGACCCATTATCATCAAATAGGGTACTAATTGGGCTTTTAATCCGCTTTTGACTCGAACAACAAAAGGGTGGGCTTGTTTTAAAAAAAATCCAATCGTAAAAAAAACATAAACTCATAAACTGGGTTGAAATTTTTTGTGACTCATATGGATTGTCAGCCAAACTGCAGGTCAAAACATTTTTAAAAATAATCTATTTTTCTAGTTTTATTTATATTTTAATAGATAATAAAAATAATTATAATATTAATATTTTTTTCTCTATTTAAATGTTATTTTATATTGTTTGACCTTTTACTTATATTTTTATGGTTTTATGATATTATATATATTAGGTTATCGCTCTGCAATGCACGAAATATATTAATTTTAAACATAATTATGATATATTAAAATAATATATATGTATTTATAAATTGGATTAAGGTATTATAATTATTTATAATATTTTACACATTTATTTATCATTTATTATTAACTAAATCTGAATATATAAAATTAATAATATTTATTTTGCTAGTAAATATTACGAATAAATTAATGTATCTAATTAATTTTGTTTCATATATCTTAAATTCTTATAAACAAAATACAAAATATAATTGTATTTCAATTGTATCTATTTAATTATTTTTTAATACGAAATATAATTTTATTTCGATTGTATCTATTTAATTATCTCCTCTCTTTTGTCCCAATTCGATTTCATCATAATGGTAAGAAGACCAAACTTTATATAAGAAATTTGATCTATTATCAATGAATTTGAAATCGCGGATACATATGTATTCGTATCATACTAAAACGATTTCCATTATTAGTATTAAACCAATAGCGATTCATACAAGCTAAATCTTCTAATCGAAAATTGGGCCAAAAGAAAGAACTTGAATTTTCTTAGATTATTTTTATCTCTAGCAAGATCTTTCTTTTTATTCAAAACTTGATCACAGTTTTGAATATTTTTATCAAATGTTGAATTATATACCTAGCGTTTATATTTTTGAATTTGAAACAAATTAGAATTCGAAATCCTCTACGGCGTTTAGGGGATAGAATATTTTCCGGGAATGGTTACATTTTTAGAAATTTAGTTGTTTTTTTAATTATTAAAAAATTTTTAAAATTTAAAACATTATATTATATTATTATTATTATTATTATTATTATTATTATTATTATTATTATTATTATTTGAATTAAAGTTACACCTAACATTTTTTTTCCATTCATGTCCATCCTTCCTCTTTCCACCGGTAAATTCTTTCTTTTTTGTTTAAATCTTCTTCGTCTAGAATTATAATAATGATAATAGCATTTTTTTCTTGAATCATTGATTTCCCATCACTATTTTCTTCTAGCATCGTCATCCAATCATCGTCTCATCTTCTCTGCATGATTCTTGTCAAAACTAAATCGACCATGATTCTGGTAATTCCAATCAAGAACTCTTTCGACAACACCAACCTAAACTAAGACTAGAAACTTCCGAACAAGTTGCAAGGAGAACGAAACACCAAAAAGATTGGTTGGAAATTTCGAGAGACCATCACAAGAGAAGAGAGACAATAGAGAATAGGATGACAAATATGGTAGCTACAACTGATTGGAGAAGACTGTCGCATGAGAAGTACACGATATCCTTCAATGAAGGTTTCTAATGTAAGCACAAGCATTCAAATTTCAAGCTATTGTGCCTACACAGACCAAATCCAACGCCGTATAAAAATAATTAAATATCGATGGAGAAATCGAAGACTCGAAAACACATCGACAAGAAAGCATCGTGTGGCCGGCATTTTAATATGTCATCCCATATCAATCGTATGGTCGAAATTCTATAGCGTAAATAGTTAATATGTTGAAAATGAACGGTATGAAAGAGACCACCTCAAACCAACATTAATCCAAGGCTCAAACTCGAATACATCATTTCATGACATACTATTCATAAATGTTCTTTTAGTAGTATTAGGATATATATTTTTTATTTTTTAAGATGAACAATTAAAACATGCGGACTAACCCATATAACATGCGAGTTTTGGTGGCTGGACTGGACTGAAATTTTTCAATCTATATAAAATATGGCATGTGCTGAAAGTTTTCAACCCATATAAAATATGGGTTGGACTAGAAGAAAAATAACCCACCCCACTGTGGTCTAGACTGGGTTAACCCATTTAGCACTCTATCGCCAAGTTTTAACCAGTTTTGTGGATATTGGACACATTTGAGTCCATATACAACAATGTGCTCTGTTAGCGAATACCAGATTTGTACACAATTAAGAACAAACAAGAATTCGTTTCTCTTATTTGTCATTACAACATGTACAAGCAACGTCTACATCCCCACTATTTTGTTTTGTTTCATCATATTCATATTGAATTTGTGTTTGAATTGAGGATGTTCCATGAACCATTCAAACTCTTCTCTGTCCAAGACTTCTTGCGATTCTCGGATCGTCTTGAAAAGAGAACACATCGTTGTAATTTTACAAGATTGCAAAAACTTGTTCGATCTACCAAAGAATATGAAAAAGAAAAAGAAAAGAATTAAAACAATGATACAAGGTTACAACGTGTGGGACAACTTTATTGTACAACGCGGGTGGCATAACGTTATGGTACATCGTGTGTCGACCACACCACGTTGACCCAAAACTTTATCCCATAACGTAGAACACAACATTGTCCCACAACGTAGAAGGAGATGGTTATGGGAACAAAGAACAAAAGGAGAGTGGTGAACATAGAAAAAATTTTAGAAAAATGGTGAAAGATGAAAATTTTATGAAGGAAGACGACAAAAAACTAACTATAAACTTTACCGTGCATATATTTTTCGACGGCGTTATGTAAAAGTCATATGATGGAGATACAAGCGATGTTGAGGGTGATGATATTTTTCGACAGATTTGGAAAACATTTCAAAAACTTTCATAAAAGAAGAAAGACCTAGAATTCGTACTCGAACACTTTTACTTCAAAGTTAAAAAATATGAGCTGACATTCTTATAATATTTGTATATAATAAAAATATTCGAATTAATAATAATTTTTAGGAATAAAAATAAATATTTATTAAATTATTTTTTAAACGATATTAATTCGACAAATTGACTATTTATTAAAGTCATTTTAGAATGAAACTCTTGTAGTCATGGAACCCAACCTTGTTTTACTTTTATGAATTAAGACCAAAATCCACAAACTTCCATATGCAAAATGTTGATACATGCTTTATTCCCCAGTGGTGCTTTAAATGCAGGTTTTTGTTACATCAAAGGGAGACTATATACATGATTAATTTGAGTTAGGCCATTTACCCGCAATATATGTCACCGACATGCACTCTTCTGTTCACGGTCCTTGTGTTATAAGCGCAATGAGTGCATACCGCACTTGTTATACTTGCCGTGACCAGCCCCCTCGCTCCGTGCAGAGAGTAGATTACTGCCAAAACCCGCGGCTAAAGAATGATATGTTTCTCTGAAACGTCCTGCGAAACCCTACACCTTGTTGCTCATTTAACTTTGAAAAACTCGGTTGTACCAGACCGAGTGCAGTATCATATGAAATATGTCGTACTTCTCAGGCTTAGAATGCCAAAGAAAATGCTTCTGCACAAGCTTGACCCTCATCTGCATCTCTCTGTACTTTGTATCAGTTATTGACTGCAGTATGTTCTTCAGATTGGGAATATCCTTCTCCAATACAAAAACTGCAAAAGATTCCCAGTTCAGAACTTCAAAAAAGGGAGGCACGAAGTTATCTGATATGATAACTGGGACACACTCGTAGAATATCGCCTCTACTACCCGAGGGCTATTGACTTCATACCCTTTTGGGCAGATGCAATACTTGCTGCTCTTCATGTACTGAATGTAACTCCTTTTGCCCTTAGACTTTGGTATGTAATCGAATATCTTCATGTCCGGATCTTTGTTACCACCCCAGTGTTGTACTAATAGAGGTCTAACATAACCGTGCATTCCACCAGCGAAGAAGGCAAAGATTGGCCTTCGAGAAGGAGGTTGTCCTCCTACAGCCCTCAGCGGTCTCTTGGGAAAGAGAATAGTTGTCTCTGGAAGAGCTACATCTTTGCCAACGACAAAACCTTCTGTGACATCGGAATTGCATAATGCCCTGATGCAGTTGCCCATGTATTGCCTTGTCTCAGATGGAGCCTGCAAATCGGAGTTTTCAGAGGAGAAACCAACTTATAATTTCCCCAAATTCAAAGATCATATACAGAAAGTGCAGCAAAATTACCAACCCAGTCATGACAAGCGGCTAGAAAATGATCAGACCCTCCAGTTCTGTTCCAATAAGTATACTTTGAGGAGATCATGTCTAAGTAGTTCTTTAAGAATGCTATGAGATTCTTATCACTATGTGTACCAGGAATGTACAAGGTTTCTTCCAACATTTTCGAACTGAAAGGCAGATAAAAGAGGTGTGCTTTGCGCGGATATTTTGTGACAAATGTTTTGCTGGACTTGAGTTGCTTCATGAACCATCCCTCAGAAGCATATATTCCTTTCAGCACTGGCTTATGCATTATTGGTCTTTTTCCTTCTTTGTAGACATAAACTTTGAGCATTTTCTCCATTAACTCGTAGCTCCTGCCAATTTCGGGCAACCAAAATGAGGAAAAGATTAGGAGATAAATGGTACAAAATGCAAAAAGTCCAAGCCATTTAAAGAAGCAACATAAGTTTCTATGTGCCGCCATTATAACATACCTCTGAGTGCGAGTATGCTAATAAGTAATACTAAATAACCCTCAAGGAAATGTAGAAACTTCCGATTACTTAGCTTTAGAGAAACAAAAGATACAGAGCAGATTTCGAGTAAATGCCTTTTATGGCCTTCAAGGATTTGGTAAGATAGAGATAACATTCTTAGATGGCCACAGAAACCCTAAGTTCTGGTTATCAAAAGAGGAATATAAAACAGTACATATTTTGTAGGAAGTGCCTAAACCTCATATTTAAACCATACCTCTTGAACATTGAAAGATTCCAATACAGAGGATCATTCTCTATGGTTGGCGAGTTCTCGATTTGTGTTCTCGCATATAATAGTTCTTGATCAACTGGGGAAGACCATCTTGGTCTCTGAAAGACACACACAAGTGTTAGTAAGAAAACAAACCTGAAAAGGTAAAAGGATTGACTGCTCTTGATGCCAACAGATTCAAAACCTACCAGCAAAACATGAGAATTGCGACTTTGATGCAATAAACTCATCATCTGAGATAATGTAACGATCCCAAAATTTGAAACTTGAATGAGCTTTTTCACCTCCGGTGCAAGGTTATCAACAGAATGATAAGATTCATTCTCCAGAATCTCCAATTTCTCTTTCTTTTCATAATCAGAATCTGTGTCAACATCTATATCGGTTGGTAAATCTTCTGGGGGTGAAGCAGGAGAAAGAGATGACAAACTTTCATCTGAGAGTCCTCTGGTCTCCAAATCAAGACTTTCTTCATCAGTGTCATCTTCTATGGAAGTATCCAGCAACCCAACATTATCATTCTTCTCAGAATCAAGAATATGCTCTTCCTCCGAACCTATTCCATTTCTCTCGGAGATTTCTTCTCTTTCAGCTGCCTCAGGAATAGGATATACATTTGAGGAGATTCTGTTATCCACAGTAACATTAGTGTACCATTTCTCAGATTCTGATGAAGAAAAAAGTGTTTCTTTCCTATCATTTCTTGATAAAGAAATCTTATCCTCCGAAGATAACGCAAACATAATACCACCATAGTTTATATTTACATACTGAAAGCTGGCAAACAATACGATGACCAGACCAGCAAAAAGGAACAATCTCGTAGCCCCAACCCGGCGAAGAATTTGAAGTTTCTGACCCATGACGAGATTGACTCCAAAATTAGCAACCGTGATTCCAGTGGCAAAGCATATAATCCTGCCAAAATTGAACTACTCTTTCATCCACAATGAGGAGCACCATCTTGGAAGACAAAGTCAACAAGATCTAAAAGGAAAATGAAAAAAAAAAACGCTTGAATCAAACCGCATTAACAAAATAAAACCACAACATTCATACATGTGACATGATCACTGGATCATATCTTAGAGCTGAGCCGTCTTTAATGACCATTAAATTGCTCCGAGGAACAAGGGTTCATGAGGAGTTGAATCGAAAGATGAGAATTGATCCAGACTTTAGATTATCCACCGAGAAATTTTGTTAGCGGAATCGAAAATCTCCAAAGACGAAGACCAAAATCCTACTTTTCCCTCTCTCTATATATATAGAATCTATCCCGAAGCTGTTGAAAGACAGATCTTGAACCCATTCAACTTCCATGACATAGTAGTAGAACTAGAGAAGATCAAGCTAACTATCAAACAAGTGGTTCATACAAACTTGTCGGAATATAGCAGAACAATTTCGGATAAATTGAGCAACGAAATCGTGGAAGAAATAACTTACAGAACATAGGAACCGATGAGGACCAGAGTCCAAAGCTCGGATGCTCCTGCAATGATTGCCGAGAAACTCCGAGAAAGTTGCCAAGAAAATGAGAGAGACGCTTGATTCTTTTTTCTTTTCCCCGTTTCAACTCAGGAATCCAGCTGTGAGAGAGAGCCAGAAGACCCAACAACTTTAGCTTTTTCTTTTTTTCTTTCCGGACATAATTTCTATTTGATTTCTCGGGAATCAAACAAGTTGAAGTGAGATGAGACATGCATTAGCTTTGTCGGTTATAAATTCAATAATTAAACGACAATATATTTCACCGGAAAAACTGATACACTTTGGACAATTGAAATGGTGCATTCACTTTTACTCGATACAAGTTTCTCTAAGATTCTTCAAATTAGAGTATCCTCCAACTAAACCATATACCCCTTTTTATAATTGTGTGGTTATTATATTACCTCACACCAAATAGATATGGATTATATATAATATTTTTATAATATTATGTTTTAATTAACTTTTAATATTAATTAAATTTATATTTATATTTGATATAATATCAAAGTTTAATTTGTACAGATTTTAATATATCGATATTGGATCACCAAATGCGATGTTCATATGCGATGTTCATGTTCTATGATCGAAACTGCACGTGAAGATATGTTATACATATTATATCATATGATATGGGATATAAACTATAATATATAGAATATTTGACATATCTATCTCTTAATCTATCTTTTGCAATTAATTAATAACACCCCAAAGTATCACAATGGTTCATTAAAATACAATCATTAAATAATTCTAACAAATATACAAAAAAAAATTACCAAATATCTTACACTCTTCACCTTCTTCTTTAACTTGAGTCCTTCGTTCTCTTTGCTCCACCCCTCCTTCCGCCACCGCATTTCTTGTCCTTCATAGATAGACGTCCATAGGCATATCAACATATCAATACACCCCCATGAATAGGGGTGCGATACGGGCCAGACCGGCCCGAGCCCGTAAAAAACCCGCATTTTTGCGGGTCGGGCCTAGAATTTACGGCCCGAAACCCGACCCAACGGGCTTTGGGTGGGTTCGGGCCGGGCTTCGGGCCTAAAGAGATAAAAAAAAATTAAACAAGTCTAAAACGCCTAAATTAATCCATATGAATCCAAAATCCACGCTAACAAATTCCGAAATGCTAAACAAATCATTAGTCTAATAGTCTAAAACACACATCAACAAAGATTAAAAACTATTCCATACAAGTCCATAAAATGAAGAAACAAAAATACAAATAAATTTGACTTGAATCTCTTGCTCTTCCGGTTTCACCATCAATATGCTTATTGGGTCACGGCGAGAAATCCATATGGGCTGCTAAATATAGAATTTACACATTAGTCAATCAAAGAAACCAAATCAATAACATAAACAATCGTATAATCTCGATAATTTGAATTGAAATGTATAAACTTAACCTTCTTCATCGTAACCAAGTAACCAAGAATGGACAAAAATTAAGGTTGAACGTTTGAGGGTAAGAGATGGCTTTTGTATTTGTTGAGCACACGCGAGTCGGCGCTGAAAGAAGACTCTGAAGCAACTGTGGTGATCGGAATACTTAGGATATCAGAAGCCATAAGCGCTAACTCAATACTATATGTCTTAGTGTTAGAAATCTAGAACTGCAACACATCCGTATCGGTATGATCTTGCATGCATATATTAGGATCACACATACATTTGTGATATTTTCCTTTTCACTTTTTTGTGTCACATATATGATATATGTGTAAAGTAAAAATTTATTGTATTCATATCCTTTTATTTTATTTTTTTGAATTTTTAATAGAAAATAACACAAATGAAGTTAATATATATTATAAATTATATCATAGCACATAATATTTAGGGATTTCTATCTTAGAAAAACTATTCTGAACATAAAGAATACACAAAATATAAGAAGAAAAAAAGTTATTAATAAACAAAATAAAAAAATATTTAATTACAAATTAATAGCTTATGCACGAGGAAGAGAGAGACGTCACGACGAGAAGGTAGGGGAGGGAGAGAGCTTATGAGATTGAGGGAGGAGAGAGCATTAGAGTTAGGGGTGCGGGCCATTTTCGGGTTCGGGCAGCCCGCGGGCCGAGCCCGGCCCAGCCCGAATTTTGCGGGCCAAAATTTTTCAAACCCGAGCCCGGTCCGATTGAAAACGGACCTATAATTTTTGGCCCAAACCCGTAATTTTTCGGGCCGGGTTCGGATCGGGTTTCGGGCCGGGCTTGAAATTGACATCCCTACCCATGAATCTATTTACCGAATTCCTTGGCGTTCTCCCAAGTGGACTCGTGAAGAAGTAAAATATTCCCAAGAATTAGAATATTAAATATTTGAAATGGTAAAGGGTTCCACCATTAATTGCAAACCGGATTGTAATTGTGTAGGTATCGAAATGGGTACAAAGTCATTACCAAATAGCTTTTTCTTTCAATTGAGAATTGTGAAATACAAGATGATTTTTTGAATCCACAGGGAAGTTTAATTTGTATGCCAACTTACCCACAGACGATACTATATGAAATGAACCTTAATAAAGAGATACTAATTTATGAAATTGTTCCAAAATCTAATCATCCACTTGTAAATCTACTTTCCTTCATGACTTGTTAGTGAAATATTTCATTTTTTGTTGAGCCTTAATTCTTGTGGATTTCCTCTAACATTGCGTCTCGTTCTCTAAGATCCTCATCCAATTTTAAAATAGAAGTATCTCAATCCTCAATATAGTATGTGGGTCCCTTCCATAAACCACATTAAAGGGTGTAAACCCAAAATGATAAGAAGAGTTATATGAGAATTCTGCTCACATCATAACTTGTGCCCATTCCTAGGATGAGCATTAGAAAAACAATGCAAATATGTTTCTAAACATTTGTTTAGTACCTATATTTGTCCATCCGTCGTAGATAAAACATTGTACTAAATTTCAACTTAGTTACCAATAATCAGAAAATTTCATTAAAAAATAGTTTAAAAAACACGATCTCAGTAAAAAAACAATGATTTAAAAAAATCCATGCAATCTTACCACCTCTTTGATGAAATATCTCAACGCCCAAAACTATAAAATGGTGGCACAAAGTAATAAAGTGAACATACTTATTTAAACATTGAACAATTATTAAAACTGAATACCCTCAGACTTATATAAACCCTCAATAAAGGTCATAAAAACGTCTTTCCAAATTTTGAACAGAATAGGTAATGGTTTCAATAAACCTAATTCATGACAATGTGGAATATTTATGTGTTTGACTAACTATAAACTTAGAAACATATTGTTAAATATATGCTTACATACCATACCAATATAAAATATCTTGAACTCATTTTGTTGTCTTTAAAACTCTTCCATGGACACTTAAAGGGCCATCATGAAATCCATGCAAAATTAGTGAAACAAAAGTAGAATCTTTAGAAACAATCTCTAAATAATAGAATGAATCTCCTTGTCTATTCATGTTGTTACTACAATATATATATAGTGCAATCGTAGAGCTAATCAAGGGATTATACAAGGATATGGATATCTACTCAATTAAAACCGAATATCCCTAGTATCTCTAGAAGGGATTATACAAGGATATGGATATATACTCAATTAAAACCGAATATCCCTAGTATCTCTAGAATATCTCTACTAACACTCTCTTACAGTTGAAGCGTGAGGCGAACAAATGCACAGACTGGACCGAAACTCGTAGGAAATAGTGGTCGGTAGGCCTTTGGTGAAGCTGTCAGCGAACTGGCGATAGGAGGGAACATGAAGTACATGACTGATCCAAGAGCCACCTTTTCTCGGACAAAATGAATGTCGACTTTGATGTGCTTCGTGCGTTGATGCTAAACCAGGTTGTTGGAGAGGTAGACTGCGGACACATTGTCACAATAGACCAATATTGCCCGAGAGAGTGGACAGTGAAGTTCAAGAAGCAGATTACGTAGCCAACAAGTTTCTGCGACGGTATTGGCAATGGCTCGATACTCTGCTTCCGTGCTAGAGCGGGAAGCAGTAGGCTGTCGCTTAGAGGACCACGACACAAGATTATCTCCGAAATAAACATAGTACCCTGAGGTTGAGCGTCGCAAATCAGTGCATCCAGCCCAATCAGCATCAGAATAAGTTGTCAAGCCTGTGGTGGTGGACGATCAAAGCTGTAGGCCATGGTGAATTATCCCTTTGATATACTGAAGCACACGCTTCACTGCATGTAGGTGTGGTTCTTGATAACACTGAAAGTGTATTAATATTAGGATAGATTTTAGTGCCATTTTCTATATATATTTTATATAGAGAATTACATATCCGATAAGATTATGAGTTTCACACACCCGTTTTGTTGGTTTTCAGGTTTTTAGACGACAAGGCCTAAATGAGCTCTAAAAGATGAATTCCTGGACAAAACCACGTAATTTGAAGATATATCTACTCAGAGCCAAGATCGAGCTTCAGAACCCAAAGGAACATCCGAGCAACGAGCGGAAAAGAGAAATTCCAAAGAGACAAGGGTGCCCGGTCGGGCACCATACACCACCCGCTCGGGTAAAAGGTCGAGGCATCGAATTCCTTAGAGTCTATCATGTATAGGGTTGTGTTATCTTCATCTTTTGTTTTCTCCATGAGTGAGTAGAGTCCCAACTGCGGGTAGGGATATCGGATTTGTATTGGATGAACAATGATTTGCGTTAATGCTTAGTTCTATTGATTTATTCTTGATTTTCGGTTCTACGCTTAGCATTATCACCCTTACGCTAGTGCTGACCACTCAGCGACATAGGATTTCAGACTTTGCTGGAAAGGTTAAAGAATGAATCCAAGACCTGTTAAGTTGTAGATTAAGTTTGGCTAATGAGAATCTGACCGGTCGGTTAGTCATCTTAGGGATAATGATTGTGTTCGTAATGCTGCCATGGTACGGGTTAATCACTACTGGAAGGTACGGTTGCACGTATTCATGGTTAGGAGGTTTAGGCTCGGAAGAATCACTCCTCATCTTAGGGCATGAATTTCCCGTTGTCAAGAATAGTTGATAGATCTATGATCCTTAGTTGTTTCATCCATGCGATTCCCGGTATCCCGGACACCCGTAGTGTTTGTCATATCCGACTTTATCCCCAACCTAGTATCGTTGTCACCATTTAAATTAGTTTTAGGAATTTCAGATCTCATCCCCTTCTATCACTTTCCGTCTTAGTTTAGTTTTATTCTTAGTTTGGCTGCTTTAGTCCCTAGAGATCGACCCTGGTACTACACGATCTGTATACTTGCGGTGAAGTGGTCTAGGAATATTTTTAACTCGTGTTTCCAGCACATCAAATCTCGTGGGTCATGGAGAAAAAGACAAAGTTGTCCCACCGCATACTGAATATCTGGACGAGTAAAGGTGAGATACTGTAGTGTTCTTACGATGTTGCGGTAAATAGTCGGATCGGACACGGGCTCGCCAGAACCTGCAGAAAATTTGGGCTTTATGTCCACTGTGCTCGATGAAGAATTGTTTCATCGTACGTTGATTGATGGAGGAACAAACCATCATCGTTTGGTGTTGCTGTTACGCCTAGAAAATGGTGAAACTGACCAAGGTCAGTCATAGCAAATTCAGCGGTGAGGGACAAAATAATCTGATGTAGGATCCTTGTAGAGGATGCGGTGAGTATGATATCATCGACATAGAGGAGAAGCATGGCCTGTTCTTTGTCATGGTGAAGGACGAAGAGAGATGCATCACTACAGCTTTGGATAAAACCAAGACGAAATACAGATGAGGTGAAGCGTTGGTTCCAAACTCGAGGAGCCTGCTTCAAGCCAGATAAGGATCTCTTTAGTTGACACACATAATCCGAATGAGCTGAATCACGAAATCCTGGGGGTTGGAACATGTACACGGTTTCCTTACGGTTGCCATGAAGAAACGCGTTTTTCACATCGAGCTAATGAATAGGCCACTTCCGCGAGACTGCAATGCTGAGAACAGTCCGTATGGTGGTCGGTATAACTACAGGGCTGAAAGTCTCATCACAGTCGATTCCTTGTTGTTGTTATTTCTTGTTTTCCACAAGTCGAGCTTTATACCGAGCCAAAGATCCATTTGTATGAAACTTATGACGAAACAACCACATAGACCGAATAACATTAGCATCTGACGGACGAGAAACCAAGTCCCACGTACCACTTTTAATCAAAGCATCAAATTCATCTTTCATTGCATTGTACCAGTTTGGATCCTCAAGAGCTTTAACATGAGAAGAAGGGACGATTGATATCGTGATGGTATTGAGGTTAAGGATCAGTTTGGTTTTAGTGATGCCATGTTGACTCCTCGTGACCATGGAGTGAGTACGAGGAGGGTTTGCTTGTGGTACATCGGGCATAGGTATTTGTGGTACAGTGGACACAGTTACTGGTGGTACGGGAGAGACGGATGCAGTGGGTAATGGTGCATGAAGGAGATGACATAAGGGTGATTGGTGGGTATCCATGTCTTGGTCAAAGAACTCATAAGTGTTTGGTGTGGCCGGTTTAGCTGAGGCAAAGGGGTATGTACTCTTATTAAAAAAACAACATGTCGTAAAATGATTATTCGTCGAGTTTCGAGATCGAGACAACGGTAGCCTTGTGGGTACCCAAGGAAGACACAAGGGGTAGATCGTGGAGCAAGTTTGTGTGGGGAAGTAGTGAAGAGATTAGGATAGCATAGACATCCGAAAACACGAAGGTGATCAAGGGAGATAGGCTTTTTAGTGAGTTTGGTATGTGGTATGGAATTGTCGATTGATATCGAGGGAAGGATGCTTAAGAGATGGGCAGAAACATGTAGAGCTTCAACCCAAAATTCATAGGGCATGGAGGCTTGAAAGAGCAGGGTGCGAATGAGATTATTGATAGTTCGTATCATGCGCTCGGCTTTCCCATTTTGTTAGGATGTTTGAGGACAAGAGAAACGAAGTGAGATGCCATGGGAATCTAAGAAGGCTCCAAAAAGGTGATTGCCGTATTCGCCCCCGTGATCACATTGGAAAACTTTGATGGTTTTGTCATATTGGGTGCGGACGAAGGAGTGAAAGTGGAGGAACTTTGCAAAGACATCACTTTTTCGTCCAAGAGGATAGACCCTAACAAAGTGAGAAAATTGATCGAGGAATAGAGCATAATATTTAAGTCCGCTAATGCTTGGTATTGGGGATGTCCATATGTCGGAGTGAATGATATCAAAGGAAGATTGAGCAAAAGAAGATGATTTATGAAATGACAAACAGACGTGTTTCCCAAGTTGACAAGCATTACAAAGATGTTTCGCATTTTCTTTATTAAGACGAAATAAACCCAAGGACAAAAGGAGACGAAAAATGGAATTCTCAGGGTGCCTAAGACGTTGATGCCAAGTGGTACCCGAGGTGAGAAGGGCTGTCGGAGGGGTGGAGGGTTGAGTGCATGATAATGTGGGAAGGACAAGATATAGGGGACCCGAGCTATCACATCGGAGCAACACCGTTTGCGTCTGACGATCCTTGACACAAACACCAGTAGCGTCAAATTCAACTGAACAATCATTATCACGAGTAAATTTACGCGCGAAGATGAGATTTTTAATAATAGACGGAGATACTAAGACTTCGGACAATGAGAAGTTACGGTTTGGTGTTTTTAGGTGAGTATGGCCGGTTTGTGTGACGAGGATGAAGGATCCATCACCAACACAACCAATAGGATTGATGCTCATATTAAAAATAGTACTGAGGGTACTTGGTTGTGACATTAAATATGTCGTGGCTCTAGTATCCATGTACCACGACGAGTCTGTGGGGTTTGTGATATGCAGAGCATTGAACACCTGGACCAGATTATTCGGAGTTTCAATGGTCATGGGAACATCATGCTGTGTATGTTGAGCTTGTGTGGTTTGTGTTAGCATGACTGCTGGTGTGTGAGGAGGACGCGGTTGAGAATTCCCGAACGAGGTGAAGAAGCCTTGAGGAGCTGTAGGAACTACAGAGTGATTTGTTGGAAAAGCAGGATGGTACATTGGAGACATCATACCTAGGTATGGTGATTGCCAATGCTGGTATGGTGAGGGCCATGTCTGTGTTGGTGGCTGAGGCATGTATGGCATGTTCCATTGTGGCTGGTATCCCAGAAACGATGGTGAACCCGACGGGACGAACTGAGGCTGTGGGTTCCAGCTGTTGTAGTTGTGGTTGCGTTGATTTCCACGGTTACCACGATTATCACATCCTCGAAGTGTCCCCTATGTTGCTGCTATGGTTGTGGTTGTTGCTGATACGGTTGTGGTGTTCGGCGTGAGCGACATTTCCCGTGAGCAGAACTGTAGCAGCAGAGGAATGATCAACATGAGTGGGATCCGGACGACGATTACATTGAAGGCGTTGCTCTTCAAGGGACAACATTGATCGATCATCGTCGAACGATGGGAACGGTTTTTGGTGTTGGATAACATTAACAGTGTTATCAAACTTTGCGTTGAGGCCGTTGAGAGTGTGTATCACCAAAGCCCGTTCTGAGCAGGGGCATCAAGGTTGGACAGCAGATCGGAGATACGCTTGATGCGTTGATAGTATGTCTGGACAGTTTGGTCTCTGATTGTGATAATGTGAAGTTCATTGTCGAGTTGAATGGTGCGGGCTTCCTTGTTAACACGGAAGAGTCATTCGAGGCGGAGCCAAATTGCTTGGGTAGTGGATTTGGTTTTGAGAACGTCTTGGAAAAGAGGTTTGGATATAGTGCCATATAAAGTTTGACAGACCGTCCACTCGTTTCCATTCTTCTGATGGAGCAACGGTCATGGGGGCGGAGCCGTCGATATGGCTCAGAACGCCAAAACTGAGACAGTGAGTCTCGAAAACATCGTGCCACGAATCATAGTTCATCTCCTCAATGTCGAGTATGATTGGGATGTGGGATTTGATATTGGTGATGCCGAAAGGTTTCTCAGACGAGGCAGCAGCAGCAACAACCATGGTGAACGACGGAGGAGGATGCAGGTGGCGAGGGTTGCAGAAAAAAACGAATGCAGCCGGCAAGGGTTGCAGAAAGAAGAAAAAAAAGGAAAACAGCCAGCGAGGGTTGCAGAAAGAAGGAAAATGAAGGATCCGAAAAAATTAGCAAATCTCTGATACCATGTAAATAATGGAACGCATCTCCTTGTCTATTCATGTTGTTACTACAGCATATATATAGTACAATGGTAGAGCTAATCAAGGGACTATACAAGGATATTGATATCTACTCAATTAAAACCGAATATCCCTAGTATCTTTAGAAGGGATTATACAAGGATATGGATATATACTCAATTAAAACCGAATATCCCTAGTATCTCTAGAATATCTCTACTAACATTATCGACGTATCTTCGAATAAAAGACTTCCATCAGATAATCGATATCTAAGAGGAGCTTCGACTCGGTCCATAAAAAGCTTCACTATCGGTCCATAAATTTTTTCCTTTGCAACATCTTTCATCAATCCATCTGACTAATTCCTTGTAGGAATTATCAAGGAAGAACATAATACAAAAGTTGACATATTAGACAATGAATAAGAATGAGATAGCCCTTCCACAACCTTATTCTCCGTTATCCAGCATTTACGCACTTCTCTTATTATAACATGGAGTCTCTTCTGTATAAAAGACTTCATTTCATTTATAACGATAATATTGAAATTTAAAGAAATAAAATCTTTTTTCATATTCTTGAACGGTGTCAAAAACACAGTGACTTCAACTTGTTCCTGGAAATAATTGAAGCCATTATCTGATTGTATCAAGAGGCTTCTACACCTATTGTTGTGCCTATTGCTCCACCTTAACCACCTCGACTTCAACCATAAACTTCCATCCTCCACCATCTTCGGAAGAAACTTGAAGAGAGCCCTTAAGACATTCAAGAGATCCTCCACCATCATCCATCTACATCTATCGCCAAAGCACAACTTCTTTAAGAGTGCCCTTAGTCCAGTCAAGAAATCCTCCTTGACACGAAGAATCATATTCGAGCGATCGAGGTTAACGGATTCTCTGTATGCATCCCGAGTTCTGACCTCGAGGCGTGTATCATTTTGGTATCAGAGTCCAGTTCAAGGATCAAGGTATGATTCTATCCCTTTAAATTCATTTTATCCTTTCTTTGTTTTTTATCGTTTATAAAAATAGAAAAAGATGGCTGAACAAGGAGAGATTTTTTTCACGCAACAACTAACTCGACATTGTTATAAAAATGATCCAACGAATGAAGTCTAGAGTGAATCGCCTTGAAGAAGGACAGAGGCAACTCGAATGTGACGCACCAGTGATTCATTAAAAATGATGTGGAGGAATTAGAACAATCAGATCCTCAACATAGACGATGAGAACGTTGAGCACTACCACGACATGATCTTGAGGAGAAGGATGAAGAGTTGCTAAGGTGACCAAGGTGAAACCGCATTATCTGGGAGGATGAAGATTCTGACTAGGAGCCACCTCGGAGACAAGAACATGAATACGACGGTAACTGTTTAAAAATAATACCATCTAATTTTTTGCCTATCTCGAATAGGAAAGGCGGATGAACAATATTTTTTAGTGCCACATGTATATTGAGCGCAAAAAGGTGTAGTACGTAGCAACTTAACTCACAGATGACACACTCACTTGGTGGGATTGAGAGGTAAGCATTTGACGATGTACAAGACTTGAACAAGTCTCAATATGGGGAAATGAAAGCCTCCGTGTGTAAAAGGTACGTACCCCCACACTTCCGCCGCGAATTGCAACAAAGATATAGAAAGTTAAGCCAAAAAATTAAAACTATCGAAGAATACTTTGAAGAATTTGAGCATCTTCGCAATAAACTAGAAATTGAAGAAGATGAAGAAACTATGATGACTCAATTTCTATATGGATTTAATGAACGAATTGCTAGAATGGTAAAGAGACAACACTACCATGATTTGTAAGTTATATTATATTTTTTACTCAAATTGAGAAACAGATCAAGAGGAAGCAAACAATAAGTCGAGGAAGGACACAACCCACATGGTCGGCCAGACAACCCCAAGGATGCCAGAGAAACCAAGGATTGACGATCGTTCTAAGGATAAAGCTCCTGAGACATCAAGTGATGTCAAAGGAGAAGGTAAAAATCTAATTCCTTTGAAACTAATTTGTACTCGTGAGCTTGTACGTTTTAAGTGCAAGGGTATAAGGCACATGGCACGAGATTATCCAAATCTACGTGTCATGATCCTTGCTGATTGCTGATCATCTCGTTTTTATACGTATTTCTCGCATGATTTAAGGGATATTTATGATATAGATACGATAATTACATATGATTTGTATCTGTTTTACTCGTTTTCGTGTTTTCGTATCCTTACAGGTTGTAATGCAAATTCGGTTTATTTTGGAGCTAAAATACATACACGAGACAAAGTACTAACATCGAGGATCATCACGGAACAAACGGGACAAGAATCGGTGAGGAACAAGCTCAGCCCGCGCGGGACAAGCTCAACCTGCAACAAAAGGAAAAGAACTGAACGGCCAAAAGGAAAAACCAGGATAAAAGGAAAGAAAAGAAGAAGGAAAAGGAAGAAGAGGAGCTAGGGGTCGAAGGAGTGCAGTTAGAGAGTTAGTTTTCAGAATTCACGATCGAGGAGAGAGAGTAGAGAGAGAATCGAAGAAGGAGACTCTTGGAAGGAGACATTCAAGGAGCATTGGAGATCAATTCAAGACTTTGGTTTTCGTTTGGTTTTCATGTTCTTTATAATTTATACTTCGATTATGTTGTTTGCTTTTGAACGCATGAGCGAGTAGTTTGTTTTATTCTAGGAGAAGGGATTAGCCCATGGCTATCCCGGAACCACTTTGATTTATCTTTGAATGCAATTTCCCATTTTCATTTATCTATTCTTTGTCTGAGAGCTTGAATGATTTCTATTTACGAAGGCCAAGTAGATGCATGTGTTAGGGATTAGGAGAAGGACCAAAGGAGAATTGTAGTCCTAGAAGATTAGGTTTAGAACAACCGATGTTAGGCCACGAAAGTAAGATAGTAGCGGTTGAGGGTGAAACGAATGAATCATAGAACTTATGGGTTTAGCTTAAGGTGTCAGCCACGAAAGTAGGGGGTAACTTGACTAGATCATGTGTCTATGCCTTGAGAGAGTGTAGATATCATATTAGGATCGTCTACCTTAGATGACTTAATTGGGATTGCATGATTAGATAGGTTGATTGTTGGTTTCGGTAGTCTTGTGGTGAAACCAGATTCATAGAACGTTTGTCTCATTGTTAAGAACTCGTTTGTTTATTTACTTTTAGTATTTCATTCTCAAATCCCATAATTGTTCGTTGCAAGTTTGATTCATAATTTGAGTTTAGGTTGTGTTACGTAGTCCCTGTGCGATCGACACCTAAAGTACTACACACGTGTCGTGCACTTGCGGGTAGTTTAGGTTAAATATTTGTTTAATTTTGATACGCATAAATTGCAGAGAATACGAGTCTACAAATGAGGAAGAACTAGACGAAGATGAAACTGATGAGTATCCAGAAAATGGAGAACTACTGATAACAAGACGAGTTTTGAGCATGATGGTCAATCCTTAAGAGACAACCAAACGAGAGACGATCTTCGGCATAAAATGTCTCATCAAGGATAAATTATATGGACTTATTATATATAACGGTTCTTGTATTAATGTTACAAGCGCCTATATGGTGATAAATCTAGGTTTGGAGACAATGAAGCACCCCACTGGTATAAGCTACAATGGCTCAACAATCAAGAGTAGCTCAAGGTAACCGAGCAAGTAATCGTGTTCTTCAACATAGGTAAGTATAATGATGAAGTACTTTGCGACTTCATACTAATGCCAGTAGGACACATCCTACTAGAACGGTCATGGAAATTCGATGTGAGGTAACACATGACGGAAAGAAAAGTTTATATTCCTTCGTCATGGAAAAAAGGAAGGTAACACTAACACCTCTTAGTCCTTCACAAGTACATGAAATGAAATTGAAACTAAATCGTGAGGACGAACATAAATCAAATTTTTATATAAAAGCTAGTGTGGTTTGTAAGGTTATGAGTAATAAAATTCCAATATTACTAATGGTCTAAAAGTTATTTTGATAGAAACCCAATGAAAACGATCATTTCCAACGAAAAATTTGCCATTTCCAACAGCTATTGCCATTGGAAATGGCATGTTTTTTTAGTGAGTATCCCCAAGAAATCATCAATATACTAAAAAATTATTGCGACTTGTTTTCCCAGGAGATACCAGCCGGCTACCACCTATACAAGGCATCAAACATCAGATCGATCTCATCTTGGGAACACCACTGCTAAACCGACCAGCATACCGCATGAACCCCAAGGAGACTGATAATGTCTATTTTGTTATAGTATTTTAGTCCAATTTCATAGTTAGTTTAATCATTCATTTAGACTTTATCGAGTATTAAGCATCACTTAGTCCTCTTCTAGTGTTTTCTCGTGCTTTGTAGTAAATAGAGATACCGCATACAAACACGAGCAAATTCCGCAAAACATGACGGTACCCCATCAAAGGAAAAGCAACGCGCTCGGGGTGAATCCCTTAGCCCGCACAGGCTACATGTCCTAGCACCTTTAGCACGCCTAGGGCGGATGTTCAGCCCGAGCGTATCACCATTCCTAACTCAGCCCGCACGGGGCACTCACCCAGCCCGTGCGGGGCGTGTTCATGACCACCATGGACGAGAAAAGGAAAGTTGCGGCCTGCAAGAAAAGGAAAGTGTTAGCTGCCTACACAAAAAGGAAACATGGTTAGAGAAGATGAATGGGAACCACATGGCTGGAAAATAGAAAGGAAACGTTGACCACTTGCACAAGAACGGAAAACTAATGCTAACAAGAGATGGAAACACACGAAAAAGGAAAACTGCAGCTGCTGCAACAAAGAGGAAACTCTAATCGCTGGACAAGAAAGGAATGAACGACCAAAGAGAAAAAGAAGGAAAAAGGAAAAAGGAAAGAGGAAAAAATGGGGAAAAGAGGAATGAGTTCAATTCGGACAGAGGAGACACAACAAGACAGGACTCAACACATCACACGTAGAGAGAGAGTAGAACGCAGACGAGGATAGAGACGGGGCGACGAACTTGGAGCACAGAGGAGCTGCTGAAGACATCGGTAATATAATAGGGAGGGATCTCATTCTTTATCTATGTTGAATATAGTTTTCTTTTGCATTTCATTTTCTAAGTCTATGTCCAAGTAAATCCTTAACCATGGGTTAGAGAGTCCTGCCGATATGTAATGAAGTCTTGTTCTTAATGCTTGGTGATTCTTACTACTTTTATTCCTGTACACCACTCGAATGAATGATTATGGTATTTCATCTTTTTCGGAATGATTGGTTGTTTTTAATGCTTTCGTTCTTGCATGCTACTTGAATGAATGATTGTAGAAGTCTAATGAATCTACGCCAGGGGATTAGACTTTGAAACTTAGCCATGATTTAGGATTTAATCAATTTAGAATCAACGCTAGGTCGGTTGATTGAATCTAGGGATTAAGATAGCGTCTTAATGCGTCTAGTGGATGAGATTACGGAATCGAGAGATTGGTAGTACGCACGCTAGATAGTGGACAAGTCTATGCCAGTCAATTCCCATATTAAAGCTTGAATTCCCTTAACTCTTGATAATATCTAAGACCAATAATCATGTTAGAACTTCATTGTATCATCGTGCATCTCTCGAAACCTGCGGTATTCACTTAATTGAATTTAATCCGTTAATTAGTTAGTTTAGCTTTATTTGCATTACAACATTTATTCATTTTTACCGTCATATTCATCAAGTTTACTAGCTTTAGAGTTGCATCGATTCTTTGTGTTCGACCCTAGTACTACACGATCCGTATTCTTGTGGAAGCTTTAGTCTAGGTAATTATTACTTTAGATTAACCACATCAGAGACAAAGGATTTACAACGAAAAGTCTAAGAGCTAATGGAATAAGGCTACATTCTAGAAAGTCTAAATCCATGCGTTGTCTCCGTACTACTTGTACCAAAGAAGGACGAGACTTGGAGGATTTGTGTCGACTATCGAGCAATCAACGACATCACGATTAAATATCGACATCCCATCCCATGGTTATATGACATGCTTGACGAGTTAAGTGAGATAATGATCTTCTCAAAGCTTGACCACAAAGCGGATATCATCGAGTACGCATGAGGGGAGACGATGAATGGAAGACTGTCTTCAAAACAAAGCAAGGGTTGTACGAGTGGCTCATCATGCCTTTTAGGTTTTCCAACGCCTATAACACCTTCATGAGGCTCATGAACCATGTTTTAAGAGCCCACATCGGTAAATTCGTTGTAGTTTATTTTGATGATATTCCCGTTTATAGTAGAAATCTTAGGGATCATATAGTACATCTTGAGCTAGTGCTAGAGACGCCCCGAAAGACACAACTCTACGAAAACCTCAAGAAGTGATCCTTTTGCACTGATGAGATTTTTTTTCCTAGGATTTCAAGTAAGTTCGCAGGGACTACGTGTAGATGAGGACAAATCAAGGCCATACAAGAAGGACCAACACCAAAAACTATCGTATACATACAAAACTTTCATAGACTCACAAGTTTTTACCGTCGATCCGTGAAGGACTTCAGTAGTATAGATGCACCCTCACTTCTGTTATAAAAAGGACAAGGCCTTCGAATGGAAAGAAATACAAATCAAGGCGTTCAAAGCACTTAAGGTGAGTCTCACCATCGCATCTGTCCTAATGCTGCCAAACTTCGACAAAACGTTCGAAGTGGAGTGTGACGCTTTAGGGATCGACATTGATGCAATCCTTGTTAAAAAACGATGACCAGTGGCATATTTCAGCGAGAAGTTAAGTGGGGCCATGCTTAACTACCCCACGTATGACAAAGAGCTCTATGACCTTGTTCGAGCTTTGGAACTGTGGTAGCAGTACCTACTGACGAAAGAGTTCGTCATCCACACCGATCATGAGACCCTCAAACATCTCAAGGGTTAGACTAGTCACAAGCAGAGACATGCCAAGTGGATGGAGTTCCTCGAGTACTTTCTAAACATAATCAAGTACAAGAAATGTAAAGAAAATGTGGTAGCCAACAACCTATCAAGGAGACACGCTCTCATCACTACCATGTAATCTAGAAATTTGGGGGTTTGAGCACATCAAGGAGCTATATGAATGAGATCCAGAGCTTGGTGCAATATTCGAATGTGCAAGGAAGGATATAGCATACCATTCTACATACATAATAGATATATCATACGTGATAGATGGCTTTGCATTTTGCAAAACTACAATGAAGAAGTTATTTCTTCGGTAAGCACATCGAGGAGCACTATTGGGACACTTCAGTGTGAAAAAGTTTTTGGTCACCATAAAGGAGCATTTCTTTTGGTCTCACCTTAAACAAGACGTTGAACGACTTTGTGCACAATGTATCATGTGTCACCAACTCAGTCTCGCATTTCCAATGGTTTGTATCTTCCTCTACCCATCCTTGCTCATCTATGGACAGATTTTTCGACGGTCTTTGTTCTCGGACTTCCAAAGATTCGAAACAAAGATTTCGTCTTTGTGGTTATGGATAGATTTTAAAAAATGGCGCACTTTGTACCCTACTCGAGGACCAACGATGCATCAATATTGTGAAACTTTTCTTCAAAGAGATCATACGCATCCACGGCCTACCCAAGATGATCGTATCAGATCGGGATAAAAAGTTTATGAGTCATTTCTGGCGGACATTGTGGCGGAAGCTAGGACAAAGCTCATGTTCTTCACCACATGCCACCCGCATGATGACGGTCAGATAGAGGGGGTCAATCGTACACCAGCAACCTTGCTACGATCATTCATTGGACGGTACCGGAAGAAGTTGCTTGATTACCTATCCCACACCGAATTTGCTAACAACCGAACACAACACTCGATCACAGAGTAGTTGTCATTTGAGGTTGTATATGGTTTAATCCCATCACTCTCTTGGATCTCTCAGCTATACCAAGCAAAGAGCTCAACAACTTGGATAGCGAGAAGAAATTTGAACTGATCAAGAGGCTACATGAGAAAGTTTGAGACATAAGGAAAGGGGTAAACTATATGCCAAACAAACCAACAAGGGGCAGAGAAGGATGGTGTTCGACAAAGGAGATTGGGTGTGGTTGCACATGAGGCTAGAGCGGTCGATCCGGAA
>CM071874.1:11644517-11671334 GCA_036759665.1 Gynandropsis gynandra
GAGCGGTTCCTTGACAAAAAGGAGTTCGAAGCTAGCACCAAAAGGAGACGGCCCATTTTGTGTACTAGAGCAGATCAACGACAATGCCTACCTCCTTGAACTACTAGGTGAGTATAATGTGTCTACAACATTCAACCTTGTTGATTTATCCCCTTTCGATGTAGATGATAACAATTTGAAGATTGAATGCTCGCAAGGGGAAGGGAATGATGAGGACATCGGACTCGAAGCAAAATCAAAGGAGGGCCATATGGACGAGGAACTAACGTAAGGAAACGAGTAGACCGAATCTTCCCACAACCTTCTCACACGTGGACGAGAAAAGAGCTTACGTAACAAGGTAGCGGAGATAGTGATGTAGGCATGGAAGACTCTTAATAAAAAGGAGGATTCAGGCCCAAATTAAACAAACTTCACGTCGGTCTTCTACATTGAAGGGGGCCTTAATCTGCCTACCTAGAATCGACGGACTCAAGCGATATGGTTAAGAAAGGGCGAAAAGTCTTTTTTTTATCCTTTCCAACGACCAAAAACTATTTTCGAAGGGTTAGGAAATCGTCCAAGCCAATCTTATCCCAGTAGATCATCTTCTTTCCCATTCCGAAGATTTCCAACGGTTATAAAATCTTCCCAACGACTACTAAATCAATTTGTTATCCAGAATTTACGCACTTTCCTTATTGTAACATGGAGCCTCTTTTATATAAAGAGGCCTCCATTTTATTTGTAACGAAATCATTGAAATTTGAAGAAATAATCTCTTTTTCATAGTCTTGAACAGTGTTAAGAACATGGTTACTTCAACTTTTTCTGGGAATATTTGAAGCCATTATCCAACTGTATCAAAAGGCTTCCACACCTCTTTTGGTGTCAATCGCTCCACCATAAACACCTCGATTTCAACCATCAACATCCATCCTCCAAGATCGTCGGACGAACCATGAAGAGAGCCCTTAGGCCAGTCAAGAGATCATCCACCATCATCATTCACCTCCATCCACCGTCAAAGGAAGACTTCTTGAAGAGCACCCTTAGGTCAGTCAAGAAATCCTCATTGATACGATGAATTCTACTCAAGCAATTGAGATTAACATATTCTCCATACACGTCCCGAGTTCTAACCCTGAGACGTGTATCGTCGAGCAAAAGAGTGCTCGACCTAGCAGTTTACCGAACTCCCTAAATAATTCACGTTTTCAATTTTTTAAAGTGAGAGGAAGCTTTCCTATAAATTGGTGATGACTCTATGCACAAAGAAGACTGATAAAGATACTTTTGAGTCGTGCAAAAGAGTGAAAAATCTACCGGATTTCATCAAAGCATTGAACTACCAATAGAGACAAGTCGAAGGCTAGGTCATGACGACGTTTGATTAAGAGATCGACTGAGCTTCTCTAAACCTGATACATGCCTCATGTGTTGGATATCAAGATGCATACGGAGAATCTGTTAACTCAATCACTCGACTAAGCTTCTTTCATAAAAGTCGTCCATTGACGGTGGATGGAGGTGGATGAGGGTGGAGGATCTTTTGACTGGCCTAAAGGCTCTCTTCAAGATTCGTTCGACGATGGTGGAAGATGGAGTTTGATGGTGGCTGTCAAAGTGTTTAAGGTGGAGCAATGGACACCACAAGAGGTGTAGAATCCTCTTGATACAGTCGAATAATGTCTTCAATTGTTTCCGAAATAAGTTGAAGTCATCGTGTTCTTGACATCGATAAAGAATACAAAAGGAAAGGTTTATTAATTCAAATTTCAATGTTAATGTTACAAATGAATCCATATTAAAACAAGGATAGTGCATTAACAAATTGATCTACTAGTTTTTCGTTTATGGTCGTCGGGAATCTTTAAAACGTGAACAAAATATGATCTGATGGGATAATATTGGTTTGGAAGATTTTCTATCCATATGGGAGGATTTTCTAGTCGTTAGAAAGGATAAGGGAAGATCTTTATCTTCTGCCTTTGTTTATCTTTATCACTCAAGCCCATCGATTCTAGGTTGGCAGGTTGAGACTCGGTTCAATGTAGAAGACCAAAATGACTTTCTTCGAGGTTTTCTCCATGCCAAAGGGTCCTAGTACTCCTCCATGTGCTTCTTGAAGCACGAACTCCCTTATTGAGCTTTGCAGAATGCAAAATCGTCTGTCACGGAAGAGATATCCATCATGTATATGTAGAATGGTCAGCTAGCTCCTTCCTTGCACATTCATAATATTTCGCCAAGCTTTGGATTTTGTTCATAGAACTCCTTGATGTGTTCAAACCCTAAGTTTCTAACTTCCATGGTAATGATGAGGGCGTGTCTCTGTTATAGTGTGTCGACTACTAAATTCTCGTCACCTTATTTGTACTTGAATATGTACGGAAATGACTCGACGAACTTCATCCACTTGGCATGTCTTTGCTTGAGATGGTGACCCTTGGCATGTCTAAGATATTCCGATAAACTTCTCCCATCTTTTGTTAGATTTTGCAAGTAGCAAGCATATCAAAGCTCTCTAGCAACTGAATGTTCATTAAAGTGTTTTGCTAGAAAAATCCATATCTATAATGTTGTTGTATTAAAAGACTATGAACCAATACAATGTCTTTTGTTTTTACGAGAATATTTTTTGAGATCATATATAATATTCTGAAGATATTTTCTGGAATACTTAAGATATTATCCGATATCTAATTAAATACCAATAATATTCTCTGATTATATTTCTTTTTTGTATGATAATGTGTATGTATATAAGAAAGATTTTCGCTACTATAAAAGAATCGGAATTCATTTGATATATTCTTTAAAAAAATATATAATCGAAGAATATTCTCGATATTTAATTAGATATCATATAATATAAACAACAACAACAGAGAGAGATTGTATGGCTTCATAAAGACCGATAACAAAACCAAATACATTCTCAGAAAATGTACCTATAATCCAAGACTTAACCAAACGATCTGTCTGCACCCAAGACTCATAGCAGGATTACTTTCTTCAATATTTGTATATGCAGACGAAAGAGTATGAATTATAGCCGAGGTTGCTTATATAGCACGCGAAAGGTTCTTCATTTCCTTTTGTATGCTAAATGTTTTGTTTAATTATGCTCGCGATTACGATTCGGATCTTTTCAAGTGAGGTTTTAGGCTGGTATTCTTTTTGGGTATGCAGGCAGTGTGTTCGACGTAATGCCTCAGTGAGTTATTCACTTTGATTTGTCTCACACGGTCTCATCTCCATCACTCTGTCCATATTTTCTTAAGGGCTTTTAGAATCTGTCTTCAGATTGATCTTAACTTCAGTTCCTTTGCTTTATCATTTGTAACAGTCCACAACGTGTTATTGATGGAACTCGTTTTCTAGTCATAGTCTATTTGATCGAACTTACATTGGTAGGTTCTTCTCGTTCCTGATCTTGTTTTTCTTATGATTTAAGAATTAAATTAGAGTTTCTTTGTCTTTTCAGGACATTGCCTGCAACTTACATTAATAGCCATTGTTGAGTACTTTTGGTCACTCTGGAGTTCGAGGTTGATGAATCTTCGGCAAACGAGCGACTCCTTCTTCAACCAGCTCCTCCTTTATTCACAGCAAGGGAACCTCGCGGCTGGGCTTGTAGTTCATGCACGGATCATCACAACTGGCGCATCTTTGTGCCGCTACCTTGCTAATAGCCTCGTCAATCTTTATGCTAAATGTGGGAACGTAGGAAAAGCCCAGATCGTCTTTGACACCATAACTGAAAAGGATATTGTCTCTTGGAATAGCCTCATCAATGGGTACTCACAGAACAGAGATCTCTCGAGTGCCCGCTCTGTCATGCGGCTGTTTCAGCAGATGAGATCACAAAATGTGTTGCCAAATGCTCATACCTTTACTGGAATATTCACCGCAGAGTCTAGTCTTAAAAGTGATTATGGTGGGAAGCAGGCTCACACGCTTGTGGTCAAGACGTTGAGTTTTGGGGATGTGTATGTAGGTACTTCAATTGTGAACATGTATTCTAAAACAGGCCAAGTTGAGGATGCGCGTAAGGTTTTCGACGTGATGCCTGAAAGAAATACATTTACCTGGTCTGCGATGGTTTCTGGGTATGCAACACAAAGACTTACCAAAGAGGCAGTTGGAGTTTTCAAATTGTTTCGTAGAAAGGAAGAATTTGAGAGTGAATTTGTTTTTACTGCTGTTCTTAGTTCGTTGACTGAACCAGAATCCGTTGGTTTGGGCAGGGAAATACATTGCCTCATGATGAAAAACGGGTTGCTAGGGTTTGTATCGGTATGGAATGCCCTTGTTACAATGTATTCAAAATGCGGGAGCTTGATTGATGCATCTCGGACATTTGAATTTTCTGATGATAAGAATTCAATCACTTGGTCAGCGATGATCACTGGCTATGTTCAGAATGGGGACTCACTCGAAGCATTAAAGTTGTTCTGGTGTATGTTTTCTGCTGGTTTTACACCAAGTGAATACACCCTTGTCGGAGTTCTTAATGCCTGCAGCGACATTGCTTACTTAGAAGAAGGGAAGCAAGTTCACTCGTATTTGTTGAAATTGGGATATGAGACACAATTATTTGTAACCACGGCTTTGGTTGACATGTATGCAAAATGTGACAGTATTGAAGATGCTAGGAGAGGGTTTGATTATCTACGAGAACCCGATATTGCTCTCTGGACCTCGATCATCAGCGGGTATGTTCAGAACTCAGAAAATGAAGAGGCTTTGGTTCTGTACGGTAGAATGAAAATGGACGGTATTCTCCCGAACGATCTCACAATGGCCAGCATTCTGAAGGCATGTTCTTCACTCGCTGCCTTGGAGCTGGGAAAGCAAATACACGGGCAGACCATCAAACACGGATTCAGCCTAGAAATTCCCATTGGAAGTGCCCTCTCAACAATGTACGCAAAGTGTGGGAGTCTTGAAGATGGGAACCTCGCATTTAGGAGGACGCCTGACAAGGACATAATTTCTTGGAATGCGATGATATCGGGACTTTCCCAAAACGGACATGGAGGCAAAGCCTTAGATCTATTTGAGGAAATGTTAGCTAACAGAACCGAGCCCGACTCTGTCACTTTCGTGAACATCTTATCAGCATGTAGTCATATGGGGCTTGTCGAAAGAGGTCGGTCATATTTCAAGATGATGTCTGATAGTTTTGGACTCGTTCCAAAAGTTGAACACTACGCTTGTATGGTTGATTTGTTAAGCAGAGCAGGACGAGTTGAAGAGGCAAAGGAGTACATTGAATCATCCCCCATAGATCATGGTATGTGCTTGTGGAGAATATTACTAAGCGCGTGTAAGAACCACGGGAACTATGAATTGGGAGCTTACGCAGGCGAAAAGCTCATGTTGCTCGGGTCACAGGAATCATCGACCTATGTACTGTTGTCGAGTATATACACAGCGTTGGGACGAACTAAAGATGTCGAACGAGTGATGGGGCTGATGAGATCAAGAGGGGTGAACAAAGAACCGGGTTGTAGTTGGATCACATTGAAGAATCAAGCTCATGTCTTTATTGTTGGAGATGTGATGCATCCAAGAATTGAAGAAATAAAACAAGAGATCATAAAGTTAAGTGAACACATGAAGGAAGAAGAACATAAGCTTATGTTAGATTCATGTTTTGTAAGTTCTCCTAAATCAGAGTTACGGACGGTTTTTTCCTTGGATTCATGATTTAGTTGATTTTCTTGCCTCCATATCTATTGTTGGGTATATAATATATCGAAAACTTTGAAATTCCATGCACCTGTGTAATTGCATTGTAACCGATTTGTAATTCAGATTTATTCAAAATCTTAATTTTTAATATATTTTTTCAGACTAAGTTTATAAAGTTTACAATTTGAATTCTAATCAATATTTTTTTTTAATAAGTACTCAAATACATCTTCATCTGATCAATTGAATTTACACATTGATTTTTATTAACCGCGCTCATAATCACTACCTTTTGGGTGGATATCGAATAAACTCGAAAACTGAAACAATAGTTTACAAATCATACAAATGATATAAAATTATAATAAATCGTAGAACAACTCAATATTAGAGACAAATATTGAATGAACAAAACACACTATTACAAGTGCTTTGTTTAGCAGTCAGGTAAATGTAGAGAGATAAACAAACTTGTCATCCTAATTGTGGAGTACAACATAAATGTTTTGTAAAAAGTATAAAAATGTTTTTTATTAATGATAATAAAGTATAGAAGATGGATTTCGTTGTTTTATTTTCAAAGTTCAACAATTTTATATAAATTTTACAACTCAATCAAATTTCTTGAATTTTCCTATGAAATCTAGAGATATTAACAAACTTTTAATATCTCTAAGATACTAACAATTCAAAATCTAAAAAGTATTAACATATCCCCTAAAACTTCTCAAATTGGAACGTGCAAATTGTGAACACCCAAATTGGAAGAAAAAGATCAAAATCTTTATTTTCCAATGCTTTAGTGAAGATTTCCACTAATTGAGTCAAGAGTCTTCGAATTTCGACCTAGTCGTAGAGTTAGTTTAGTCGGAGAGTTCGTCGTTCAAATCGATTGCAACAATAACTCACCGTTCTACGGTCGAATCAAATTCATCGAGTGAATCTTTGTCTCCATTGGTTAGAGCCGGAGTCGTGTGGCTCATTGAGCTGAGAACAAAGTACAACGAGAGACACATTCCATCGTAACCCCTTGCACTTTAAAATTTCAAAAAATGGTTATATACTAAAACATTAGATTCATCGACTATATACATGGTGAGTCATTTTGAGTTAATATATCCTGATGTGGGATCATCAATATAATTGAGCTACGATAAGGAGATGTATGTGTTGTTGTGAGGCCTAGAGAAGTAGCAACATTATCTATGGTCCAAAGAGTTTTTGATCTATGTGTATCATTAATCACTCAAGTATTTAAAAGGTGAGCATAAGCTTAACCATCAACACGTAGAATATGTAGAATTTATTGAGACGTTTCCATACGTGATCAAATACAACCAGGATAAAAAAAAATGTGGAAGCTGACACACTCTTTAGGAGATGCGCCTTCAATTTAACATTAGATACAAAAAATGTTTGGTTTTGAACATTTCAAAGAACTATATGAATTTGATCTAGACTTTAGCGGACAATTAAAGCATGTGAAAACTCTGTTATTGGTTGATCTTATAGATTCAATGGATACTTATTTCATGAAAATAAAATTTAGGTATTTTTTTGTTTGTTATGAGATTTACTTGTTTGAGAGGTACACGTAGATGGATTAATGGGTAATTTTAGAGTGATCAAGACCATGCATACTTTGCGAGATCATTTTTTTTTGGTGGCCACATATAAGAAAAGACGTGGAAAGGGTTTGGACAATGCATGATTGCAAGAAATTCAAGTTACGACTTGATCCACATGATTTGTATACCCCTCTCCTTATTCTTGGTAGTCCGTGGAAAAATATTTCTATGAATTTTGTACTAGGATTGCCACATTATAAAATAAAAAAATCTTTGTTTTTCGTGATTGATAGGTTTTAAAATATCGACACATCGCATATAGCTTCTTTATTATTTAGGCAGTTGTATGTTTGCATTTTAGAAAATATTATGGTCTAAGTTAAGTACCGAGTTATTGATTTCGATGAAATATCATCCACAAACCGATGATTAGTAAGAGATTTGGATAGAAAACATTTCATCTTGTCTCTAGCTTTGACTAAGCAAAACCTTAAGTCATGGGAAGAGTGTTTACCTCATGTAAATTATTTATATATCCAGTTATTCATAGTGCGACTAAATTTTCTCTATTTGAAATTGTTTATTTATTTAACTCACTTATACCTTTGGATTAAAGCCTTCACATTTGTCTAAGCATACTAAGATTGATGGAAAACACAAGTTTGAGTTTGTGTGATAACTTCATGAGAAGTCTAGATTAAACATCGAACGAAACACAAAGCAATATGCAAAACAATCCAACAAAGGGAGTAATGAAGTGGTCTTTCAACCAAAAGACTTGGAATGGATATATAAGTGAAAAGAGAGGCATTATGTCCACCGGAAGTCTAAATTGCTACCGCAATGAGATGATCCATTTCGTTTTGTGGAGAGTATCTACAACAATGCTTAAAATATCGAGTTTTATTGTGAGTACAATGTTAGTAAGTTGTGAGTGCACGAAAACTACAAAGACATGAGTTTGAGGGCCCATCACACGAGCCAGGGCCAAGCAGATTCAAAATGCATTCGCGAAGATGATTTAAGAGGAATTATTTTCCAAATTCCTTGTTTCGAGAGAGAACCAATAAGAACCTAAATTTGTGACCTTTTCACAAATAGAAGATGTCACAAATGGGAATGCACGCCTGAGTGTAGGACCTCCCGATCCGGGCATATCTCTAGTTTAAGTCATTTGTTTGAGTGTAAGAATGCTCGACCTAACTATATTCTCTGACATGATCAAGCATGATCGAGCATATGCCTACTTGACCCGAGCATATGCACTGACGAGAATAATTCGACCAAGCATTTTATAATACGAATTGAGCAAATTTCATGAAACTCAAAGATAAACTCGACTAATTCCATGCTCAACCCTACCGCGAGAGAATGGAAGGTCAGACCTCGCTTGACCATAGACATCTTTTGCTATGGAGACAAATTTTCATAAAAGGTAAAAACAACCACATATTATAGGAATAAAAACCTGATAATTAATTTTGTCAATTGGATGGTTCACAATATAATTCACTACTAGAAATTTAGAAATTCCAAATGGAATTTTCGGATGAATAAATCAGTCCACAAATTTACAGACGAAACACCAACGGTAAGATAATTCCTTCTATAATCCGTCGGCAAAGTTTCGGACGAGCGAGCAATCCACAAGTCGTCCGTATTTTCGGATGGATTTGAGATGAAAATGCAGGTCGTTGCAGATTACGGACTGAATCGTGCCTGTCCGTAAATTTGTAGATGGCAACAGTGTATGTCCGAAACATGCGGATGGGTACTGGGGTTCTGTTTGGATTTAGCGAAGTTTTCGAGATGGCTCGTCGATAAATATTAGCCTTGGTCCGTAATTCGTCCTTAATCGATCCTGAAATTTTCTATTTAATCCCCTCCTACCTTCTTTCATTTCTCTCACACAACTATCATATATTTCACTACATTTCGTCTTATTATTTCTGTTTATAATGGTATCATCATCGAGATCGAATATTCATTACAAAAAAACAAGCGATTTCCAACAGATATATCCATTGACAATCGCCCAAAATCCGTTGCAAAGAGCACTTCCCAACGGATGACAACAGATGTGAGCCCGTTCGGAATCGTGCGTTACAAATCGGGATCCGTTGCGATTCCAAACGGCTTTCCAACGGATAATATCCGTTGAAAATTTGTGACAGAAGCCCAACGGATAGAACGTTGGAAAATTATACGGATGCCTGTTGAAAAATGTATAACGAATACCCGTTAACAAATTTCAACGGATGCCCGTTACAAAATTGTAACGGTCTTTACAATTTTGTAACGGGCATCCGTTGCCACACCGACGCAAAAAAAGAACGGAAATTCAAATTTTCCAACGGGCATCCGTTACAAACTGGAGAGAAATGGCAACGGGTATCCGTTACAAAATGGCAGAAAATGGCAACGGGTATCCGTTACCATTTGACGGAAAAATATTCCAACGGAGGACCGTTAGAAATTCTAACGGGCATCCGTTGAATTTTTTATTAAAAAAATAAAAGAAAATTTACAAAAATTTAAACATTTTTAATTAAACTAATAAAAGTTCTTACAAAAACTTAAATCTAAATCTATTACAATTCATTTAAATCGGTTGGGCCGATATCATTGCCGGGGTCACCACCAGCACCTCTGGAAAGCGTTGCATCCGAATTCGATACACGAATCATGTCGCGACGTTGATCCCCTCACCTGGCCGTATAGCAACTCTATGACGCTCTCCATGTGCTGCACTTGGGATCGTGTTGCCTGCAGTTGGGCTTGAGTTTCTCGAAGTTATGCTTTGAGATCCTCGATCCGCCATTGTTGCGTGTAGCTCTCTTCGACCATGGGAGGTACCGTCGTAGCGTCCTCGACCATATCTTTCTGAAGTGCCCCAACACCGTATAAATGCCCTTATACGGTCTAACAGACTACAAAACAAATAAAATAAATTAGAGTTAGAATTTTTACAAAACTTTTATTTATAAGCGAAAGATAAAATACTAAATTTTTACCTCCAAATAAATTTTGTCCTTTTGTAAAGGACTGAGGTCGTCGGGAGTTGAACCATAAGCTTGTGATTGTTGTGTAATCTTCTCTGTCACAGCTTTCACGGTTCTTTCCGCTCGAGGGTCGACGAGTTCGGGTTCGTCGCTCTCTTCCCCGACGACAGACTTCTTCTTGGCGTGGGTTTCCACTACCAGCTCAAGAAGAGTCAGTTCTCTTTCTACCCGTTGCATCTGTGATATAAAATAAATTTAATTAGATAAAATATAGTAAAAAACCAAAATTTTAAATAATAATAAATTTACCAATTCTTGATTCCTCTTCGAGAATGATTTTGATCCCGAAGTATGGCGATGTGGACCATCTCCGGGAACCTTCTCGCCGTAACGACATTGTTTGGCCTTCTAGCTCTTCGCCTTGAAGTCTTCAGACTCCCAATGTTGAATAAGTTGATTGAAGACCTCATCCGTTGCCCAAGTCGGTTTGCGATTCTTGGTGTAGTAGTTGCGCTTGGCGTTGTTCATCATCAAGCGCATCCTAGCCTGCATGTCGCGCATCCATGCAGTATAGATGCGCATCGTATCCTTCTTCCTCTATCTGTATGCCCGATGCAAAATAATTTATAATAAGTTAGTTTATAACATATATAAATAATCATTTTAAATAAAATTTTTATTTGAAATACACTTACGATAAAGGTGCACCACCATCAGCGACATATGACTTTTGGTGTAACTTGCCGTGAATAATAAAGTTAGTACTGTAAAGATCCTTGGATGATGTTGTTGTTCGTATGCTTTAGAACATCATCCGCGTCAAACCTACATATTAAAATTAAATAATTAGATACCATTTATAAAGTAAAACAATATAAAAGTATAAATTATGAAAGTTACCATAGCGTCCCGATAGGACGTTCAGGATCGATAATTCGAAGGGTCGGACGCCCGTCGAAATTATCGATGAAGGAATCCATATCCACCATATCGTCCTCTTCATTAAATATCGACGGTGCCGATATCAGTGAATACGGATGATATGGTGGCGGTGGAGGCGGGGGAGGGGCTCACGTGGAACCAGCCAACATACCTCCCACACATATAAATCGTCTAGGCCTCATTTTCGTATTTTAGTGTTTGAAGGTGTGATTTTGTGTGTGTGAAGAATTGTTTGAGAGGATTTTGAAGTTTAAATTGTGTTGAAAATGAAATTGTTCAAAAGTTTATATGCAGAAATTTCTAACGGCATCCGTTAGAAATTACGTCAACTCAACGGACGCAGTTAATTGATGTGACGTTCTGTTTCTCTCCAATGGGTATCCGTTACAATTTCCAACAGATGCCCGTTGAAAATTTCTGCAGTCTAGAGTAGGCATCATTACACTTGCAACGGACGCCCGTACAATACTTCTAACAGGCATCCTTTACAAATTTGTAACGGATGCCCATTAAAAATTGGAGCGGTCTTCCGTTACCCTTTTTTAACGGATGTTCGTTAGCATAATTGTAACAGATATCCATTGCAAATTTCCAACGGATACCCGTTACAATTGTGGAAAACTTAGAAATTTTTTCTAAGTGTCGGAGGCGATTTCTTGTTCCAACGGGCATTCGTTAAGAATTACAATGGATGCTCAGTGGTATTAGATCATATGTAGAATTTTCTATTGAACATCATTTATATATGCCCCTTGTAACGTTTAAGAATTTAACATCATTTATATATGCTTCGATTGTATTTACATTTCGATTTTTCGATTATACATTATCTACATTACATTACTCATCTAAAAACATTGAACATCATTTACATTACACATTATTGTATTTACATTTCTTCTTCAGTAGATTCATCGATTGGCGAGTCTTCCTTCGATTGTCATTGAATTCATCGTCGTTTTCATCTTCAGCATCTTCCGGTTCAACGTCTTCATAATCGCGTATGAATTCTCCGTCTATGTCAGTTCTTGCGAGAATCTCCTCTCGATTGTCTGTATCAATTAAACGAATCGGATGCGGATGATCGGGTTTGAATGGATCTTCTTTATCATCTGAGCTTATGATCCCTCGTGGCTTGATCTTTACTACGGCCCACCATTCCTCTCTACAACTTTTTAATGTTGTTGGATATTGCACATAATATACTTGATCGGCTTGATCTGTTGTGATGAATTGATCATACTTACCATATTGTTTTGCCGGATTGATGTCAGTTCCTCCCCATCGGTTTTTTTGGTATTCCACGTCCTATGGTTGAGTCGAACCATTGACATTTAAAACTCATCACCTTCAACCCAACCAGATCGAGATATTTCACTTGTAGGATTTGGTGCAAAATATCGTAGAAGTTATCACCCTCTATTTCATTGTTAACGCAAACACCATAATTGTATGTGCTTCTATGTTTTCCGTGTTCGTACGTGTGGAATGTGTAGCAGCGCGTAAACAAGATTAGCCAACACATAACATTTCGTGCAGGACCATAAGCCAAATCTCTTAACCACGTTGGAAGTCTTTCACAAGAACATTTCAACTGTACGTATAATAAAAACGAATGAATACTTTATAATAAATGCAATTAATTTTAATAGATGTGTACACGAGTACTTACGTAATCTCTCAACCACGAGCCATAATGTTGAACTTTCATGTATGTGGGTTCATTTGCGTTTAGATGAGGATATGTACCAAGTACTTCTTCATCAAATATCATGTATAATGAAAATATGTTAATGTATTATATATACATATATATTTAAAAGATTGAATGATATTGTTTTGTACCTTTCGAACGGTAATAACTCTTGACAATTTATAATATATATGTGTGGACGTGATTATACTCCTCTGGTGTTAACCAATATTCCTCGGATTTACCTCTTGTACGTCTAATCGGTGTAAACATCTCAGGAATTGTGCCAAAATGTGGATTAGTAAACATCTCAGGAATCAGTGCATAGGCAAAGACAAACATTTCTCGCTTCATACGCGAACTCGGGAAATATTTCATTGAAATCTTTCCAAGCCTTACCATCCGATGGATGTTGCATTATACATTCGGTCGTCGAGTGTTCTGCGTGCCATCTCATTGTCGCAACGGTTTTCTTATTCAAATAACCTTTTCAACCTATTTGCTACAGGCATATAGAAAATTTCTTATATGGTACATATTTACGTGAAGATGGTTTTTTTCCGAGATATGCTTGCACCGCAAAACTTGCATTCCAACAAGTCTTTATCATTTCCCCAAAACAACATGCAACTGTTTCTTCAAACATCAATTTTTTCATGAGGCATTCCCAAATATTTTAACACACTCTTTGTTTCGTAGTATGTCTAGAGAGCTTGATTATTTTCCGGTAAATATTCACGCATGGTTTTGCAAAATGAATCCATGCAATTTTCAGAAATATTGTAGTATGTTTTTATACTCATGAATCTTCAAGATAAAGATAAGCGAGACTGAGCTTCATGACAACCTTCATATATGGGTTGTTTCGCCGAATCCAATAGGTTGAAGAATCAGCATCCATCGATATTCGGTATCTCTTCACGCGTTTGTTCATTAACAACTCCAGAAAAAGCATCTGACACCATTCCACATATGGATTGGTCATTGATGCTTCGTAAATAACTTCTTCATTTCTTTCTACTTGTGATTCTTGCACGATATCTCTAACACTGTAATTTTCACTGTGAAAAAACCAAATTTTGTAATCCTCAACAAAACCCACCTTGTAAAGATGTTTGCAAAAAATTTCTTGACTTCGATACTTCATGTTTTTGCATCTTTTGCATGAATATAACATTGCCCCGCGTTCTTGACACAAAGGTTGCATCGATGCAAAACTCATGAATTGCTCAATTCCGTGTAAGAATTCGTGCGTAATCTCTTCGGTTATAAGATCTTTTCTTCTATACATCCACTCTCTCGATCTATATGTATCTCGATTTGAAAAAGTCGACATTTTGTTGAAAATATATTTCTTGTTGATGGTTTGATGCTAAAACCTTGAGTGTTATCATTAAATAGTTTAAATTGCAACGAACATCCGTTGGAAACCTCAACAGATGATCGTTGCAAGCTCACGTGAATTTATTTCCATCGATAAGCCTCGAAATTCACAATTTCAACGGCTGTCCGTTACAATTGCCAACGAGCATCCGTTACAATTTTCAATGGATGTCTGTTGGAATTTTTTCCCGGTTTTCTAACGGGCTTCCAACGGAGGATGCCAACTGAAGATATCCGTTAACATCCCGTCAAATTTACAACGGATTGCAACGGATGTGGCAACGGACGATATCCATTACACTTCCGTTGAAGTGTTTAACGGATTTCAACATATATGTGCTCGTTGGAAGTTCTCCTAAATTCGTTGCAATCCATTGCAATTCATCATCAACGGATGGATCTGTTGCATCGTCCGTTGGAAATGGGTTGTTTTTGTAGTGATTTTACTTTCTAGACAATGTATGTACAGAAGAATTGATCTAGAAACTCAAGGTGTATCCAAGGAGTTTATAGAAGGCGTTACACGGTTTATGATGATGGCGACAAATCAACAAGTTTATAAAAAAATCGATAATTTGGTTTTTCCATGCGTCAAATGCAACAATGAAAATTTTGTTAATGAGAGAACCGTTTGGAATCATCTTTATTTAAGATGTTTTACTTCGAATTATTCATGTGGTTATCTCATGGAGATAATTTTGTACCACGATCTAGTAATATTGTGGAAGATTTTAGTAGGGGTATTATACATCATGAAGTGTTTGAGACTTCTCAAGATGTAGAAATGAATCCTTATGTGGAAATGGTGAAAAATATATTCGGTGAAAGAAACAAGGAAAATATTGAAGAAGATCGAAATGAAGAAGCGAAACGTTTTTTTGAAATATTAGAAAGTGTTAGGCATCCACTTTAATATGGTTGTAGAATGGGTCTATCATGGTTTTCTTTGTCCGCACCTTTGATTAATTTGAAGACCGAAAATATATGTATTTTATTTGTGATATTTACATAACTTTGTAACATTTTACAAGATATTCAATTTTGTGATATTTACAGAATATTGTAACATTTTATCAGATATTATATTGCATATGTGTATTCTATTTATGACATTTACAGAATTTTATAACATTTTACAAGATATTTGATGATATATTGAAGAATACATATGTGAACATTGATGAATCTCAACTCCAGGAACTTAAAGAAAGAGATTTCTCCATATGAATCAGACAATATGTAGGTAAATGATATTTTAAATATAAATAAATTACTTTTATATAATAATCCGACATTTTTTCAACGAGTTTTTCCTTCGTAATGTAGATTGAGATGAAATCTTGTTAAAGGACCGATTGTGAAAGTTACGAGTTGACCAATGTATTTTATACATGGTTACAAATTTCACACTTACGAACATGGGTCATTGAAGCCAACAATGAATTATGATGTCTGTGTGAGAGGTGAAAGCTATTGTGTTCGACCAATGAACTTGATTTTTATATGGTTTTGAAGGAAATTTTGCAATTGAAATTTCAGGTTTCATTACTACTCTAAAACTACGTTATCTATATCACGTAACACATTTTGGATAATATTGACTTATATTTGACATTTTTTGTAGGTTACATCGGCTTAAGAGTGATGTTATTTCGATGTGATTAGTTCGAGCCAATAATGGGTTATGTAACAAGAATAAACAAATTAGGCTTTTAGAAGTTAACTTGACACGAAGATATGCAAAAATACGAGCCTTTTATTCTTGCTCACAAATTGATCAAGTTTATTACGTTTTCTATCCACATATTAAACGATCTTCAGGTTGGCGTGTCGCAATGAAGATACTTTTAAAGAGTAAATTTATCGACAAAACAAAAGAACGACGATTGGCAATGCAATAACAAACTACCGAGATTGTTGCTTTTGATGAATTTATTGTTGAAGAACTTGCGCATGGTGAAATCAAAGAAATTGAACCAAATGAAGATGAGTTTTATAAAGAGATAAAAGAAAAAGAAGAAGACGAATTTGAATCAAATTCAGAAACACAAGAGTCGATGGAAGAATTATGTAACTCTGAAGATGATTCATATTAACCTTGTTATGGGATGTTTAAAACAATAACATAATTGTTTATATTTCTTATTGATTTGTTAAATGAGTTTCTTTGGTGTTGAGATTTGTAACGTAAAAATATTTGAAACCGAACAATATAAGGAGTTAACAAGGTAATATTATTCAATATAAATATCCTATTTATAAATATTTGAAACGAACAATATGAGGAGCTAACGGTAGAGATGGGCAGTAGAGACGGATGGGCGGACGGACGACGTCGGGTCAGAATTTGGGTCGCAAGGGATTGCGGTAGCAATGGGGAAGGGTAGGGCGGAAAGAGACGGACGACTTAAAATATTTGATCGAGACTCAAAATACAATTTTTACAATCAAAATTTAGAGACGGATTGCGGATGAATTAGGATCGTCTGGATTGCAGACGGATAAGGCTCGAGATGCGTAGATGGGGACAGATTATGGAAGGTTTCATTTTTATGAACGGATTACGGATGACTTTCGAACACCGTCTATAAGTCGTCCGTTAATAGAGACGACATCTAGATGGCTCGCATTTCCGTCTAGAAATTACGGTTGTTCGTCCTAAGTCCGTCCTTATTTACAGACGGCTTAGGGATGCAATTTTGTGCCGTCCGTGACTAGGGACAATTTAAAGACGATTTTTATTGCTCATCCACAAATGGCTATAAATTTCGTTCGCTCGCCCATTTCCCATTGTTCCAAGTTTTCCAATCCATCTCTCACCTTTCGTGACCCCTGCAACCCGATGTTGTTTGTCCTTCTGTCCCTCCCTTCGTCTATTTGTGCATCCCCATTCGTCCGTTGATGCCTAACCCTTCCACGTTGTTACCGCGACTCCTTCCGAACCGACGTCGTCCCTCCGTCTGTTCTTGGGTCCGTCCATCCGTCTGTCCGCCAGTGTGTCCCTGTTTGTCCATTCATCGATCTGTTCATCCGTGCATCCTGTCCATCCATCCATTCCTCGATCCGTTTATCCGTGTGTGTCATCCATCCATCTATCTCTAATTCTATTTTGAAGGTTAATTAATACATAATTTGTAGATGTGACATATTTAGTTAAATTTGGAGTAAGTTTAGTTAGATTTCGAAAAGATCTATTAGATTTGAAAAACTAATATGTGTAGATCAAGTGTTTATTGACATTCCTTAAAAAGATTTGGAATACGTTTAGTTAGATTTGGAAAATATTTGTTAGATTTGGACAACTAATTTTTTTTTATTATTTCAAATCTTATAGATTAAGTTTAGTTGAAAATTTGATTATTTAGAGGTAATCATCTGTTGCCCAAGTCGGTTTGCGATTCTTGGTGTAGTAGTTGTGCTTGGCGTTGTTCATCATCTGCATGTCGCGCATCCATGCCGTATAGATGCGCATCGTATCCTTCTTCCACCATCTGTATGCCCGCTGCAAAATAATTTCTAATAAGTTAGTTTATAACATATATAAATAATCATTTTAAATAAAATTGTAATTTGAAATACACTTACAATAAATGTGCACAACTATCAGTGGCGTATGACTTCTGGCGTAACTTGCCATTAATAATAAAGTTGGTCCTGTAATGATCCTTGGATGATATTGTTGTTCGTATGCTTTAGAACATCATCCACGTCAAACCTACATATTAAAATTGAATTAGATACCATTTATAAAGTAAAATAATATAAAAGTATAAAATATTAACGTTACCATAGAGTCCCGATAGGACGTTCAAGATCGATAATTTGAAGGGTGGAACGCCCGTCGAAATTATCGATTAAGGAATCGATATCCACTATATCGTCCTCTTTATCAAATATCGGTAAATGAGACGATATGGTGGCGGTGGAGGCGGAGGACAGGCTCCCGTGGAACCAGCCAACATACCTCCCGCACCTATAAATTGTCTAAGCCTCATTTTCATATTTTAGTGTTTGAAGGTGTGATTTTGTGCGAGTGAAAAGTGTTTAAGAGGATTTTGAAGTTTTGAATTGTGTTGAAAATGAAACTGTTCAACGGTTTATATGTAGAAATTTCCAACGGGCATCCGTTGGAAATTACGTCAACTGAATGGACGCAGTTAGTTGACGCAACGTTCTGTTTCTCCAATGGACATCCGTTACAATTTCCAACAGATGCCCGTTGGAAATGCGTGTTCCCAAGGCAACGGACGAAAAAACAACGGTTTCTCTCTCGTTGCAACAAGCATCCGTTACAATTTACAACGGATGGCCATTTGAAATTTATGCAGTCTAGAGTAGGCATCATTACACTTGCAACGGACATCCGTTGCAAATTTTAATGGATGCCCGTTAGAAGTGGTAACGGATGTCCGTTAAAAATTGTAACGGTCATCCGTTACCCGTTCTTAACGGATGTCCGTTAGCATAATTGTAACGGACATCCGTTGCAAATTTCCAACAGATGCCCGTTACAGTTGTGGAAAACTTAGAAATTTTTTCTAAGTGTCGAAGGCGATTTCTTGTTCCAACGGGCATCCGTTAAGAATTGCAATGGATGCCCGTTGGTATTAGATCGTATGTAGGTTTTATTATTATCAACTTTCTTGTCATATAACAAAGATGATGAAAGCTGATTACGATCGTCCATGTTATAATTAGACGCAGATTGACCGAACAATGGTGGAATTTTTTGTGGTATGTTTTTAATAATATTTATTTTTATTAAATTTCAGATAATAGTTTAAATAAAATAATCATTCGATGATTTCATCAAAAATTTTATTGGAATCCCGAGATCACCGGACTAGTAAAGTCTGAATTTGAGCGGGTTACAGGAGTTCATATCAAAGCTCTCGTAAACGATTGCAAAAAAAGATCGAGCGAAAAAAGAGAAACCCATTTGGATGACAGTATTTGGGAGCAAATATGCGCTTATTTGGATGATTCTAGATTTAAGCAAAGAAGCGAGCGAGCAAGTCAATCTCGTCGTTCTAGTAGAGAAGAATACGGGATGAATGCAGATACAATAAGATCTCGTTCTTTAGCAGAAGTTTACAGAGATTTGGAAAGATTTATAATATTGTTTAAAAATTTATACAATTGACATTTGATTATATTAAAAATATATATTTGAAATTTGTTTTAAATGAAAGAGAAGGGATCTAGACCGTCATACGTAGAATTACTAAAACTTACGCATATTATAAAGTCTTATGGTTTGTGGGTAGATACTAGAGTAAAACGTGTTCATAAAGATGTTTAGAATATGGCATCGGACGAATGTCCCGAATTCCGCTAAGAGAAGATGGAATACAACATTCTCTTATTCATGAAGAATACAACGAGTTGTATCTCGAGGTAAATGTATTATTTTTAATATAATTTTGTTATTTATAATTGTAACTAAATTTTGATATTTGTTTCGCAGCAAGTTACACCGTATAAAGGTTGCATTTTTTGTCTTGGAGGAATGGCAACACAACATTCAAGTTTCTCCAATGGTAAAACAAAAGCGACAGACCACGAGATATGAAATATCGTAACTCAATGCTCGAGTCGCAACAAGAATCTGAAAGACGTCATCAACGATTAGAAAGACGACATCAACGGTTGATGCGCATGCTGAAGGCAAAAATGACTACCATTGATTGGGATGTATACGAGAACGATGATTTTGATGACAGATTTGTAATATATGTTTATTATGTGTAAATATTAATTAATTATTACTATTTTTTAGAATTTAAATTAGATTAAATTACATTGTAATTATAAAATTTATTTTTTTATTAAAAATAATTGTGGACGGACTGTTGCCATCCGTAAAATTTAAGGACGGGTCGCTGAATGTCCGCAAATTTCACGGACGGGTCGCAACCGTCCTTAAAATTTATGGACGGACTGTTGTCGTTCCCAAATGTTAAGGACGGTTGCGACCCGTCCGTATTTTTCTGACGCTTTTTCTATGACTTTTCGTCTGTATATTGGTTGCCTTTTCCGTCGATTTGCGAAGAACACTGTGATTTGGAATTGCTGACGGTTTATGGACTCAATTTTTCGTAAGTATTTGCAGATGGATTGCGAACGGAATTGATTTGGTGAAGTTCTTTTGCGAACTACTAATTTTCGTCCCTAAACTTGTAATTTCGAGTAGTGATTATATATCAATTTATATCTAAAGGAAATCGACGATCGAGATTACATTCCTCGGATCTGTTAATTAATACAACCTTTGTTCAGCACACAATTAAAATATTTTATGAATATAAATGTTTTAGATGTATTTACATAATAGACGGTTGTGATGACATCTTTTTATTGAACGAATGACCGATATAGTCTTTTAATTGGATAGATTGGATTAAAATTCCAAAATCATCAGTTTATATTTGATTTAAAAAGGAAGGTGCAAATTGCATTTTCTGAATCGTATGGTTGATACCAATTTAAAATCAAATGTTGAAATTGATCAATAAATATCAAATTTTAAGATCATACTTGCATTATTTTTTCATAATGGATGATACAAATTATTATTCATAAATCGACGCTTTGGATTAAATTGATAACAATTTTTGGATCGTATGGTCGATACCAATTTAATATGGATGGTTGTAATGGCATTTTGTTGATCAAACTATTGATATCATCTTGTTAATTGTAAACTTTAGATTATCCTTCATAAATTAATGATCGAGATCTCTTTAAGGAACTAGTCATTGTGATTGCATACTCTATATCAAACGGTTGTCGTTTTTTTGAAATTCAGATTAATCACTATAAATAAAAAGTTCATATGTATTTTAGTAACAAAGGGTTGCAACCATTTTTTGATTATTTGATAGTTTATATTATTACTCTTAATCGGACGATTGATATTGATTTACTAATATATACAATTTAGATTTAACCAAGTGATGGACCACAAAGATCAAATCATGAGATCAAACAATTGACATTAAATTTTGTGAATTAGGCAATTAATATAGTTAGTTGTATATATTTAACCAAGTGATTTAACCAAGTGATGTATATCATCGGTTCATATCTAATGTAGAATTGAAAATCAAGATCAAATTTCTTTGGTCGGACGACTAATATCGTTTTTACTAATGAGTCAATTCAGATAATTTTATGCAAATCAAAGGTTAAAATGTATCACTTATTAAACAATTGATATTTTTTCAATTGAACATTATTGATTGAAATTACTAAATCAACAATACGTTTTTCTTCAAGGAATTGATATTATTAAACAAAATCAGACAATTGACAATTTTTTAAAGTTGGACGATCCAGATACTTCACCATAAACAACGATAGAAATATAATTTAACAATAGATGGTTATATTGATTCTATATGATCTCTATGGTCATTAATTTCTAGACTGATTGATTAAGATATCATTAGTTTATTTGATATACTAGATTATCCTTGTTATCATATCTAAGTTATCTGAACATTAATATTATCTCTTAATCAAATTATTGATATAATTTTGCTAATTTGGACAATTGATGTCTCAACATCGAAATCGAACAACGGACATGACATTTGTGAATCACATATCTTATCATCATTTGTATACCATGGGTTCATATCTAATATAGAATTTCTGATCGATATCATAATTCTTTGATCGGACTGTAATATCACAAGTATCTAATTGGACGGTTGATATCATTTTCACTTATAGAATTATTCAAATATTTTTACATAAATCATTGACTCATATGTATTACTAAATGGAAGGTTGAGATGTCATGTTTTTTTATGTAACGATTGATATTAATTTTTTAAATTTGACGATATGGATTAACATTTGTAGATCATCAATTTATATCTGATCTAAAAGGACGTTTACATTTTAGAATCAGACGGTTAAGATTGATAAATATATATCAATGGTTCATATTTAATGGTCGATATCATTTTGTTAATTAGAAAATTTAGATTATCTTTCACAAATCACCGACTAAGATCTTTTCTAAGGAATTGATCTTGTGATATTATCTCTTAGCTTAGACAGACGATTGGTTTTTCGTAACTAAGACGTTTTATTCTCCATAATCAACGGTTTATATGTAATATGCTAATAAACAATTGCAATAACTTATTAGTGATCTGATGGTTGATATTATTTTCACTTAATCGATCGATATTGATATACTAATATCAACGGTTTATATCTAATCAAGTAATATGCGGTAGATATCAGTCAACATGATTTGACGATGATAATAACTTTTGTGAATTGAACAATTCAAATTTTTGTTGTATATCATCTAATCTAATATGGAATTTCACGGTCAAGATCAACTCTATTTGATCATCACTAATCAGATGGTTCATAATTTGTTGCTGTAAATTAACAATTGAGATGTAGATGGTTGAGATGATAACTTTTATTGAATGAGTGATATTGTTTTTTAATCAGACGGATTTATAATCGGACGGTTGAGATGATATATTAAGTATCAACGATTCAGATGTAATATTTATAGGTTAGAATCATAAATGTATTTTTGAAATGGTTGGACATATTTCTTATAAATCAACAATTAAAATGTAATTTGAATACAGCTGTGATAGTGTCATATTCATAGAATAGTTGATATCATTTTATTGATCGAACGGTACAAATTAGCCTTTGAAAATCAACATTTAGATCAAAAGTTTCAGTAATCGGACGATTTAGCTATCCATTTTAAGATCCATTGCGCCAACAAAAACCATGAAGACGTTGAGGCAAATTGGGTCAATCCCCAAATCCTAACGGATGTAAAATACATACTGCCTCATGATGAATCAGCCTTAATTACCAATAATCGCCACAAGAGCAAAGCCCATCTTTGAACCGGTGAAATCGGTTAGCATCTCTCAGTACTATCTCTCTTTCATAAACCTTTGATATGTACTTCATTGCCTTGTGGCAGTCTCCACACACCCTTAGGTTCTTTATCACATGAAGAGGTGTCAAAGGCGTTGTGCTTAGCAGCCCGAATGCCACCGCCAGCTTTTCGCTGTGATAATACAGCGACCGCTCTTTCTCCTCCTCCTCCACATCCGCAAGAGCACAATCTGTCTCCGGAACATATCCTTCTTCTTTGATCACTTTGATCATCTCTTTTACTTTGTTGTATATCAAATCGGCTTTTGGGTGCGACCTATCATCCACCACAAACAGGTTGATCATGTTCTTCACGACGATCCAACTAAAACCCGGATCCTTCTTCACTCTCTGTCCTTTCATCATCGTCCGTGCATGCTTCATGTCGTCCCATTTCGCTGCAGCAGCATACATGTTGGATAAAAGCACATAAGCAGATGAATCCGAGGGCTCTAGCTCCAGAAGTTTAGCTGCCACTCTTTTTCCAGTAGTCGTGTCACCTTGAACCCTACAAGCAGCAAGCAGACCTCGGTACATGGAGGCTGAAGCTTCAAATTCCATAGATTCAATCATTTTTTCAGCCTCTTGAACAAGTCCTGCACGACCAAGTGCATCAATCAAACAAGAGTAGTGTCCGATTTCTGGTTTAATCCCGTAATCTTGCTGCATTGAGCGGAAATACTCGTAGGCTTCAGACAGCAAGCCAGAGTGACTGCAAGCAGACAAGACGCCAATGAACGTGACCCTATCGGGTTCTATTCCCAGAGATTTCATCAGTTTGAAAAGTTCCAATGCTTCTTTCCCTTCGCCGTGTTGAGCTAATCCCACCAACATTGCATTCCACGCAGCTATGTTCCTCGCCTCTGTCCGTCTAAACAAAGAATATGCATCGTTTATGCTGCCACACTTAGCATACATGTCCACAAGTGAAGTTCCGACAAATGGATCAGTGGCACAATTTAATTTGATGGCGTTTGTGTGAATTTGTCGCCCCTGTTCCAACGCTGTCAAACAAGAGCTTGCTTTTGCTAAGGTGGCTATGGTAAACTCATCAGGCAAAACCCCCGAGCGCCTCATCTGCTTGTAAACAGAAAATGCACGCTCTTCTTCTCCATTCTCTATGCATCCTGACATCATAGTCGTCCATGCTACATCATCGGGCTCATCAATACAATTGAAAACCATGTGAGCAGCTACAATATCACCACATTTTACGTACATATCCAAAATCCCGCTGCTGAGCCATAGATCTGAGCCAAATCCAGATTTTATTGCATAAGCATGGACTTGCTTTCCTTGTTCCATCACAAACGAGGAACCACATGCCTTCACCACTGTTGCCAATGTGATGTCATCCGGCCTCTCCCCACACTTATGCATCAACGTAAAGAGCTTCAAAGTCTTGACACCATCGTTACTTTGGGTATAACTAAACATCATGGCATTCCATGTTGCTTGGTCAAACTCTTTCTTCTTCCCAAACAAAACCTCTGCCTCATCCATACACCCATTCCTAGAATACGCATCAATCAGCGCGGTGGAGACATAATTGTCAGCAACATTATTGAACTTAATTGCATGGGCATGAACTTGTTTGTTTAAGGACAAGCTTCCAGGGAGAGACGACGAGGCCTTCAGAACACTGGTCAGAGTAAACTGATCCGGTGTGAGTCCACGGCGTAACAAATGCATAAATAGACTCACTGCTTCCCTTTCCATCCCATTTTGCGCACAGGCAGCAATAATCGAGTTCCACGAGATCAAATCGTGTTCACTCATACTGTGAAACAATGTTCTTGCCAGACCGACTTGTCTCAGTTTTGAGTACATGTTTATTAGACTATTCACAACAGGAAGAATCAAATCCAGTCCCAACTTCATCGACATACCATGAACCTGTCGCCCTAATGTTAAATTATCTAATCCTACAGCTGCAGACAGAACTAAGATAAGGGTCACAGAATCAAAGTCTAAGTTGGAATCAACCATACTTGAGAAACATCGGAGAACAGCCATATAGTCCCCTGCACGTACATACTTCGACATTCTTTTGTTCTTCAATATTATATCAGAAACCTCAGCAACACCATCACTACAATTATCATGAACATATGATAATGATCTTGAGAAATTTTTGGTTAGGCCCAAATGTATCTTGCCTCTATCAGAATCATCATCAGGAACCCTAGCCAGTAGTCGCAAGGTTACGTCATTAGGAAGCAAACCGCTTTTATGGAACTCAGAGACGAGGTTTAGAGATTCTTCATCAACACCCAAATCAAGATAAGCTTTTAACATCAAATTCCATAACACTAAATCTCTAGAGGGCATTTCCTCGAACAAAACCCTACCCTCCTTGATCCGACCAAACTTCAAATAAGTATTAACCAGAGTTCCGGATACAAAATCGTCCAACTCCAATCCGATCTTCACAGCATACGCATGAACAGCCTCCGAAGCCCACAAATAACCAGAATTCAAACACAGTTTTAACACAGGAGCCAGAGTCATTCGACTCGTAAACACCACGTTTTGCCGTAAAATCCGAAAAATCCGGAAGCCCTCCTTTATATTATCGATGCTGCCTTCGCTACACTGAGCATATGCGGCAATAATCGAATTCCAAGAGACAAGGTCTTTCTCAGGCATTTTATCGAACAAACGACGCGCGTAACTCAGTGACCCACACTTGGAGTACATAGAAATGAGATTGTTGATCAGGAACCTTTCTGGGTTTTCCTCGAAGGCTAGAATACGCGCGTGGGTGCATTTCCCGAGGGCCAAATCGGCGGTGGAGACGGCAGAGCGAAGAAGAGAGAACCATTGGGACGACGGCGAAGAAGAATTCGAAGAAGCGGATAGTGACGGAGGGGGAGGAGGAGAGGAGGAGGAGGAGGAGGAGGAAAGAAAGCGGAGGGAGAGCGATTTTGGAGATCTATGGAAAGGGCAGAGGTGGGTTTTGAGGTTTGCTTGCATGATATTGAGAATCAAGAAAACTCATGGGTGTCTAATCCCATAAACCAAATCATTATTTGTCTATAAAAAAAATTATACATAATCCATGTATGACTTCTTAATTATTAACATTCATACTAACTTCTAAAACATTTTAGTCGAATTATAATTTTATCTATTTAGTTGGGTGGAATCTTTATGGGCTAAACCATTTAAAAAATACTCTTCTCTAAAATAATTATTAAATTCGAAAAAAATTGAAGAAAAGATAAATTTGCCCTTAATGTTCGAACGTGAAAAAATCCACGTTCGTCAGTTTTTCGACGTGAAAAACTGTCAAAAACGAGAAAGTAGAACAGTTTTTCACCGTGAAACATGTTTAAAAGTTTATAGTAAGAAAGAAATAAGTGATGTCGAACTTGTGAGGGATCGATTTGAAGTTGACGAGAAGGAAAATGGCTAGAATCAGCAACAGTAGTGACGAAGAGAGCACGAATCAATCTTCAATGGCGTCAATAAGTGTAAGTAGATCGATTTCTAGGATTTTGCAAGCTTTCGAGTCACAAAATGGTTTATTGATTTGAAATGGGTGAGTGTCAGTGAGTCGGTTAGGTCGCAAGGGTCCCAAGAGTTGCATGAACATCTTCGACTCAGTGAGTCG
>CM071874.1:11688126-11704802 GCA_036759665.1 Gynandropsis gynandra
TCGTAAGGGACTTCAGCATGCTAGCCGCCCCTCTCACCGCAATAATCAAGAGGGACGCGTCGTTCGAGTGGGGGCCAGCTCAAGACGAGGCGTTCGCAGCGCTCAAGGAGAGACTCACGCACGCACCGGTTCTCGTTCTTCCGGACTTCGACAAAATGTTCGAGATCGAATGCGACGCCTCCAGCATTGGAATTGGAGCTGTGTTTATTCAAGAAAAGAGGCCTGTGGCCTACTTCAGCGAGAAACTAAGCGGAGCAACGCTCATTTATCCGACGTACGACAAGGAACTCTATGCGCTAGTCCGCGCCTTGGAGACGTGGCATCACTACCTATTGGCGAAGGAGTTCGTCATACTTTCGGATCATGAGACGCTCAAGCATCTCAAAGGGCAAACTACGCTCAAGCGAAGACACGCAAAGTGGCTGGAGTTCATCGAGACCTTTCCCTACGTCATCAAGTACAAGAAGGGCAAGGACAACATCGTGGCCGATGCACTCTCACGGAGACATGCGCTGATTACCACAATGGAGGCCAAGGCGATGGGATTCGAGCACCTCAAAGAGCTGTACAAGGAGGATCCCGACTTCAAGGAGACCTACGCCGAATGCGAGAGTGGGACGCGCGGATCCTTCTACCAACACGAAGGCTATCTATTCCGCGAACGAAGGCTATGCATACCGCAGAGCTCCATGCGTGACCTTTTGTTGCAGGAAGCACACGGAGGAGCACTCATGGGACACTTCGGCGTGGACAAAACGCTCGCCATCATCAAGGAGCACTTCTATTGGCCGCACCTCAAGCGCGACGTAGAACGGCTTTGTGCACGATGTATCACGTGTCACAAGGCCAAATTTCGCTCTCACCCCCACGGTTTGTACACTCCTCTAACGATTCCATTTCATCCGTGGACTGACATTTCTATGGACTTTGTTCTCGGTCTACCCAAGATCAAGAACAAAGACTCGATCTTTGTTGTTGTCGACAGGTTTTCCAAGATGGCGCACTTCATACCGTGCGTAAAGGCAAATGACGCGACGCACGTAGCTGACCTCTTCTTCAAGGAGGTGGTGCGTCTACACGGGATTCCAAGGTCAATCGTGTCCGATCGGGACACGAGGTTCGTGAGCTATTTCTGGAAGACGCAATGGAGGAAGCTCGGAACAAAGCTCCTATTCTCCACAACGTGTCACCCGCAAACCGACGGCCAAACTGAGGTCGTCAACCGGACCTTAGGGACATTGCTTCGGGCAACGATCGGCAAGAACCTGAGGAATTGGCTCGAGTGTCTACCTCACTTGGAGTTCGCGTACAACCAAGCGACGCACTCAGCCACCAAGTGCTCGCCGTTTGAAGCGGTCTATGGCTTCAACCCAATCACGCCATTGGACCTTACCCCGCTGCAACACAATGAGATCGTCAACCTCGATGGGGCCAAGAAAGCAGAAGCTATGAGGAAGCTTCACCAAAGCGTCCGCGACCACATTGTAAGGCGAACCGAGCAATATGCGAGGCAAGCCAACAAACACCGCAAGGACGTCAAGTTCGAGGTTGGAGATTGGGTGTGGCTGCACCTAAGGCAGGAGCGCTTCCCCAACAAACGAAGCTCTAAGCTTGCCCCACGTGGAGACGGCCCTTTCCGCATAATCGAGAAGATCAACGACAACGCCTACCGCGTCCAACTTCCAGGTGAATATAACGTGTCCTCCACCTTCAATGTCGCTGACTTGGCTCGTTTTGATGCAGATGAACCTGTTTTGAGGGCAAAACCTTCGCAAGGGGGAGGGAATGATGAGGGCATTACAACGACCTACGACCCTAAAGAATGAGAGGAGCGCGACAAGGAAGAGCCGAGCATGGATCACGACGAGGATGAGCCTAGTATAGGCGAGACAAGCATGGGAGCGAATGGAGAGCTAGGAGAAGATGGATCACACATTGCCATGCCGGTGGTCCATGACAAGCCACTCACGAGATCCCGAGCAAAGAGCCTCCGTGCAAGAATCAATGCGTACGTGGCTCAAGTGCTTTTCAACCATCGTCAGGAGTTCAACAACGAAGAGGGGGATACAAGCAGCAATTTTCCAAAAACCAAGACCCTCTTCGTCATCAATGAAGTCGAGGCACTCAACCAAATGGTGTCATGAACAAAGGCAACAACTTGCCATATCTTGGCCGGCGCCTAACTTGCCTTAACCGGACATAGCCGTTAAAATTCAAATTTCAAACTCAAACGGCTCTTGCCTTTTCCACCAAGATCCATTTTGCCTTTCTTAGTTTGTTTGAATTAAGGCCCCAACGGCCACAATGTATTTTCCTTTCTTGTTCTTTCTCGGTCATGATTTAAACCGAGCCTTTGTTTGTTTGAGGGAACAACCTTGAATTCGAATAAAAAAATTTTAAGTTCTTTTCAATTCTTGCTAGTTTTCGCAACCATTGTTCCTCTTGTGCTCCGGGAGTCCAAGACGAACGAGAGACTGTATCGAAGGTCACGTCCACAACCTTCGTGGTGTCTAGTGATCCACCCGTCCATCCATCCTTGAAGGATCGAGCGAGTGCCCTTTGGCCTGTTCCCCTTCGTCCGCCTTCACCATCACCGAGTCTTGGCTAGAGAGTGCCCTTATGCCTTCTACCAACTCAAAACCATTCCATTCTTGCGGCTTAAGTTACGGAGCTTGTATCAATCTTTTTACCATTACCACCATTGGTCGGCGTTCGACCACCACCTACTTCTTCTTCTTCTAGGAGAACGCTACTGACGGTTTATTTTCATTATTTAATTTCGGATTTGAATTTGGTTGTTTTAGCTGAGTTCAAAATGACATAACTTTGACGTATATTTTCTTAAAAAGTTCTTCATAAAACTTTAGATCAAAATCTAAAACTATATTTTTTTCTAGACAACAAAAAATATTTCTATATATTTTTAGTGGGCGGAATATCAGATTTACTCTCATTGGTCTAAACCGCTTCAAAAATACCATTTCCTAAAATAATTATTTAATCGGGAAAAAAATTGGACAAAAGACAAATTTGCCCATAAATTCCGAACGTGAAAAGACTAATGTTCTGCAGTTTTTCGACGTGAAAAACTGTCAAACCGTGTCAAAAGCAAGAAAGAATAAGTGATTTCAAAGTTGAGAGGGATCGATTTGAAGTTGGCAAGAAGGAAATGGCTAGAATCAGTCGCAGTAGTGAAGAAGAGAGCACGAGTCAATCTTCAATGGCGTCAATAAGTGTAAGTAGATCGATTTCTAGGGTTTTGCAGGTTGTCGAGTCGCAAATGGTTTATTGATTTGAAATGGTGTGAGTATCACTGAGTCTGTTGAGTCTCAGTGAGTCGGTTGAGTCGCAAGAGTCGGTTGTCTCAGTGAGTCGGTTTGGGTCGCAATGGTCGCTTGAGCGTCGCAGGGGTTCTAAGTGTCGTTTGAGTTGGTTGTCTCAGTGAGTCGATTTGGGCCGCAATGGTCACTTGAGCGTCGCAGGGGGTCTAAGGGTCGTTTGAGTCGGTTGTCTTAGTGAGTCGATTTGGGTCGCAATGGTCGTTTGAGCGTCGCAGGGGGTCTAAGGGTCGTTTGAGTCGGTTGTCTCAGTTAGTCGGTTTGGATCGCAATGGTCGCTTGAGCGTCGCAGGGGGTCTAAGGTTCGTTTGAGTCGGTTGTCTCAATGAGTCGATTTGGATCGCAATGGTCACTTGAGTCGCATGTGTCGGTTGAGTCGCATGTGTCGGTTGAGTCGCATGGGTCAGTTGAGTCGGCATTGGTCATTGAGTCACATTAGTCTCAGTGAGTCGGTTGAGTGTCGCAGAGGGTCCGAGGGTCGTTTGAGGCGCATTGGTCGGTTGAGTCGCATGGGTCGCTTGAGTCGGTAGAAGTATAATGTATTCTTAATTGATTGGTCATTCTGCAGGTGGCACCAAAGCTGAAGTTTGTGTATGAATTCAAGCACATGGAAAGAATGCCAAAGATCACCACCAAATGTTATCCTCACAAGACAATGACGAAGCTGAGAGGAATCTTAGATGAATACGAGTTGCATTACTTTGAGAAGGAGTCACAATTTAAGCATTTATTCCATTTTCAATGTGACTCCACATTGACTAAGGTTCAAATGTCTATCCTCCTAAATCACTCTGTGATTCTATGAGACAAGAAGGAGTTGTGGTTTGTCTTAAACGGTGTTCCGATCCGGTACTCTATAGTGGAGTACGCACTAATTTCCGGATTGAAATGCAAACCATATCTCAAAGGATGGGAGTCCAAAAGGGATGATACATTCATGCGGAAGAATTTTGACCGTGGAAAGGTGACCCCCGCACAAATCATTGGAAAGCTTGTGAAGGCGAGAATGACGAGGACCGGAAGAGGTTGGCAACTTTGATGTTGTTGGCGCAAGTTATGGCTCACAAGCCTTCATCAGACAACTCTATCAGCCATGATCTCATTGACATGGTTGATGACTTGGAATTTTGTCAAGACTTTCCATGGGGACATTACACATTCGAGAAGATTGTGGATATTTGCCGCAAGCACGTTAGCGAGGAATCACCTAAACCAAAATGGTATTATGGTTGTTTCATGATCCCACTAATGGTAAGTTGTATATATTATTCGAATAACTTGAATTTTTTCGTACTTTTTGCATTCTTATCATTTTGTTTTAATGTTTCAGTTACTTCCATTAGAAACCATCCTTAGTTTGGACGGAAAGGGATGGTATGTTGATGTTATGGATGCGGATCCATCATGCCCAAGAATGTGCAAGAAGATGGTTAAATCCAGTATTAACAAGAAGTATGTAGATGTGATAAGGCTGATCGGAGATTCTAATGTAACAATTACACAAGGGTCACAAGGAAAACAAGGGTCATAGAGGTAATAATGGTTATTTTTTTTCAGAATATTCGAAGTATTCTTCGTGCTAAACACGAAGAGGAAGGTTTAATTTTTTTTTTTTTGGTGTAAAGTGAATTCGTATAAAATATGTCCCGGAAACGGGAAAGANNGGAAAGAGTCAAGTACAATGATCAGGCCATCGGCATATATGGGATAACGCGCAGATCACCCAAGCTATGTTGTGGCATACAAACCAAGGACAGACCGACAAACGAAACGAAAATACAGACTCTAACCATGTCGCAGCTATGCGAGCAGGGCACAAGACGCCCCGAGCCTCATTAAAACCTCAATACCATAAAACCCGATGGGAAAAACGCGCAGATCACCCAAGCTATGTCGTGGCATACAAACCAAGGACAGACCGACGAACGAAGCGAAAATACAGACTCTAACCATGTCGTAGCTATGCGAGCAGGGCACAAGACGCCCCGGGCCTCATTAAAACCTCAATGTCGTAAAACCCGGTGGGAAAAACCAGTCATAGAGGAAAAAGAGCACCCCTGCGACATATGACCATACACATGCCATACAAGAACCAATTTTTTATCTATACGATAATGAGGGATGCCACGATCCCGATGTTCAGATGGATGGAACATATTCGTAGTAATCCGAAGTGTATTTGTTGGTTGGAAATCCGTAACAAAAGAATTGCTGACGCGAAAAGTAGTTCTTGGTGATAAAAAGAAAGGGAAAGGGAAGGGACTGATCATCTCATTTTCATACGTATTTCTTGCATGATTTTAGAGACGTTTACGATATAGATGCGATGTTTACGTATGATTTTGTATCTGTATTACTCGTTTTCGTGTTTTCGTGTTCTTACAGGTTTTTATGCATATTCGATTCATTTTGAAGCTAAAGGACGTACACGAGACAAAGTACCAACATCGAGGATCATCACGAAACAAACGGGACGAGAATCGGCGAAGAACAAGGTATGCCCGTGCGGGGTACACCCTTGCCCGCGCGGGGCGTTTAGTTGGCAACTCTATCCAGCAACTTGAGCCCGACCAGGGCACACCCAAGTCCGACCAGGGCACACCTCAGCCCGACCGTGGCACCTCTTTTCCATTGCGTTATTGCGCAATCTTCCGCGTCGTACCCGAGCGGGTCACCTACCCTGCCCGCGCGGGTCGCGACCGTCATCTGCAACTCCAAATAAGTTAATTTGACTTAAAACAAATGGGAGTCTGTTGGGGACTTATACAATAAGGAAAACGACTTTAGAGAAGAGGAATAAGTGATATTTCGCTAGAGGAACTAATGGAAACGTCACCTAACTTATTCAATAATAGAAACTCATGAAAAGACAACAATCGGTGGCTGCTGCAACATAAGGAAGAACCGAACGTCCAGAAGGAGAGGGAGGGAGAAAAGGAAAGAAAAGAGGAAGGAAAGAAGAAGAGAGGAGTGAGAGGTCGAGCTCATACACCAGGTTTGGAGTTCTTGATCGAGAGAGAGAAGAAGAAGGTTCTGACGAAGGAGACTTACAAGGAGCATTGGAGATCAACCCTACACTTCGGTCTCGTTTGGTTTTCATGTTCCTTAGACCTTCTATTTCGTTTATGTTTGTTTACGGAGGCATGAGAGAGTAGTTTGTTTGTTCTAGGAGAAGGGATTAGCCCATGGCTATCCCAGAACCACTTTTTATTTATCTTTGAATGCATCTTCCCGTTTTCGTTTATCTATTCTTTATCTGAGTGCTTGAATGACTTGTATTTATGATGGCCACGTATATGCATGTGTTAGGGGTTAGGAGAAGGACCGCAAGGAGAATTCTATTCCTAGAAGATCAGATTTAGAACAACCGAGGTTAGGCCACGAAAGTAGGGTAGCAGCGGTTGAGGGTAAAACGGATGAATCACAGGTCTTATTGGTTTAGTTCAAGGAAGTAGGGGATAACTTGACTAGATCATGTGTCTATGCCTTGAGAGAGGGTAGATATCATATTAGGATCGTCTGCCTTAGTAACTTGATTGGGATTGCATGATAGATAGGTTGATTGTTGGTTTCGGTAGTCTTGCGGTGAAACTGGTTTCCTGGAACGTTTATCTCATTCTTAAGAACTAGTTTGTTTATTTTCTTTTCGTATTTCATTCTTAAAACCATATTTCATTCGTTAGCAAGTTTGATTCGTAGTTTGAGTTTAAGTTGCGTTGCATAGTCTCTGTGGGATCGACACCTGAAGTACTACACACGTGTCGTGCACTTGCGGGTAGTTTAGGTTATTTGTTTAACTTTGATAACGCATCAGGGACGAAGAGGAAAAAGAGCGTGGGCGAAATAATGATAGAGATTGAAGACTCAGAAGATGAAGGAAGGGTAGGTGTTGCTGAAGCGGATTAAGAAAGAGATCGTGATGCTGAACCTGATGTCGAAACTGAAGCTGAAAGAGAAGGTAAGGATGAAGCTGAAGGAGAAGAAGCTGCAGCCCGTCTGACACTGGAGTAGAAATTAATGAAGGAAATAAAGGAGTCGCAGAAAAGAATCATCAACGCCGTAAGAGATCTTCTAAGGGATGTCAGGTTTCATTTGCCTAATCCAAAAGCACAGGCGGCAAACCAATCTTCCGGCACTGTTAGAGATGATGATCTTGAATTCCTTCAACGTCCATATCCAGTGTCAAGAAAAGAGCCAAGCGAAGAGCCGGTTGATGAATTCCTTCAACGTCCATATCCAGTGTCAAGAAAATAGCCAAGCGAAGAGCCGGTTGAGTCGGAGTCTGAAAATGACTCTGGAGATGGCTCAAAAGAGGATTTGGCAAACATTTCGAGATTAGTTGAAAATATCGCATGTGAAATTCCTTCAACGTCCATATCCAGTGTCAAGAAAATAGCCAAGCGAAGAGCCGGTTGAGTCGGAGTCTGAAAATGACTCTGGAGATGGCTCAAAAGAGGATTTGGCAAACATTTCGAGATTAGTTGAAAATATCGCATGTGACGCCACCATTCCTCCAACTGAATACATTTCCGGAGAGGTTACTGCAGTCGTTGCTCCTGTTGAAGTTCCACCAAGTAAGTAATAAATAGTGAAAAAGTTCATTTTAGACAATTTCCATCGAGAGTCGGCATAGGTCGCAAGGGTCGCAAAAGACGCATAAGTCGCATGGTCGTATAAGTCGAAGGGTCGCATAAGTTTATGGGTCGCTAGAATCGCATGGGTCGCATAAATCACACGGTCGTATAAGTCCAAGGGTCGTATATGTCGCACGGTCATATAAGTCTCATGGGTCGCAAGAGTCGCATCTAATGAATGAAGTGATTTTATGCAGATGCTCCAGTGGCTACTGTCGATGAAGTCGCCGACGAGGAAACTACAGTCGGTCCAGTCGAAGAGGTCGCCCCTAAGGATAAGGAGGTTCCTTCTGAGGAAACTACAGTCGGTCCACTCGAAGAGGCCCCCAATAAGGATAAGGAGGTTCATGCCAAGGAAACTACAGTGGATCCTATCGAAGAGGCCCCCTCTAAGGATAAGGAGGTTCCTTCCGTGGAAACTACAGTGGATCCTATCGAAGAGTCCCCCTCTAAGGATAAGGAGGTTCCTTCCGAGGAAACTACAGTGGATCCTGTCGAAGAGGCCCCCTCTAAGGATAAGGAGGTTCCTGCCGAGGATACTATAGTGGATCCTCTCGAAGAGGCCCCCTCTAAGGATAAGGAGGTTCCTGTCGAGGATACTACAGTGCATCCTCTCGAAGAGGTCCCCTCTAAGGATAAGGAGGTTCCACCAAGTAAGTACGGTCTTTTGAGTCACAAAGGTCGAATTGGTCGTATGGATCGAATGGTCACAAAAGGTCGAATGGGTCGTATGGGTCGAATGGGTCACAAAAGGTCGCCTAGGTCGTAGGTCATGCATAGGTCGCATAGGTCGCAGGGTCGCATTGGTCGCCATATGTTTAATGAAGTAAATTTTATGCAGGTGTTGGACCTTTATCGAAGGAGTCTACGGCATATGTTGAACCTCCGCCGGTACCTAAACGAGTTTTAAGACCACGGAAGGCATATTTTGAACCTCCACCGACGAAAAGAGGAAGAACAGTGTGAGGGAGAGGGCGAGGGAAAGATGATGGTGGAGTCCAAGAACCCGAAAGGAGGTTGTTCAAGAACACAAAAAAAGGTGGTTCAAGAACCCGATAAAAAAGGTGGTTCAAGAACCCGATAAAAAGGTGGATGAAGAACCTCTGTTATGGTGAAAGCCTAAGAGATTAGAAAATGGCTCGATAACCCGAGAACCTTCGTTCATTGACGCAAACAGTGAAAGGTTGACTGCTCTATATATGTTCCTGACGAAACCTGGACATGAGAGTTGGTGGAAATCTGATCTAGATACTCCTCGGGGGCCAGAGTTTTGGAAGATAATATTAACGCCCAACGTCTGGCTTGAAGATGATGTAAGTTATTTTAACCCGAAGTCACACAGGTCATTTTGTGTCATATGTATTCATGTGTGTTAATTTTTTTATTTTTTGCAGCCATTGGACGAGGCGTTGTTGACGCAGTATTATCGCATGAAGACATTCCCCGCGATATTTAAGAAACTTTACGTTTGTCCTCTTAATTTCATGCAGATCCTCAAGCTGTGGTCGTACGAGAATATGGACACTTTGCCGGAATTTCTTAGTGATTGTATGAATGGCAAGTATACATTAAGAAGTATGGAACCAGCGAATGCTTTTGAAGGCTTATCTCGGTTCTAAACATTCCATTGCTCAGGAGTATATATGACGGATGTCATTGGGTAGCCATCAAAGCGGATTTCAAAACCCGATGCATCACGGTATACGACTGCCAGATGAGGCTTAAGAAAACACATATCGATTCGGTGATTGAGAATCTAAGAAAAGCTATCCCCAAGATGTTCATTCTCTGAGAGTTTCCTTCTTTGGCTTCTGCAGAAGATAAATGGAAATATGAGTATTATGAAGGTCTGACACAGAATAAAAGCGGGAATGACTGTGGTGTACTCTTACAAATTCGTAGAAGCCTCGGTAATGAAAGCACGTAATGATTTGCACTGCATTTGCGACGAATGTTCTTTCCATGCGTGAGAAGATTGTGGCCGAGGTATTTAGTAATGGAAAATGTATCCCTCGACTCTGAGATTAACTTGATATTTGGTACATTGTTATTTTTTAAAATATTTAGTACATTGTTATTTTTAAATATTTGGTACATTGTTATTTTGAAATATTTTGTATATTGTTATTTTTAAAATATTTGCTACATTTTTAAAATAAAAGGAGTCGTAGTGGTAAAAGGGTCGCAGGGTCAAGGTCGAAGGGATCCGAGGGTCGCAGGGATCTGAGGGTCGTAGAGGTACAAGGGTCGCAGAGGTTCAAGGGTTGCAGAGGTACAAAGGTCGTTCGACGATTTTACCCGTTCGATCCTTGACCCTGCGACCCTCAGACCCCTACGACCCTCGGACCCCTACGATCCTCGGACCCCTGCGACCCTCGGACCCCTACGACCCTTTTATCTCTGCGACCCTAGTATCTCTGCGACACTCGGACCCCTTATATTTACAAATACAATTATTTACAAATAATATGAATAATTTATTATTTTTTATTTACAAATACAATTATTTAAATTATTTAAAATAATATGAAAAATTTATTATTTCTTATTTACAAATACAATTATTTACAAATTTACAAATAATATGAATAATTTATTATTTCTTATTTACAAATACAATTATTTACAAATAATTGACTCGAATTTGTGCGACCCTTGTCTATCTGCGACGACCCTTTTATCTGTGTGACCCTTTTATCTCTGCGATCCTTGTCTCTCTGCAACCCTTGTCCCTCTGTGACCCTTGGACCCCTACGACCCTTGTCCCTCTACCACCCTTGTTCCTCACGACCCTTGTTACAATAATAGTAATTCCACAAAATAGCGATACTAACAATAATATTGCTATTGAATCATTGTAAAAAAACATCCAAACACAAACATGTAGTTCAAGTTCAAATTAATGTTCTTGTTCAAAGGAGCCTTAGAGCAATCAAAATACAACTGAAAATCAAACATTGTTATTGTGAGGCCCAATTTGAGGAAAAAACTGAAGAACATGTGTTGGTCTACTCGCATATATTTCGACTGCGAGGGTACAACCCTCGGTCAGTCGATGATCGAGACAAAACTTTCTCCAACCCTTCTGATAAAAGCGTCACCACGTGCCACGGGCCTTAGATATGCCCCCCACGGCAGTTCGTATCCTATCATCAGATATATCTTACATCGTCTCTCGACCTCGCAAACCCTATTGAAAGTGCCTACGACATCCGTAGAAAGGAATAAAAATCGTGAAAATCCTTACCCAAGTCGCAACATCACCCAAGTCCGTATTGAAGTCACTTACCAATGAATCTACGGCGAGATTCGAACGAGTGACTGGAACCACAGCGACTGGTAAAATCCTCTGAGCAGGAGTGGCGAAGGTGACGTGAAAGACCATGACACCTTCGTGGGTGAAAAGTAAGTAATCCCCAATACTTAAGTGTAGGTCGTTGGAGAAATCTTTCCACCCATAAGTGAATCTGGAGCCATCCAACTTCACTTTCCATCTTCTATTAGACCCATTCGATTTAAGCGTTGTCGTGTTGTTTTCCCTCGTTTTCCCATAAATACAATCATCGAAGAATATCTTCGGGATGTCCTATAATAAAAAACGACAAACAAAGTCAAATATGTACATTCTCTACATGTCACATACCGAAAGAGAGACAGATGAAGAAGATTACAATGTAGTTATCCAGATAGCGCGAAAAAATCTCTTAGAAGAAAGAAGGAAATGTGGCATTTTCGGAAAAATTGATGGAAGACGATGATAGTTAGAGGGAGAGAAAGTTTGTCGTTATTGTAAAAAAGGAAACGACTATAATTCGAAAAGACATGACCTGGATATCGAATCCCCGTCAGATGGAATTCGAAAAGACATGACTGCAAAAAGTGAAAGGTCGCAGATGTTATTTTTTCAAATTTTTTCAAATATGATGAAAAGTTTGGCGGGAATTTTAGTGACGGAATTTCGGCGGGTCGCATGGGTCACATATATGCAAAATCGACGGATTTACGGGTTAACAATGATAAAATGTCAAAAACCAATCAAAACAATACATTTAAAACGTCAAACTAATTAATACCAAATGAGGATCGCATGGGTCGCATGGTCACATATAAGGATCAATACATGCGAAATCGACGAACTTACGGGTTTATAATGATAAAATATCAAAAACTAATAAAAAAATTACATTTACAACGTCAAACTAATGAATGTCCAATGAGGGTTGCATGGGTCGCATGGTCACATATAAGGATCAATACATGTGAAATCGATAAATTTACGGGTATATAATGATAAAATGTCAAAAACCAAACAAAAAATACATTTACAACGTCAAACTAATTAATGCCAATTGAGGGTCGCATGGGTCGCACGGGTCGCACGGTCACATATAAAGATCAATAAATGCGAAATCGACGAATTTACGGGTTTATAATGATAAAATGTAAAAAAAAAACAATCAAAACAATACATTTACAACGTCAATAAATGGTTAAAACAGATTATGACCCATGTGTCCCTAGTTGAGTTGTGTATAACCAATGTGTGTGCTTCAAAAGCGATAGCAGTGTTTTAAGAACTCGTCGGATGAGTTTGACAAAATTTCAAAAAATACATTCAACATTGTTTTCAAATGTCGATATTATTTATATTACTGTCTATATTGATTCTAAATTAGACGTATACAACTCAAATATATTGATAATGGCATGGGTCGATTGGTCGCATATAAGGATCAATACATACGAAATCGACGAATTTACAGATTAACAATGATAAAATGTCAAAAACCAGTCAAAACAATACATTTAAAACATCAAACTAATTAATGCCAAATGAGGGTCGCATGGTCACATATAAGGATCAATACATACGAAATCGACGAATTTATGGGTTTATAATGAAAAAATGTAAAAAACCAATCAAAACAATACATTTACAACGTCAATCAATGGTTAAAACAGATTATGAACCATGTGTCCCTAGTTAAGTTGTATATAACCAATGCATGTGCTTCAAAAGCGATAGTCGTGTTTTAAGAACTCGTCGGATGAGTTTGACAAAATTTCAAAAAATACATTCAACATTGTTTTCAAATTTCGATATTATTTATATTATTGTCTATATTGATTCTAAATTAGACGTATACAATTCAAATATATTGATAATGGCATGGGTCGTTTGGTCGCATATTAGGATCAATACATACGAAATCGACGAATTTATGGATTAACAATGATAAAATGTCAAAAAACCAATCAAAAAATAGAATTATAATGATTCTAAATTAGACATGGGTCGGAAGGGTCACATGGGTCGGAAGGGTCGCATTGGTCGCATGAGTCATAATTGTTCGCATGAGGTCGCATGAGTCCGATGTCCAATTGAGGGCCGCATGGGTCGAATTATAATGAAGAATTTATCGAATTATAATGATGAAATTCACAAAAGGTTTAATCAAAATAACACAAATAATATAGTATTACACAATTAATAACTAACAAACCTTTCTTTTTTTTTAAGTCGGCGTTGTCTCGGTTGTCACGTTCCAACCACTGCCAGTGATGTTGGCTTTTGAAGATGGGGTTTGTCTGGACGAAGAAGACGGGGTTTGTCTCGAAAAAAATGGGCTTTGTATCGACGAAGAAGATGGGGTTTTTCTCGACAAAAATGGGTTTTGTATCGACGAATAAGACGGGGTTTGTCTCGACAAAGATGGGGTTTGTCTCGATGAAGCAGACGGGGTTTGTCTCGACGAAGATGGGGGACTTCTCCGAGCCTCACCGGGTCTAGGATAACGATTCTCTTTAGGCCTCTCGCTTTGCCTTTTCTGAGCCAGCATAGGAGGTAGAACCGTAAATTCTGTCAATTAAGGAGGAATGTCCCAATCACTGCAGTCAGAAACCGAATACACGGTTTCTTGGTAAGTCAAACTCATGTCTCCCGAAGGTAGTAGTTTGAACATAGATCTGGTATCTTGTGACCTTTACCAACCTTATGTGCTGCCGCAATTGCGTGACTGCATGGATACTTATCCACATCAAACATTTCGCAGTCACACGTTCTTTTTTGAAGACTCACTACAAATCTTCTATCCATCTCATTTCTCACCTCATACTCATCACTTAGACTGTTCAATTCAATAACATCATACTTGGATGCATGTCCAAACCGTTCATGTAACGTGTTCTCAACGTAAGGTGTTAACTTTTGAGAATCATCACCGGTAACTGCCTCTAACCTATACCTATTAAACTGTTCCACTGTCTTTCCCAAACAAATATCTAAAAGCCCTAGGATCGTAAATTTTTTTTACTTCTTCAACGTTGAATTTTATTGACTCGGCACCATTAGTGGTTAATAAGTTATACCTTTCCCCCTTAAATTTGTATCTTGCTCACTTAACGGGATCAAGTTCCTCTTTCTCCAAATACTTTGCAACATTAGGATACCTGCGCAAAGGTCACAAAGGTAAAAAATGGTCACAAAGGTCACAATAGTCACAAGGGTCGCAAAGGGGTACAAGGGTCGCAAAGATACAAGGGTGGCAGAGGGGTACAAGGGTCACAAAGGGGTACAAGGGTCGCAGGGGTCAAAGGGTCGTAGGGGTACGAGGATCACAGGGGTACGAGGGTCGCAGGGGTACAAGGGTCGTAGGGGCACAAGGGTCACAGGGGTCAAAGGGTCGCAAAGGGTACAAGTGTGGCAGAGGTGCAAGGGTCACAAAGGGTACAAGGGTCACAGAGGTCACAAAAGTCACAAAAGTCACAAAAGTCACAAAATTCATTTTTGTACCTGGCCTTCAAATCATTCAATAGCACTTCAAATCCGTTCTCCGTGTATGCTGTTGCACATTTGAAGAACATTTAGGCCACACTATAACCCTTTGAAGTCTTTCTACCATGGCCTTTATTGACGTAGCTCTTTATATTTTGCGATATATGACGTGCACTAAAACCATGATCACCTTCTTTATACACTTGTTTGACTACTTTGATCAAGCTTTCATGGTGATCAGATATCACAACGACATCACGTCCATCCGGTATCACCTCTTTCAATCTTGACATAAACCACGTCCATGATTCGCGCTTCTCTCTGTCCTATTCCCCATGCAAGAGGAATTGGTGATGTTCACCATCTTTCGCGGTCGCCACAATCAATGCTCCCTTGTACACTCCTGTCAGAAATATCGCATCCACAACAACCACTTTACGCATGTATTTCCATCCCTTTATAGCCGCTCCGACAGCCATAAAAAGGTATTTGAAGCTTTTCCCATCATTGTCGAGCTCAAGATCTGCGACAGATGCGGGATTTCTTTGTGTAAACATGTGCAACCACCCTGGAAGCCTCATATAATGTTCAAAGTCATCACCACAAATCTCCTTTTGAGCACCGCATCTACCTCTTAATGCCATCAAATACGATACATTGGCATCATATTTTGCTTTTACACGAGCCATCAATTTTTTTACTGGAGGTGTTTCATAATTTCTGACATATTCCTCTTTCAAATAATCCTTAACCATTTGCGTTGTACCCTTTGTAGCTTCGGTCCGTTTAGATACAGGTGAACAGTTATGAATGGGATGATGTGTTCTCATACTAAACCGTTTGGAATTCGCGATTGCTGCCACACGTAATTTCCATTTACAACCACTTCCCGCAAACTTGCATCGTACTTCCCACAGCTTCGATTGAACCCTTCCTTACAAATGCCTGTACATCCTTCTTGCTATCAAACTCTTGCCCAATTTTAAGATCCAATCCATCTTCGAACTCGAAGATATTATTTTTGCTATCGTGAACTACCATTTCCGAGTTTTTCTCACCATCACCTTACTTATGCTCAGTTGGCACATCAGAATCAACTTTATTACTGTCACAAACAACTCCATCAACTACCACATTCATGGCACACCCCTCATCTTCTCTTAACCCGCTTGTATGTTCACTATTAAAATTATCCGAATCTAAAATATTTATTGTTTCCGGATTACTCTCAACTCTACTTTTGTTATTTGGACCTACAATAACACAATCATCATAATCTACAACACCTCGATCCTAACCTTCTTTAGCAATGCTTCCAAAAGCAGGAAATCGAGGCTCAATTTCGATTTCACACTTCACACTTGCCGATTCTATCTCCACATACAGCAGTGGTCGAATTCCTCTTATGCGATCGAACAGATAACAAATAAAATGTTTGTCATTCATTGTATATGTCGGCTTCCTATTTTCACAAATATTGGGCAGATAGCTTAACTTCAACTTCGTTGTATTATTTCCCACCATCATCTCTGCGCATAACTCATCAATCAGTTGCTGGTATGTCAGACTACCATTTAGATTCTCCATTTGGGTTTTTTCCCATTTACCATCATACAAAAAATAAATCAGTGTGATTTTCTCATCTACCGTATCCATTACACCTGTAACAAAAACATAAAAAGAGGGGTAAATTCTGTAACCCGCTGCGACCGTGCGACTCGATGAGACTCTGTAACACAGTGCGACCGTGCGACTCTTGTACCCCTGCGACCCATTGACCCCTCTGCGACTCTTGTACCCTTTTGCGACCCTTGTACCCCTCTGCGACCCTTGTACCCCTTTGCGACCCTTGTACCCCTCTGCCACCCTTGTACCTCTGACCCTTTCAACCCTTTGCGACCCCTTTCCCATGCGACCCTTGGACCCCTG
>CM071874.1:11729006-11773585 GCA_036759665.1 Gynandropsis gynandra
GTCGGAAATTTTCAAACGACGACGGCGGCTAAAAGCGGCGGCGGTCGGAAAAATTAAAAGACGTTTAAACGGCTACGGCTCAGGCTCTGATACCATGCCAAATAGAATGAATTCGTGTACGTATTATTAGGTCTAAGCCTTGTTTAAATAGAATTACAAACCCTAATACGACTATGCGTAATTACAAAAACACCCTTATACATAATTAACCCTAATACTTTGGAATTTAACTTGTTCTTCGTAAATATTTTTTGTTTAGTATGTATTGGTATCTGGAAGAACATTGATTAGTGAAATATAGTTTACGTTTTTGGAAAAAAATATTTATCACTTATTTTTCAAAAATGTGATATTTTATTTTAGGGGTAAACTCAAAAAAAACCTTCAAAAATAACTTTTAATAAAAAAAAATCCTACACTTTTAACTCATAAAAAAACCTTCAAAAATAACTTTTAATAAAAAAAACCCTACACTTTTAACTCATAAAAAAACCTTCAAAAATAACTTTTAATAAAAAAAACCATTCACTTTTAACTCATAAAAAAACCCTAATAACTCATAAAATAAAAACCCTAATAACTCATAAAATAAAAAAGAAAATGAAAAAAAATGAAATATTAATCCTAAAATTCTAATAACTATTTCTTGAAATTAAAAATAAAACTATAAACTATATATTTTTTAAACTAAAATTTTGAAGATTAATTTTCTTTAAAACAACAAATATATCATATAATTTGTTAAACATATGAAACATTATAACCATATAGTCACAAAATACTATTAACAAAAGTCTAATCTCATAAATTTATTAAAAAATAATATATTCACAATTCTAAAATTATTATCAAATCTCATAAATTTTATAAAAAAATAATATATCTATTATTCTAAAATCATTATCTAACCAAAATTCATATATAAATAAAAGGGGTATATATGAATTATCTAACCAAAATTCATATATAAATAATGATTTTATCTATATATGAATTTTGGTTAGATAATGATTTTAGAATAATAGATATATTATTTTTTTATAAAATTTATGAGATTTGATAATAATTTTAGAATTGTGAATATATTATTTTTTAATAAATTTATGAGATTAGACTTTTGTTAATAGTATTTTGTGACTATATGGTTATAATGTTTCATATGTTTAACAAATTACATGATTTAAAAAATATATTAGGGTTTTTTTTATGAGTTAAAAGTGTAGGATTTTTTTATTAAAAGTTATTTTTGAAGGTTTTTTTATGAGTTAAAAATGTAGGGTTTTTTTTTATTAAAATTTATTTTTGAAGGTTTTTTTTGATGAGTTAAAAGTGTAAAATTTTTTTTGATTAAAAGTTATTTTTGAAGGTTTTTTTTTTGAGTTTATCTTTTATTTTATTAACAAAAAAGTTAGGAAAAAATGACATGTAACAACTTACCAAAACCTTACACTTATCATGCATACAATACTATTTTGCTTCCGTCACGTAGAATTTTTGCCACGCTTCTTCTAGAATAACGTAGACTTGCATTTTATAGTTAGAGAAAACTACTTCGCGTCTCAATAAAAATAATACCAATATATATATATATATCCTTTATATTATTAGGTTTAGTATGGTTTGATAGGAACTGTTTTATAAACTATTTAGAATGAGGTAATTTCAAAAATATATTCGTAGGGTTTAAAAACTTCAAAAATATCTTTTCCTGAAAAAAAAAATTTCGCTTCAAAAATACCTTTATAAATGTTAAAATTTCCAAAATACCTTTGTGACCCTTTTACCCAGTTTGATCCAGTTTGATCCTGTGACCCAGTGATCCAGTACGACCCTGCAATCCAGCGACCCAGTCCAACCCATCGACCCAATTTGACCCTGCGACCCAGCGATCCAGTCCAACCCACCGAACCAGTCCGACCCTGCGATCCTGTCCGACCATGCGACCCAGTCCGACCCAGTCGACCCTGCGACCTAGCGATCTTGTCCGACCCTGCGAACAGTCCGACCCAGCCAACCCTACGACCCAACCATCCTGTGACCCTGTGACCCAGTGCGACCCAGTCCGACCCAGTTCGATCCTGTGACCCTGTGACCCAGTGCGACCGCCGGAAACTGCCAGAAATCGCCGGAAACTGCCAGAAATCGCCAGAAATCGCCGGAAAAGTCCAGAAATCGCCGGAAAAGGCCAGAAATCGTCGGAAAACGGTCGAAATCGCTGAAACTCACCTACAAATCGCCGGAAATCGCAAAAAATCACAGGAAAATCGTTAAAAACGCTGGAAATCACTGAAAATGACTGAAACATTGTTGGAAATCGCTCGAAAATTGCTGCAAACCGCTCAAAATAGAAGGAAATCACTCGAGAATGGAAAGAAATCACTAAAAAATTGAAGGAAATCGTTCGAAAGTAGAAGGGAAACACTCGAAAATGAAAGAAAATAGCTCTCTACTTTGTTTCCCTCCTCTCAATTTTCGTTTTCCCTCTTCTCATATTTGCCTTTCCCTCCTTTGTATGTGTTTTTCATTAAGGGCACATATGTCTTTTCTCCAATTTTTTTTCATCAGATTTAGGAGGGTAGTTTTGAAATGTTTTAGCCCTAAGAGGGCATTTTTGATATTCTTCCATTTAGAATTGTATCTACATTTTTAAAGAGATGTTATCAACTTTTTTCATGATGAAGTATCTTTTATATATATATATATAATATGAAGGAGTCATTTTATATTCTATCATGTTTATATTCTCAATTAAGAGTGGACAATTTGGTTACCCGAGTCGATCGACCCGAAAAACCCAATTCATAACTTATTTGGGTTATTCACAAAATTTATATAGATTTAAAATCTAGAACCCGTTCGAGTTTGGGTTGGTTCGGTTTGGATTGGATTAATAACTCAAACAACCTAAATTTAAAAAAAAACTAAAAAAACCCCTACTTTTTTTTATTACTTGAATTGTAAAAAACGTAAAAAATTCGTGGAACCCAGATCGAAACCCGAATTACTCGTAACTAAACAACTCAAATTACACAAATAATCCGAATCCGTAACCGAATAACCCAAACTACCCAAAGAACTCGAAAACCCCGAATATCCAAATAACTCAAATATAATTCAAGTTATTTTGGATTCAATATTCCAAAACCCGAACAACCCGAATTATCCGTAACCAAACGATCCAAACTACCTTAAGAACCCGAAAAACCCAGAATATCTAAATAACTCAAATATAATTCGGGTTATATTGGGTTCAATATTCCAAAACCCGAACAACCCGAACCCGAATATTTATTTCAATGTAAAAGTTTAAACAATTGATCTATGAGATGTAATGTAAACTAACACCGTGAATTGTTCATAATATCTTTAAAATTTTAAAACATAAATTATCGTAAAAAATGGTTGCATGTTTAGGATAATTTATACATCTGAATAATTTATACATAAAGTTAGTAGTACCATGAAATTAAAATCTTAAATAATTTATATTAATGCCTAATTATTGATGATATGTTAGAACAATTATTGTTAATAAGTTTTGGAATAATATGACGATACATTGATTGATATATAACTATATATTTGTAATTGTGGTGTAATAAAGAAATAAAATTCTTTACATTTATTTACAAAAACAAAAGCAAGTGAACATTAGAAAATTATAATATAGAATTAATTATATCTAGCGAATGCATCCATTTGAAAACCTATTGAAAAATGTCATTAAATGCTATAATTTATATTGTTTATAAGAAATCATGTTATAATTATCTTTTTTAATTAGAATATATAAAGTAATACAAATAATTTATGGATTTTAGTGGGTTTCACTAAATTGTAATTCCCATACTCATAAAATATTTAGATATAAAATATAAATGGCATGTACGTGATAATAAAAATAACAATACAATGCACCATAAAGGCCAATAATTTTTTTTATTACATATTTGTATTTTACTTCTAAGGATGTTCACATACATAAACCTAAATGAATATGAAGTTAAGGAAACACGTGATTTACATGTAATTTCTTCGTTTTTTTATATTTTGGATGCAAAGAAATAAAACTTTAGTTGTTTTATATATTCTCCAAATCTTTCTTGATTTTTCGATTTTCCATATGAAGATCGCCTTTAATTCTCTCTCTTCCTATTTGATTACCTCTACGATCAATAAATTTATTCTTTCCCTCTAACTTTATGTATTATTTTTGTTTTTAGATTCTATAATTTTATATTTTTATTTAGTTTTCAAATATGGTGCTCCAAATTTATCATCCCGTAGATTCTCCATGTACATCTTGATTTACACTATCTCTGGATCGATTTGTATTTTTTTATAGAAAATACAAAGGTAGCTTGAATCATCTTCATTTATTGTGAGCATTAATCATAATCTCATAACAATAATCGACGAAATTGAGTCTAAGATATAATATTCATAAACCGAGAAATCATGATACTTCAAAAGAAATGTTTAAATCTTTTAAAATCGTGTTGTTTTGCATTGTATTTCAAGCGCATACTTATTAAAAGTTTGAAATAAATATTTACAAAATAAATTATTAATTTAGGATAAAAATTATTTAATGATGATGATTTATAATACATAAATCGTTTAATGTGTTCGTAAATAAAAAAATTTACCTCTCAAGTTTGTTCTAGAATTTTTAATATTTTTTATCAATTTAATATATAAATAATGATGTATATAAAGATTAGATATTTAAAAACTTTACTAATTTTTTTTTCCATAAACATCATTCATTTATCTAATAAATATATTAACATCGGAAAATAGTTTTAAAATAAATCATATAAATCATATTTTTCTCTTGTGTTTTTCGATTTTGGTGAATGAGTTAATTTGTTGACATTTTTATAAATATTATAAGATATTATAAAATTAAATAAAATATATAGATAGATATATTTATTAATTTTATGAAATATTATCTATGTAATTTTGATTTAAATAGTTTGTTATGTAAAATCCAAGCACACATTTACGTAATATGTAATACAAAGCATTCGAAAGATTTTTATATGTGATATCAACACATCATTATATAAAAGTATAATGATTTGTATTTGTAGAACTTATTGAACGATCACAATCTTTTTGCCTAAGGACCTTGTTTAACTTCAAGAAGTAAATAACGACATATGTATAACATGAATAATATAATAATAAAATATATCAAATAAGAAAAAAACAAATAAAAACTCATTTAGAATCTCAATATGATTATAGATGTTCATCAAATGGATTTGGAATCACTACTTTCTCTTTCTTCCTTTTTTAATCCACAAAAACTCTTTATCTTCACTGTATTTCTCATAATTGTATGTTTATCATGCATCCAAATATTCCATTTTGACCATCAAATACTGCAAATTTTCATATGATTTCACACAAAGTATATACGTTGATCGATGTTAATCAAAATTTTCAATGATTGTTTTACCATTTGATGGTGCATTTGAGGTAATCTAAATCAATCTTGTTCTAGCTAACACAATCCCTTGACTATACAATCCCAAACTAACATCCTACACGATATTAAATTGGGGAAACACCGATTAGATGACATATCTTCAAGAACCATGAAGACATCCATGCTATATCTTTCTTGTTATCATTATTTTTGTGTGAATCATGCTTTGTTTTTTTCTTGCAACAACCATATCATATCTGATGTTAAGACGTTTGTTATTTGATAGAAATAAGAGACGTGACTACTCGAGGCAAAAAGACAAATCTCAGGATGGATGAAGGTAACTTCTCTCTTTCTCTTGTTTTCGAAACTTCCTTGTCTTTGAAGTTTAAGCTTACTTCGGGTGTCTCATCATGAGGATATATTTCACAACCTTCTTCTCAATCACACAGTTTAAGCTTACTTCGGGTGTCTTCTCTAGTTGATCTAGATCTTCTATGTTTATCCTTTGAAGTTCATCTCCTCTTATTTTCTCAATTTCATTACATCCTATCATCAATATGCATTTATCTACACAAATACATACAATGAACATAAGCAATTCAAACCAATAGAGTAATCGAGTTTCATTGCACGAACACTACATACAAAACAACAACAATCCAATCATTTAATTTTCCATGTGTTCTAAAGGCTATAAATTTGTTTATTCGTTTATGAATCAAAGTTCATTATGTTCTTAAAGACATGATTATGAATCCAAAGATAGAATGAAAACTAAAGACAATGCATCATACCTTGAGTGCACTGCCACATACCTTCTACAAACCATTAAGAGTATCAGAGAGAGGTAAAACCTCAACTTGATTGTTCCCAATGGTCCCAATAATGCAAATGATGAGTCAGCATCTCCAGTAACTCTTATAAGGTTCATCTTCCATAAATTTCTTCTGAAAAAATGAATCTGATTCAATTAAATCGAAAATCAAAATCAAATTGAATCGCTCGATGAATAAGGCAGGGATAAAAAGGACGGAAAACAATTGAATTAGGTTGTGTTCTGTATCTAAATTGCTCCGTCCATACACCAATCTTGACAAAGATTCAATACCATTTCATGAGAAAGAAAACCCCATGTTGAGCCCCAAGAATTATTTTCCTAACGATACAACTAACCAGAGGCAACATTATCCAAATCCTTAGTTCCACCAACGCACCCAACAAAGCCTATTGGACAACCTCGCAGATCCAAGTGCAGTTATTCCAAATCAGTTGGTTGATGATCTATGAGTGAGAATTTTGGATATATAATCAGGGGAAAGCTTATACAATTGATTTATATTGAGAAGATCTGCAAGTTTCACCTATATTTTTGGAACAAAGTTTTGTTTTGACATGTGTCCAAGTCGAAGGGTAACTACAAATCAACTGAGAAATCCTTAGTTTCATTTAAAGCACAAACAAACCAACTTATCGGTTTCTTTGAAAATATGATGATTTGTTGCCATCGTAATGAACTGTGTAACACCTACCATAAACTTATTTGATACACCTTGAATTTTTGGATCAAAATTTAACAAGACTCATTGTTGATAACAAGTTGACTGATGGTGATATCAATCTAAAATTTTTTCGATTTTCTTATCCATCTCAAAGATGGAAGTGAAAAGAATTGACCAAGAAATTTCTAATTTTAAGTTTCATTATGTAATATTTTATTTTCAGTTTCATTATGTCTTTGTTTCTTTAAGGTTGTTTAAGTCATCTGAATTCTAATATAAAATTTTGTTTATTTTATATTACTTTTATGACTATTTATTCATATTTTTTAATTTATATAGATTATAAAAATATATCAATTAAATACAAGATGTGGCTATATTTATCGTAGATAGTCTATTACATATATTATTCTTAAACATAAATATATTTCTCAAATTTTAAAAATAATCAAACACATATGTATACTATTTCAGGATGTACACAAATTGTTTAAAGTTCACGAAGACCAAATTTTATAAGCAAAAGGCACAAAACAAATAATTGGAGACCAAATTTTATATGCCAAAAGACACAAAACAAATAATTGCAAATGTCTTATATTATCTTGAAGAAATTTGTTGAATTTTAAAAATATTCGTATAAAAAGATATTATTTTGAAACTATGAATCATAAATATATTGAATATCTGTATATCACATCAACTTGGTGGACAAAAAGTATATGTTAAAAAAATACTCATTTTTCTATCTCGATAAACAATGAGAGTGATTGAGCCATATAATAAAACAAACCAAAATTTTACTAAAGATGGAAACCAAAAATTTACAATAGTTGAGGTGTAATAATACCGTTTAAATTAACCCTAGTTAGACAATGATGTGAATAATTATTGAAAATTCATTCGGTCCTTCATTAAAAGCCTAGAAGGTTTTAAAATCATGTCAATTGACTCGTATTGTGATAACGTCTATTTCGTTGTAGTATTTTCGTCCATTTTTATAGTTAGTTTTATTATTCATTTAGACTAACCGAACATTAAACATCATTTACCCTCTTCTAGAATTTTCTCGTGTTTTTAAAGGAAATAAAGATATCAGATACAAATACGAGCAAATGCCACAAAATCAAGGAAAACCACATCAGTTCATCTATGCACGACAACATTCAAGAATCCTAAACCGGAGAAGAGAAATGGTAGCTACACGGCTGGAATACAAAATAGAAATCGGCTAACATTTAGACAAAATGGAAACAATGGCCGTTGGATTAAAATGGAAACACCAGCCGTTGGCCTTCAAAAAAATGAAAACACACGACCTACACAAAATGGAAACATGGCTGGAAGAAGAATGAAAATGGCCGCTGCCCACACAAAAAGGAAATAATGGTCGCTTCCTAAAGGAATGGAAACAATGGCTGTTGGAGAAAAGGGAAAGACCACAACTTGCATAAGAAATGGAAACTAGACCGCTGGAGCTGAAGGAAAAGAGGCAGCCGAAGGCCGAAGGCAAAGGAGGGAGGCTGGAGCTGAAGAAGAGAAGGGAAGATGTGTTTTTGTTTTGTTTTATGTTTAGCGAGTAGTTCGATAGTTATGGGTTAGAGAGTTTTGCCAATATGTAACGAAATCTTGTGCTTAATGTTTGGTGGTTCTTAATGCCTTTATTCTTGTATACAACTCGAATAAATGATTAGGATATTTGATCGTTTTTTGAATGATTGACTGTTCTTAATGCTTTCGTTCATGTACGCAACCTGAATGAATGATTGTAGAAGTCTAATGAATCCACGCCAAGGGATTAGACTTTGGAACTTAGCCATGATTTAGGGTCTCAATCGATTTAGAATCTATGCCAGGTCGGTCGATGGGATATATGGATTAAGATAGCGGTCTTAATTCATCTAGTGGGTGAGATTACGTAGTCGGAAGATTGGTAGTATACACGCTAGATAATGGACAAGTCTACGGGAGTCAGTTCCTACATTAGAGCTTGAATTCCTTGAATTCGTGATAATATATAAGACTAGTGATATTGTTAGCACTTTATTACATTATTGTGCATCTGTCGAAACATGTGGTGTTTAGTTGATTGAGTTTATCCTGTTAGTTAGTTAGTTTATCCTTTAATTTTCATTCCAACCACTTATTGATTTTACACGTCCCCGTCATTAGTTAACTAGCTTTATTGTTGCATCGGTTCTCTAGTGTTCGACCCTGGTACTGCACGATCCGTATTCTTGTGAAAATGATAGTCTAGGTATTTATTACTTGAGATTAACCACATCACGTTGCTTGCTCAAAAGAAAAGTTAATAATAAGTCCATAACCAACCAAAATAAGATATGAATCACTATCATATTTAATAACAATTTAAGGTGATATATGTGACCAGATTGAACCATCTCATGGATCATTTCAATATTTTATGGTGTTAATTGATGCATCAACTATATGGTCACTAATGTACTTATTATCATCAAGAAACTTGGATTTTGGATACTACTTGCACAAATAATATGATTAAGGGCACAATTTCTATATTATCGAATTAAGACATTTCATCTTATTAATGTCAGTGGGTTCATATCAAAATCATTTTTTACTTATTGTATGTTAATAGACATTGTTAGGAAGCAAAGAAGAAGTCAGCAAACAAATGGTTAAACATAAGATTTGAATAAGTCAACAACTTAAACTACTTGAACCTATTTTTAGCAAGTCAATAATAACCTCCAAGAGAATAGGTCATCCTTCCAATAAGAAAGCTAGCAACAGAAAATTCTATTGTAAATATGTCGGCTAGAGTGGCTATACAAGGAGGAGAAGGAAGCATCAGTTGGTACAACTCACAAGCCAAAGCAAAACGTTACAGAGTTGAACCTACATGATCATCTCTAAACACAAACATTGTGTGTGTTGGGTTGGTGAGTGTAAAGACTCACTCATAAGATTCATACATGTGTGGTGTAGTGAAATATGAGGTTTATGATTGAGTATAATTTGGAAATAACTCAAGGTAATGATGTGTATTTCGATCGTGTTCAAGTTCACTTGGTTGATAAGTACTTGTAATTGAAGATACTGCAACATAAACAAAGCAGTTTAGTTTGTGTGATGGTAGAAGATCATCAAAGTTAAATCTTGGTGTTCAATTGAGATTCATAGAAATATTCAATTGGTATCAAATAAGGTTAAGAAAACCATTGTTTCATGCATAATCTAGGTAAATGGTGTGGACTCACACTGAGAACTTATTTCAATTTCAAAACCCTTTTTATTGGATTCCACAAATTACGCCTTCTGGAAAGTCAAACTGAAGGCAACAATTAGAAGCATTGATGAAGATGCTTGGATAGAAGTGGAGTCAGGTTAGAATCCCCTAGTGTAACCTGAAACGGAAGAAAATGCAGTTCACAAACCAAAATCATCGTTGATACCGGAAGAAAAACGTCTTTAAACTTACAATGTAAAGGCGTTGTCAGACATCTTCACTTCTGATGCCATGAATCAGTTCAAACAAATTTAGAAATGATGTTGATGGTGAAGATGTTGATGTCATGTTATACAGAAGCATGATCGAAAGTCTACTATACTTAACTGCAAGTACACCTAACTTATCCTTAAGTGTAGGGATATTTGCGCGATATCAAGCAAAACCAATGAAGACATACTTGTTGGTTGTTAAACGTATTATCAAATACATCAAAGGGACTACAGAATACGATATGTATTGTTCCAAAGATGCAAATTGCAATTTTGTAGGATTTTGTGACACAGATTGGGGAGAAAAAACATATGATAGAAAGAGTACTACTAGTGGATGCTTGTTTCTTGGAAGCAACTTAATTTCATGGCACAACACGAAACAAAATGCAACATCTCTATCTACAACTAAAGCAGAGTCCATAGCACTTGAAAGTTGTTGCTAGCCGATTATGGCATAACTACAGGTACTTCCGTGTCTCATTGTAAATATAAAAGTGCGATAAATTTGTCAAGTATAACACTCTAGAATCAAACACATTGAGATACGATATCACTTTCTTAGAAAAAAGGTGAGAGGAAGCAGCTAAAGGTATATTATGTATGTACTAAGGATCAACTAGTGGACATACTTACTATACCACTCGATATGAAGATATTTATATGATTAAAAAATAACTTGAGGTTTGTGAACTATGACCTTCCTACTTGTTAGAAAATCAAAAGGAGAAAGAAAAATTCACATGACATTTGAAAAGAATGAAATATACAAAGTGAACTGACGAGTACATCGACCTCAAGCCTAAACCAAATGAGGGTCACACGAGCAAGGAGGGCTACACGAACAAGGAGCCAACCCAAGGAACCGAACACAAGAAATTATCCTAAAACTTACTCACAGTGGATGAGAAAGAAGTTTGCGGAATAACGCCGTTGAGATAGTGATGGAAATCTAGGAGACTCTTGATCAAAGAGAGGATTTGGGCCCAACGCTAGGAAAACAACAATAGTATTCCACATTGCAACGGGCCTCGACCCACACCTCTAAACCCGAGGCATTAGCTCACACTCATAAACCAGAAGGCCTGAATCAAAGGCTAGTCTAGAACCTTTCCAAGGACTAAGAGAAGTTTCCAATCCAATCCATCACACAAAATAAATTACTTGCCTTTCTGAAGATATGCAACGGCTATGAAATCTTCCCCAAGGCTAGTAGATCATTATTATTGCATTTTATTTATTTAAAACATGGATCCTTTCCTATATAATGGATTCTATTTCATTTATACATGAACATGAAATTTGAAGAAATAAACCCTTTTTGTATTCTTGATTAGTGTCAAGAACATGGTCACTTCAACTTGTGCTGGGTACAATTGAATCTATCATCCGACTGTATCAAAAGACTTCTACACCTCTTGTGATATCCATCAATTCATCCTAGACATTTCGACAACCACCATCGCTGGACGAATCTTTAAGAGAGCCTTTAGGCCAGTCAAGAGTTCATTCACCATCATCCACCGTCAACGAAAAAATTTCTTGAAGAGTGCCCTCAGGCTAGTCAAGAAATCCTCTTTGACACGACGAATCCTACTCAAGCGATCGACGTTAGAAGATCCTTCGTATGCATCTCGAGTTCTGACCTCGAGGCATGCATAATTTTGGTATCAAAGCTTGATTTAAGGATTAAAAGTACACTTCTATCCCTTTAAATTTGTTTTTATCGTACTAATCGTTTTTTGTTCTGTTTATTGTTAAAAAACTAGAGAAGATGACCGAACAAGGAGAGAATTCTACTCACAACAACCAACTCAATCAATCATGCAAATGCTCCGACGAATAGAGTTGAGAATGAATCGCCTTGAAAAAGAGCGAAGGCAACCCAAACGTGACGTACCAGTGATTCATGCACACAACGTGGAAGAAGTATAACAACCCGATCTTCAACCTAGAAGACGAGAATTTCGAGCACTACCTTGACATGATCTTGAGGATAGAGAGTTTCCGAGACGACCAAGGTGTTGCCACATCATCCGTGGGGATGAAGATTCAGACGACGAACCACCTTAGAGACAATGACATGAAAACGACGGTAACACTTTAAAATTAAAACCACCTAAATATGCCAGATGTATTGACCCAGAATTTTATTTCACTTGGAAGAGGCGGATGAACAATATATTTAGTGCTACATGTATACGGGGCGCAAAAGGTGCAGCACACTGTAACTCAACTCACATATGGCACACTCACTTAATGGGATAGATAGATAAGCACTCAAAAACGTAGAAGACTTGAACAAGTCTCCACATGGGGATAAATGAAAGCCCACATGCACAAAAAGTATGTTCTACCACACATCCATAGAGAATTACAATGTAGATATAGAAAACTAAACCAAAGAAGTAAAATTGTCGAAGAATACTTTGACGAATTTGAACATCTTTGCAATAGACTAGAAAATGAAAACGATGAAGAACCCATTATGGCTTAATGCTTAGAAAGATTGAACGAACGAAACGCTAGAAAGATAGAAAGAGAACACTATCGTAATTTGCATTTGTTGATTCAAATTGAGCAATAGATTAAGAGGAAGCAAGAGATAATCGAGAAAGGGCACAACCCACATGGTCAGCTGAACAACCCTCAAGAATACCGAAAAAATCAAGAACAAACGAGCGTTCCAAGGGTAAAGCTCGCGAGACATGAAGGGATATCAAAGGAGAAGGTAACAAGTTAATTCCTATGGAATCAATTCGTACCTTTGAGCTCATATGTTTTATGTGCAAGGGAATTTGACATATGGCACGGGATTTCCCTAACCCTCATGTCATGGTCCTCACCAATTCCAAAGAATACGAGTCCCAAAATTAGGAATTGGACATATGGCACAAGACTGCCTTACTCGTAACATGACGTGTTGAGCTTGATGGTCAACCCTCAAGATATAATCCAACATGAGATGATCTTATACATGAAATGTCTCAATAAATATAAGGTATGTGGAATTATCATAGATAGTGGGTCTTGTACTAATGAATATGGTGAAAAAGCTAGGGTTGGAACCGAAGAAGCACCCCCACCCGTATAAGCTATAATGACTCAACAATCAAGGGGACCTCAATGTCACCGAGCAAGTAATCGTGTCTTTCAACATAGGCAAGTACCACAATGAAGTACTTTGAAATGAGGTAACACATGGCAAAAGGAAAAATTTATATTCTCTCGTAATGAACAAAAGGAAGATAACACTAGCACCTCTTATTCTTTCACAAGTACATGAAATCTAATGGAAGTTAAACCGTAAGGATAAACCAAAATCAAATTTTTATATTGCAGCACTACCAAAAAACATGCAATTTCCAACAGTCATATCTGGTGGAAATGACAAAATTTATGTTGGAAGCCATTTGCAACGGATACCAACGGATTTGTAGTCGTTGGAAAATAATTGTTGAGAAACAACATCCGTAGCAAATTGCAATGGTATGTCAACAAATAATATCCGTTGAGAATTATCAAGGGATTTTAATGGATATGTTCGTTGCAAATTACAATGGATACCCATTACAAAATATTCAATAGAATATCGTTGGGAATTTCCAACGGGCATCCGTTACAAATGTCCAACGGAAATCCGTTGACAATGTTGGCGGGAATTAACAATAGATGCCGGTTGGATATAAATTGGTAGGAATTCTATAATTTTGCAATGACTGCCTGTTGAAAACTTTGTTCTTTTATCAATTCACTACAAAAAACAGGTCATTTCAAATGGATACATCCATTGAAAAGGCTACATATCCGTTGAAAATGACGATTCCCAACGAGGTGTGTAACAAATATATCCGTTGGACAATGGCAACGAATGCCCGTTATTATTGTTGTGTGATCTTCTCCGTCACATCTTTCACGGTCCGTTCCGCCCGAGGGTCGACAAGTTCAGGTTCGTCGCTCTCTTCCCCGACGACAGACTTCTTCTTGGGGTGGGTTTCTACAACTAGTTCAAGAAGAATGGATTCTCTTCCCATCCTTTGCATCTGTAACATTATAGTAATATAATTAGGTCAAAATTTTATATAACAATAAAAATTAAATAATTAATCAAAATAAAATTGACCAATTCTTTCTTTCGTTTCAGGAATGATTTAGATCCCGAAGTATGGCGATGAGGACCATCCTCGGGAACCTCCTCGTCGTACCTACATTTCTTGGTCTTCTCGCTCTTGGCCTTGAAGTCCACAGACTCCCAATATTGGATGAACTGGTTGAATACATTCTCTGTTTCCCATGTCGGTTTGGCATTTTTCTTGTGATAGTTTCACTTGGCGTTGTTCATCATGAAGCGCAACAGGGCTTGCATGTCGTGCATCTAAACTGTATAGATGCGCAACATATCCTTCGTCTGCCATCTATATATGCGCTGAAAATAAATTACAATAAATTAGTTTATAAATACAAGTAAATAATAATTTAAAAGTTAAATTTTATATTAAAATTACTTATGATGAATGTACACCACCATTGGTGGCGTATAACTTTTGCGTCACCTGCCAGAAATAATAGAGTCGATCTTGTAGCGATCCCTGGATGATGTTGTTGTTTGTATGTTTCAGAACATCATCCACATCAAATTTGCACGTGAAAATGAAATGATTAGATAATATTTATAAATGAATACAATATGACTTATGTTATTAAAATCTTACCATAACGTCCCGTCAGGATGTTCAAGATCAATAATAAGGATGGAAGGACGCTCATCGAAATTATCAATCAATGTGTCTATGTCCACCATATCATCTTATTCATCAAATATTGGCGGTGCTGATATATGTGAAGGAGGCGATATGCTGGCGATGGAGGCGGTGGCGGGGCTTCTGCCGAACCCGCCTACATACCATCATAACATATGAATTGTCGAGCTAGCATTGTGTTTTGTGTTTAAGTATTTAAGAGATTTTTTGTTTCAGAGAATTTTTGTTTTGAGATTGTGTTGAAAAATGAACTATTCAACGGATGATATACAAAAATTTCCAACGGGCATCCATTGGAATTTCCAACGGATGCTCGTTAGAAATTACGTCAGCTCAATGAACATAATTAATTGACGTGACTGTTGGATTCTCTAGGGGTATAAAATGAGCTGCTGGCTCGCGAGTCAGCTCTAACTCAGATCATATTTGAGCGAGCCGAGCTGGGTTTTTTCTAGCTCGTTTAAAAAATGAGCTGACGAGTTGAGCTAGAAATGAATTAGAGCTTAGGCGAGTTGGCTCACGAACTGACGAGCTGAGTACAAAAACACATATTTTCCTATTTTTACATATTATACATATTCTTTTTTTTAATTAAATATTATTTAAAGAAAAATAATATATTATTTACATATAATAATAATATTAGTTTTCTATTTATACCAAATTAATATAATTTTATTAACAAATAAATAAATAAATATTTCAATAACTATTATAAAAAAATATGTTTATATATTCGATATTTTATTTAATTTTTTGATAGATTTATTTTCTAATTACTATTTTTTATATTTAATAACTTTGTATTCAAATCATTATTTTTATATTTTATTTGATTTGACGAAGAAAAATATATAATATTATTTTATTAAAATTCTTTTAACTTAAATAGTCTAGCTCTTGAGCCAGCTCGTTTTTAGACGAGCTAAAGGCGAGCTGAGCTGAGCTGAGCTGGGATTTTCTAGCTCGTTTTGAAAACGAGCTGAACTGAGCCAGCTCATTTTTTGGCGAGCTAATGGCGAGCTGAGCCGAGCCAACTCATTTTACACCACTAGGATTTTCAACGGGCATCTGTTGCAAGTTCCAAAGGATGCCCATTGACAGTGCGTGTTCCCGAGGCATCGGACAACGAGACGACGGTACGCCTCCCCTTTCAACGGGCATCTATTGCAAGATTCAATGGATGTCCGTTGAGGACCAAAATCAATGTTGTAGGCATAGGATAACCATGATGATACTTTTCAGCGGGCATCCGTTGTAGGCATAGGATAACCAAAATCGATGTTGCACGAGTAAACAAAATGGGTCAACACATAGCATTTCGTGCAGGACCATTAGCCAAATCTTTTAACCAGGTGGATGTCTCTCATCAGAACATTTGACCTATATAACATAAAAAAACAAATGAATTCTTTATAACATAACATTTTATTTTTTTATATATATAACGTTCAAATATACGTTTACTTACGTATTCTCTCAACCACGAGCCATAATGTTCAAATTTCATTTTCGTGAGTTCATCTCCATTTAGATAAGGCTATGTACCCATTAAATATCCTATAATGAAAGTACGTTAACACATATATTTTTAAATATATATTTTTGTTTAAAAGATTGATTTTCATTGTTTTGTACCTTTCGAAAGGTAATAACTCTTGAAAATTTAGTAATATATATGTGTGGTCTTCCGTTGAGCGTCTTTGTTTTGTCGGAATATACGACTCGAAATAAAATGTGTTAAACTATGTGATTTCTTCCAACAAGTACTGTTTAAGAATAGATCTTTCAACCACTTATTTGTTTTTTTGCTTTTTTCTTTAGATAAAAGAAAAACCTTTCGAAAGGATACATCCATTTGAATTGAACTGGTACACCGAGTATTGTCTCATCTGGTAAATGTATTTGCAAATGTTCCATGACATTGAAGAAGGAAGGCGGAAAAACTTTTTTCAATGAGCATAATACTTCAGAGATATTATTTTTTCATTAATTCCAAGTCATCCCTTTTTAAATTTCTTGAACATATATCTCTGAAATATATGTTAATTCCCCATAGTACATTGTGAATGTTTCGTGGTAAGAGCTCAACAAATGAAGTTGGAATGAGACGCTGCATAAAAACGTGAAAATCGTGATTTTCAACCCGATCAACCTCAAACTAGACTGACCTTCACGATAATCTTCATATATAGGTTGTGTTGCCGAATCCAATAGGTTAAAAAAACAACGTGCCTCATTGTTCGACATCTTTATTGTGTTTGCTCAATAACTCCATGGCCAGAAAATGCATCTCACACCATTTCGAAATATGGATTTGTTGTGATGTTTCATAAATAAGTTCTTTATTTCTTTCCATTTCTTGTGTTTCTTGCACACTATCCTTAACGCTAAAATTTTTGTCTTGAAATAACCAAATTTCATAATTCTCTATGAAACCTACCTTGTAAAGGTGTTTGCAAACAATTTCTTGACTTTGATACTTCATGTTTTCGTATCTTTTGCAAGGACATAAGATTGTTCCACTTTCTTAACACAAAGGTTATATCGACGCAAAACTCATGAACTGTTTCAATTCGTGTAAGAATTCTTGAGTAACTTCCTCGGTTACGAGACCATTTCTTATATACATCCACTCTATCAATCTGCATATATCTCTATTTGAAGAAGACAACATTGTTTAAAAATATATTTTATGCTGATGGCTTGATGGTAAACAGTTCAGGTTTGATGTATAAATAGTCAATATTCCAATGGTCATCCGTTGGAAATACCAATGGATGACCGTTGAAATACATGTCGGACTATTCCAACATAAGCCTCAAAATTCTGAACTTTCCAATGGGCATCCATTGTAACTATCAACAGATACTTGTTTTCATTTGCAACGCGCATCCGTTGGATTAATATGTCGATTTTCAATGGGCTACCAACAGATGTATGAGCAACTTTGCAACATATATTATCCATTGATCATTCGTTATAAATTTCAACGGATTTCAACGGACTTTGGGGAGTTGATAATTTCTCAACCATTGCGATCCATTACAAAATATATCAACGGACGGATCCGTTGATAATTGTCTTTTTTTTTTGTTGAAGCTAGTGTGATTTGTAAGGTTTTGAGTAATCAATCATTGGTATTACTAATAGTCTACAAAGATGTCTAGATAGGCCAAGGTAAACAAGAATATTCTCCGGAGATTACCAACATATTGGACAACTATCGTGACTTTTTTCTCGGGGAGATACCAGCCAGACTACCACAAATACAAAGCATTGAACATCAGGTTGACCTGATCCGGGGATCACCATTGTCAAACCGACCAGCATAGCGCATGAACCCCGAGAAGACGAAGGAGTTATAATGTCAAATCAATAGCTAATGGACAAAGGGTTGTACCCTAAGTCCATATATTATCCCCATACTACTTGTACCAAAGAAGAACATGACTTGCAGAATGTGTGTCGATAATCGGTCGATCAACAACATCATGATCAAATACCGACATCTCATTTTTCAGTTGGAAGATATGCTTGACGACCTTAGTGGGGCAACGATTTTCTCAAAGATCGACCTTAAGAGCGGATATCACCAAGTCCACATGAAATAAGGCGATGAATGGAAGACGACTGTCAATACGAACCAAGGGTTGTACGAGTGGCTCGTCATGCTGTTTGGATTTTCCAACGCCCCCAACACCTTCATAAGGCTTTTGAACCATATTCTAAGAGTCCATATCGGTAAATTCGGTTTAGTTTATTTTGATGATATTCTCATTTATAATAGAAATTTTAGTGAACATATTAGTACATCTTGAACAGGTGCTTGAGACATTTGAAAACAAAAAGGTCAAATAAAAAAAGAATGACATATTTCAGAGAAAATTCAAATATCATTGTGTATACTTTATATCTAACTTATTTTAAATTTCTATATAATCTATGATTTATTTTATAATTGTTTATTTTTCAATGTTAATATAATTATTTAACAAATGAAAGTTTTCTATAGTTCGAAAAAACATTATTAAAATTTTAACTATACTCTTTATATATCATTATTTCAGCGTATGCGAAACTCGCAATATAAAAAAAAGGGTAGTTTATGTAGATAGAATTTTTATTGATAGATGGAAAAGTAGATTTTTTCTTGTTTTTAACTTTATAATTTGTATTTGAGTTGTTTGTTTTTTTTAAATATTTGTTAAGTTCTCTACTTATGTTGCAGTCCACCTTACTGCTAGGGATGTCAATGGGTTGGGTTGTGCCCAACCCATTAAACTTAAATGGGTTTTGAGGTGTAAATGGGTTGGGTTTAACCCGACCCATTTAATAATGGGTTATATAGGTCGGGCTAAACGGGTTAAACGGGTTAAACGGGTTTATTCATATAATTAACACTTGGTATATATATTTTATCATTTAACATTTATGATATATACTTATATATAATAGATACTATAATTAATGTTTCAATATTCAAACGAATAATTTATGAAACCGATTTCACCCCATTTTAAATCGACTTCATATAACTTCACCAAATTTTAACCTGATTTAACTCGACTTCACCCAATTTTTCCGAATTTTAACTTGATTTCATTGAATTTCAACCCAATTCATCCAATTTTGACTCGATTTCATCTAATTTTAACCCAATTTCACCAAATTCTAACTCGATTTCACCCAATTTAACCTGATTTCACCAAATTTTAACTCGATTGCACTCATTGTCACCGTATTTTAGCTTGATTTCACCCAATGTCATTGAATTTCAACTAAATAAAATTGGGTGAAATCGAGTTAGAATTGGATGAAATTGGATGGAATTGAGTCAAAATTGGATGAAATCAAGTTGAAATTCGATGAAATGTGATAAAATCGAGTTAAAATCGGGTAAAAATTGGGTGAAATAAATTTGAAATCTGGTGAAATTGGATGAAATCGAGTTAAATTTTGGTGAAATTGGGTGAAATTGAGTCAAAATTGGATGAAATCAGGTTGAAATTCGATGAAATGTGATGAAATCGAGTTAAAATCGGGTTAAATTAGGTGAAATAAATTTGAAATTGGATGAAATTGAGTTAAAATGGGGTGAAATTGAGTCAAAATTGGATGAAATCAGGTTGAAATTCGATGAAATGTGATGAAATCGAGTTAAAATCGGGTTAAATTAGGTGAAATAAATTTGAAATCGGATGAAATTGGATGAAATTGAGTTAAAATGGGGTGAAATTGAGTTAAAATTGGATGAAATCGTGTTGAAATTCAGTGAAAGTGAAGAAATCGAGTAAAATCGGGTTAAATTAGTTTAAATAAATTTGAAATCTGGTGAAATTGGATGATATCGAGTTAAAATTCGGTGAGATCGGGTTACAAAACGGTGAAATTGAGCTAAAATTGGGTGAAATCAGTTTAAAATTGGGTTGAGATTCGGTTAAATTGAGTTAAAATTAGGTGAAACCGGGTTAAAATTGGGTGAAATCGAGTTAAATTGGGTGAAATATGGTTGAAAGTAGGTGAAATCGAGTAATTAGGTGAAATCGGCGGAAATTGAGTGAAATCTAGGTAAAATTGGGTGAAATCGAATTAAAATTGAGTAACGATTTGAAATTCGATGAGATTGGGTGAATCGAGTTAAAATTTAGACAAATCGAGTAAAACATAGGTCAAAATCGGATATTCGGAATGACGATGAATTTGAAGTGAAAGATAAACGGGCTAAATGGGCTAAATGGGTAAAACCTATTAAAATGAATGTAAATGGGTTTTGAACCCATTAAGCCCATATAAATTTAGGCCCATTTATGATGAACCCATTTATATTTTAAATGGGTTGGGTTGGGTTAACCCACTAAACCCAACCCAATTTGACATCTCTACTTACTGCAAGGGCCAATCAGTTTTGGCTTATTCAGTCGTTTCTCTGATATTTTGAAGGAATGTTTTATTGTAACAATTGATGATTAAACTTTAAAAAGTTTAGTGCAAGACAGACAAGTGGCTGAAAAACCATTCGAAGGGACAACTAAGCTCCTTGGATATGACTTGCATCAGATTTTACGAGATATCTCAGGAGGTTGCATTGAAACTGTTATTGAAAGAATCAGTTGTTTCTATAAATATACATATGTCCATATCTATAATTCCTGTAATCGTGTTGTAATCATGCTGTAATCCTTTTAATTATGCCTTCAATTGCTAGGTTAAAATCTATGCACACATGTATATATATATCAATCTAATAATACAAAAAACCTCACCTTGGCATATGGTATCAGAGCCCATAGTCAAACGACAACCCTAAAAACCATCAACTCTGCTTCATTCTTTTCTAGCCGCCAACTCTGTTTCAATTTTTCTAGAAAGGTTTCTACTTCATTTTTCTTTCTTGGCTCTGCTTCATTTTTTTCCAGCAACAACCACCTCCGAACCCACAAGACTTACGTCTGAAACCTAGCCGCCGGTCCTCAACCTCTCACCGGAAAATCTTCGGCAAACGCCTTCGCCGCTCACCCGAATCCCTATCACCAGAAATTAGCCCGATAACCAGAAACCCATCCTTGGAAAACTCCTTCACCGCTCACCCAAATCCCTATCACCAAAAAGTCACTTTCACCGAAAAACATGTCCTCTGCCACCGATCCAACCTCCTCCAACAATGCAGCAACCGCTGTCTTCAATCCTACTGAATCCCAAAGGGTACTCCTCACAATTAACATGTCTAATGTGACAAAGTTAACCTCCCAAAACTACCTAACCTGGAGTATTCAAGTTGGTGCATTGCTGGAAGGCCATGGCCTCCTATGCTTTATCGAAGACAATTCTGCCGTTCCTTCAACCACCGTTCTCGTCGACGATTTAATTCAGGCGAATCCAGCATTCTTCCCCTTCAAACAGCAAGACAAACTCCTGTTCAGTGCTCTCCTAGGCGCAATTTCAGCCCCTCTGCAATCTATGATTGCTCGCGCCCCTTCAACCCGTGATGCGTGGAAGATCCTCGCCAATACTTACGGGAAAACATCACGTGGACATCTCAAACAGATCCGAGAACAACTCAAAAGATCCGTCAAAGGTACGCAGTCACTTGATGAATATATGCAGTCCATGAAATCAAAGGCGGATGAACTTGCTCTCCTTGGGAAACCTCTTGATCATGAGGATAGTCTGGATTACGTACTCGACGGACTTCCTGAAGATTTCAAACCAATTATTGATGCTATTAATGCTCGTGAAACGCCGATTTCTTTGGATGAATTGCACGCGAAATTGCTGAATCATGAAGCCAAATTGGTTGCAAATCGGCCTTCTAAAACCACATTCCCTGCCACGGCTTTCAATGCCAATACCCGCTACCGTCCGCCTCCTCGTCGTGGTCCGTAACACTCCTGGAACCGCAACGATCATCACCAGTCTTCTCATTGGAATCGCACTGGCATATCACAGTCACAGCCTTACCACGGTCACTGCCAAACTTGCAGCGTTCAAGGGCATAGCGTCAAACGTTGTCGTCAATACCGCCTTATCTCTGCTCCTAGACCTGTCTCATCATTCTGTTGTAACTCCGTATGATTCTGCACCGCGGCTATTAGATAGTGAGCTAGTCATCACATTACTTCAGATCTTCAGAATCTTTCCCTTCATGACACCTACCATGGAGGTGAAGAGGTCATGGTTGGCAATGGAGCAGGACTCCCTATCACACACACGGGTTATTCTTCGCTCTCACTCTCTACTCGACCTCTGAAACTTGATCATGTTTTATGTGTACAAGCCATGAGAAAGAATCTATTATCTGTCCAGCAGCTTTGCAAGTCTAACAGAGTCTCGGTTGAATTCTTTTCTCATGCTTTTCAGGTGAAGGATCTCAGCACGGGGGCAAAACTAATGACCGGAGGAACTAAAAGTGGCATTTATGAGTTGTCGATGACTCCCTTAACTGATTCCTCTATTTTATCTTTCATTCATGCCTTCTCATCAATTAAGTCCACTTTGTCCGAGTGGCATTCTCGTCTAGGTCATCCCTCGTTATCGGTTCTCAAACAAATGGTGTCTCACTTTTCTTTACCATTGTCTCAAGTGTCTAAACAGTTGTATGCAATGCTTGTTCCAGCAATAAAAGTCATAACTATCCTTTTCTTCTTCCTCGATTCTTTCCTCTAAACCTCTTGACATTATTTATACCGATGTTTGGACCTCACCTACACTATCTATCGACAACTACAAATACTACGCTACATTTGGCTATTTCCCTTGAAACAAAAATCCGAGGTTTAACCTACCTTCAAGTGTTTCAAGGAACTGGTTGAACACAAATTTAATCAGAAATCATCACTATTTATAGTGATAACGGAGGTGAATTCCTTGCCCTTTTGCCTTTTTCTCCAATCTCATGGATCCTCTCACCTCACAACACCTCCTCATACGCCTGAACACAATGACATTTCTGAACGTCTTCATTGTCATATTGTAGAAACCGGTCTCTCCCTTCTTATGCATGCATCTCTTCCTGTAACCTATTGGACATATGCCTTTTCGACTGCGGTGTATCTCATCAACCGCATGTCCACACCAATTCTCTCCTCTTTCTTACCGTTTGAAACTCTCTTCGGTACCATTCCTAATACCACAAACTTAGGATCTTCGGTTGTCTATGTTATCTGTGGTTACGACCATACGCCACAACAAAACTCGACACCCGCTCCACCCCTTGCATCTTTCTTGGCTACTCCAACACCCAAAGTGCCTATCTTTGCTATGATCTCATTCATTCTCAACTCCATGTGTCTCATCATGTCTCCTTTCATGAGTCCACTTTCCTCACGCCAATCTTCCTCTCTACTTTCCCTCACTCACCACAACTGCCCAATCTTCTCCACCATCCCCTATGTCTTCTCCCGTCACACCTGTCCGTCTGACCACGTCGCCACTCATCTCGCCATCACAACATCAAGCCCCTAGCTCAGATTCTTCACCGCCCTTCTCTACGGAGCCAGTTGTGCCTTCACCGGATTCTGCTTCCCCTGCTTGAGAAACCGACCAGATCGCGACACTGCCAGATGCATCGCTGGTTCCTTCAATGGAATCAGACATCTTACCAGACCAGTCCATGACCGTGCATACACAGAATCAACATGCCATGATCACCCGGTCGAAGAACAACATCACGAAACCAGCTCAGAAACTCTCCCTTACTGCTCAGGCCGTCGATCTTGAACCGTCAACGATAGGACAAGCTCCCAATTTGAGAAAAGCTACGTGTGAGGAGTTTGATGCTCTTGTGCGAAACGACACATGGGAACTTGTACCGTCCAACGCCGCTCAGAGCATCGTTGGATGCAAGTGGGTCTTCCATCTCAAACGCCAACCCGATGGTTCTATCGATCAATACAAAGCTCGCCTTTTTGCTAAGGAATTTCATCAAAGACCCGATATTGACTTTCATAAGACATTCAGTCCAGTGGTTAAGCCTACAACAATCCGACTTGTGCTCAGTATTGTGGTCTCTCATGGTTGGGAACTTTGACAACTTGATATGAACAATGCATATCTACAAGGATGCCTCAATGATGAAGTCTACATGGCAACCTCCAGGGTTTGTTGATAAGGATCAGTCTACATTTGTTTGCAAACTCCATAAAGCAATCTACGGTTTAAAACAAGGACCTCGAGCATGGCACTCGGAGCTTCGGTCGTTCCTCCTGTCTCGTGGCTTCACCAACTCCCTTGCTGATGCTTCTCTCTTCATCTTTCGAGACAAAGGAATCACCATCTACATTCTTGTATACGTGGATGATCTCATTATCAGTGGGAACAACCCTACTACTGTCCATGACGTGATCACCTCCCTTGGCACAAGGTTCTCCATCAAAGACCTTGGGGCCTTATCATATTTCCTCGGCATTGAAGCCCATCGTACACCGCGTGGTCTCCATCTCTCACAATACCGGTACATTGGTGATATTCTTCGAAAAGCTAACATGCATGAAGCAAAACCCGTCCCAACTCCGATGGCCTCGACTACTCGTCTCACGCTTCAGTCGGGTGCCCATTCTCGGATCTGACGGAATACAGAACCATAGTGCGCAACCTACAGTATCTTGCTCTCGCTCGGCCTGACATTAGCTTTGCAGTTAATCGCCTCTCGTAATATATGCATTTTCCCACAACGGATCATTGGCAAGCTACGAAACGGGTTATCCGATACCTTCAAGGCAGTTCCAACAAGGGTATCTTTTTCTCGTCCATCAATGAACACCGACTTCATGCTTTCAGTGATGCGGACTGGGTTGGCGATCGTGATGACTGGTCTTCGACGGGGGCACATATTGTTTACTTTGGCAAGCATCCGATGTCATGGTCGTCTAAGAAGATTAAGTTTCCAGCTCGCTCATCGACTGAAGCCGAGTATCGCTCTGTGGCTTTAACGTCGGCGGAGATTCGTTGGGTTACATCTTTACTTCATGAGCTTGGCATTTCATATCCTGAGTCACCTGTGATCTTTTGTGACAATGTGGGTGCCACCTACCTTAGTGTAAATCTCGTCTTTCATTCTAGAATGAAACATTTGGCATTGGACTATCACTTCATCCGACATCAAGTTCAGGACGGTACCCTTCGTGTCTGTCACGTGCGTTCAGCGGATCAACTCACAGATCTACTCACCAAACCACTTCCGAAATCCGCCTTCGCTCATCTCTGTTCCAAGATTAGAGTCACCGAGAGTGCTGTATCTTGCGGGGGCGTATAAATATACATATGTCCATATCTATAATTCCTCTAATCATGCTGTAATCATGTTGCAATCCCTTTAATTATGCCTTCAATTGCTAGGTTAAAACCTATGCATACATGTATATATATCAGTCGAATAATGCAGAAAACCTCATCTTGGCATAGTTTCTATATGTGGGAATCATGTTGCACATACACTTTAACACTTAACATACGTCTGCATGAACAAGCGAAATAATTTGCAGAATGGTTATTGGATATTAAAACGACATATGGTCTAAGAGAATTTGAAATATGATAAGTATTCCAAAGGGGACAAAATAATAATTTATAAGGATTTGATGATTGAAACAAAAAATTACCCAATGTATACAATTGTTTACGCAACACATTTCTGGTTTAGGCAATGATTCAATAATCATTCATATCTTAAAGCGAGAGCAATTCTAACTCCACGAAACGAAACCGCCCATGCAACAAATGATTTTTTTAGCAAAATTTCCAAATAAAATGGTTTAGTTATTGAATTATATGCAACAAATGATTTTTTAGCAAAACTTCCAAGCAAAATGGTTTAGTAATTAAATTTAATATAATTGGTTTGATAGTGCTCTCTCACAGTTTATTAGATGTGACATTTCTAAGATTTACATTTAAACTAGAGTATTCAACGTTATATTGACGATGTATCATGTTACTAAATACAAAGAAATTATAGAAAAAGATGTTATCATACTTATAAAATTATCTAAAAACGATCAAATAATCATTAGTTTATTTTTGTCTTTTCTCATTAATAAGCCACAAGCACCAAGAAATTTTCTTTTGGCTTTTCATTGTTAAGGAACAAAATAAAACAATTTCGGCTATTTTATTCGAAACACAGTCATGTCCCTTTTCCATTTGTCACATTGTTTCACAAAGTCCTCACATTTGCGAGGGTTTTTGAAAACGCAATTCCAATAAACAATAGCATTTCGTTAATTTTTTATAACTCTGGTTTAAACTAATAATTAAATATAAATATTGTATAAAATAAACAATCATCCTATTTGTTATTTTTCAAACTGAATCTCAGTCAATCCCTTATTTCTCGGGCTGCGACCACCGAACGTATCGTCACAGCCTTTTCTTTTTTTTTAAAAAAAAAGAAAGGTATCGGAAAATAAATTATGAACCGACAAATTGATTTGGACCGTTAAATGTGGAGGTTGATCATGGTTCTTAATTTCCGACAATTATATGATTATGTAAATAATAGTCCATTATTATATATGATAATACATCCATGAAAGCTAACCATATCTTGATTTATTTATTTTATTTATATGTTTAAAAAAATAAGTTGATTTGATGAATTATTATAATACATAATGCATGCATGGCGGCGGCGAACAACATTTTATTTTAATTTACTTTCCTACCGTTTGTATTGTGAATTTCCTAGTACTGTTACTATGATTTGATATAACAATGAAATCAAATAATATAATAATATATATATATCCTAAATTATATAAATTGTATTTTCTATTTCCATTTCAAATTAAATTTTTATTTTTTTAGAAAGGTTTTACATTAGTTGAACACAAACCATGACAAATATATAATGGCCGTTTTATAGCCTACGTGTGTTATTTAGAGATGTCAATTTTAAACCTGATCCAAAATCCGTCTCGAAGTTTGATCCGAAAATTGCGGGTTTAAGTCGAAAATTAGAGTTCCGTTTACAATTGGACTGGGTTCGAGTTTGGAAAATTTTGGCCCGCAAAATTCGGATCGGGCTGGATTCGACCCGTGGGCTATCCGAACCCGAAAATGGTCTGCGACTCAAACCCTACCCTAGTGTGCTCTCAACTGAGCTCTCTCTCTCCCTCGATCTCGAGACAGTCTGCCGACCTCTCTCCCTCCATCTCCCGACCTCTCTCTCTAGGTTCCATCGTCGTCGTCCTCCTTCCCCGCCTCAGTGCTCTCGCTCCCCCTCGACGCAGTCGCCTCTTGGTCCTGCTCCCCCTCGGTCTCAGTCGCCTCTCGGTCCTCCTCCCCTTGCTGTCTACGACGCCGTCAAGACTCCAACTTGCTCAAACAATCGCTCGATCTCAGTCTCCAACTTGCTCAAACCGCCGCCGTTGTCGAGGTCTGTTTGATTCTCGGTACAATGTAGAATTTTCAAATATGAATGTCCTCCAATGTTGGTCGAACTTGGTTAGATTGAACGTTGAGTTCCTCGAAACTGGAAACCTGGTCAAATACAAATTCTCGAGGTCTAAATCCATTTTCGATCATTCCCAATTGAAAATGCTCGATTGTTAGATTGTTTTAACAATGGCTAGCTTATTTCAGGTTCGATCTCATTTTCTTGTTACCTCGTTGGTCATCAGTTGGCCCATCACCGAGGTGAATTTTTGTTTCATTTTGATGTTCATCATCTCTCTTTGGTCTTGAATTCAATGTTTTAACTCTATACATCAGATTGGATTGTAATTCGATGTACATTTTCCCCGTTGAAATTTATTTTGTAGAAATAGAAATGGATTTTGCCGATGAACTTGAGTATGAAATACAAGAGGAGGATTTGGTGGTGGTTTATCGACACCTGAATATGAAGGGCAATCGTCACAACTGAAAGGTACAAAACAAAAATCGTCTATTGTTTGGTAGCATATGACCCGAACGAATAAAGTTTCGACAACTTGCAAGTATTACGGGAAAGTGTTAACTGCTGGTAGTACTCGTGGAACATCACATTTGAATCGTCATGTTAGAGATCAAATTTAGGCCAAAGTCGAAATCTGGTAATATGCGAGATATGATTATTGATCATGAGATGAAATTGAGGACAAAGAAGGTTGATCATGCAGTTTGAAGGGAAAAGGTTGCTATGATGATAATTGCACATGAGTTGCCTTTTGCAATTGTCGAGTATAGGTTCTTTACACATATGCTTCTTGCTCTATGCCCTGATGCGAAAGTGATATGTAGAAACACAACAAAAACAAATGTTTTAAGTTGTATGAGAATGAGAAAAATAAGCTGAAGGTTGCTTTGAGCAAAGTTTTTAGTAGAATATGCTTCACTACTGATCTTTGGATTGCAATTAGTCACGAAGGGTATATGTGTGTAACGGGGCATTATGTTGGTGAGGGATGGAAATTGAATAGTAAGATTTTATCGTTTACTACATTGTCTCCTCCACATTTGGGAATGAAAATTGCGAAGAAGATAATTAGTTGCTTGAAGGAATGGAACATTGACAAGAAGATTTTTTCCATCACTGTTGACAATGCTTCATCTAATGATGTCATGGTGGAATTTGTGAGGCATCAATTTAAGCATCAAGGTTGTTGCTTGTAGATGGAGATCATTTCCACATAAGATGTAGTGCATATATTTTTAACCTTATTGTGCAGAGGGGACTAAAAGTCATAGATGATGCTTTAATAAAGATAAGAGAGTGTGAAATATGTCAGAGGATCCGAGGCAAGGATAAAATTGTTTCGGGAATGTGCATAGCAAGTTGGTATTACAAGTGGAGCTTTTTTGTCTATGGATGTAAGCACTCGGTGGAATTCGACTCACACCATGCTCGTAGATGCCCTTAAGTTCAATATTCTTTTAAAAGTCTTGCCATGGTTGATGGGAGCTATAAGCATTTTCCTACAGAAGAAGAATGGGCTAGGGGAGAAAAGATTCGGGATTTTTTCCAACCATTTGCTGAAATCACCAACTTGATTTCGAGCTCAATGTATCCGACTTCCAACTTGTACTTCATGAAAATTTGGAAGATCGAAGTCCTTTTAAGAGAGTATCGGGGGAGCAATGATGAACTACTAAGAAGTATGGCAGAGAGCATGCAAGAGAAGTTTGATAAGTATTGGGATACATATAGTTGCATTCTTTCCATGAGAGTTGTGCTTGATCCAAGAATGAAACTCAAAGTGCTGAAGCATTGTTATAACATTCTTGATGAGACAACAAGCAAAAAAAAAAGTCGATGATGTGAGAAGGGCAATGTTAGCGCTCTTGGAAGAATACAAGAGAAAATTTGGGAAAAAGACTTCTAAAAGTTCAACGCCATGGGAAAAGGGCGGAATCCAAGATAATGGACAAAGTTCATCATTCTTTGAAGTAAGTTTATAACTTACTAAGTTGTATCTTATTTTATATGACTATCTCGATAGATTATTTTTCATTATTGAATTCTTTAGGATGCAAACATTTGTGATGGTGATGAGTCTTCGGATGATGGATCGGCATCGGGTTTTGAGAGATACGTGTGTGATCCTTAGATCTGCATGCAAGATCACACCGATATGGATGTGTTGCAGTTCTGGAAGTCTAACACTAAGACATATGGTATTGAGTTAGCGTTTATGGCTTATGATATCCTAAGTATTCCGATCACCACAGTTGTTTCAAAGTCTTCTTTCAGCGCCGACTCGCGTGTGCTCAACAAATACAGATGCCGTCTCTTTCTCTCAAATGTTTAAGCCTTAATTTGTGCTCGTTCTTGGTTACTTGGTTATGATGAAGAAGGTTAAGTTTATACATTTCAATTCAAATTATCGAGATTTATGATTGCTTATATTGTTGATTTGGTTTCTTTGAATGACTAATGTGTAGATTCTATATTTAGCGGCCCCGATAGATTTCTCGCCCCGACCCCATAATGTGAAGCCTTATTATCTCTCACTCATGAACAAAGTAACCTCAAAAGTCAAAACTCATGTGTATTATTTACTCATTTAGATCGAAACGTATATAACAATGAAGACTAAGATTGTAGTTTAATGCTAAGGGTATTGATCATGTTTTCTTGTTTTGTAGTAATCCCCGAGAGAAGTTCAAATGGTGAAACCGAAAGAGCAAGAGATTCAAGTCAAATTTGTTTGTATTTTTGTTTCTTCATTTATGGACTTGTATAAATAGTTTTTAATCTTTGTTGATGTATGTTTAGACTTCTACTGATTTGTTTAGCATTTGGGACATTGTTGACGTGAATTTTGGATTCGTATGGATTAATTTAGCGTTTTAGACTTATTTAAATTTTTTAGTTCTTTTTATCTCTTTAGAACTCGTCCCAAACTCACTCAAAACCCGTTGAACCAGATTCCGGACCGTATATTCTAAATCCGATCGCATTCAAACCGGACCGACCCGACCCGCAAAAATTAGAACTTTTTTCGAGCTCAGGCCGGCCCGTATCGCACCTCTAGTGTCACTATCTATTACTATCATTTATCTTTATATATATATATATATATATATATTATATGATCACATTTGGTTGGAACCATTTTTTAATGGAAATTATTTTATACATAGCAAAGTGGAAATAATTTTCCAATTAAAAAAATTATTTGTTTCATTAAAATAATTACCGTTTTAGTATATTTACGAGAATTTATATATCATGTTTTTGTGATTCGTAATATAACATAATAATTATCTCTTCATTCGTCTGATAAATGTTATACGTGATGGGATTAAGGACACCATATTTCCATTCAAGGATACAAAATATTATTCGATTAAATTATATATTTATATTCCACATTTAACTAAAATGATTGGCCCTGCGTCTAAATCATTATAGAAGTCGAATTTCAGGTTTCTGTTCCTCAGAAAAAGGGATTTGCACTCTATTATACCGAACTAATCATATATATATTATCAATGAGCTTGAAGGTTATAATATATTTGAATAAAATGATTATAATCGGTCTCCATGGAGATTTAAAAATTCGGGAAATCATCCATGCATGCATACATTTAAGTTCACGAGCCTAGCTAGTTCATGAATCAAACACACACCAACGTGTAATAAAATATTAATTTTCTCCAACACTTGATTAATTAAAAATCAATTATATATAACATATATCGCCATTTTCAGTGAGCGTGGTATTCACGTTAGTTCATAGTATATAAAACATATTTGAAGGTTTAGATGGAACACCAGAAGGTGTAAATTTTAAATTTAATTCAATACAAAAAATCACAAAAATATCATCGTAATTTGCAACTCAAATGCTAAGAAATAATAACACAAATCCAATGTCATTTTAACATCATTGGCACGCATACTTTGTTACAACGCAGTTGGTATTTGTAATGCAATTGCTATGTCATCATAACGCCGCATAAACACAGTCTTAGCGTTAGAATTATGTTTTCATTGGTAATGAAAAAGTTTTAGACGAAATGATAACGCAAATTTATCGCAAAATTGAGTCGGTAATCGCATCAACAGTTGCAATGCGGTTTTGACGTGTACGGAAATACAGATCTATCGTGAAGGGTTGCATTGCACTTGGGTCACAATTTTTTACACGAATATAACACAACTGTAACTCTAGCACATTAACACAATAGGTGTCATACTTGTATTACAATTTGTAACACTAACTCGTACGTATTAGTATCGCAATTACGTTACAAAGTTTACATAGAATTTGTACATACTGTAGTTCACGAGTACTATAATAATCAATGTTATTACGTTATTATATTAATGATAGTAATGCACAGGCAGCACAATTGCTTTGAAAATTAACACGATATGTAACATTACAATTTAAACACGAAAAATACATAAAACACATAATTATTTTTCGTGTAATAAATGTTTATGATGTAATTAAGATAAATATACTCATATGATTATTTACATATATTTTGATTCTATTCATGTTACAAAATCATATTAATATTAACCTAGGCTCATGTACCACTTGTAAGTTTAATATAGATTTACAATTATGAAATCCAATTGCATGCTAGATATATGTTTGATACAAAATTATATTACTAGTACAATTTTCTGAAACAAAAATTATTTCTTTCTCTTCTTGCCCTTTAATTTTTAATGTCTAATATTTGATGATTCATGAAACGAATCTTAGTGCCTTTTATTGTCTAATATCTGATGATTCATAGATGATCATTTCATATTATCATCGCAAGTTTATCATATGGTTTTACTCACACATTCGAACACAAAAAGAAAATATGAGAATTGGAGTATGCTTGTTAAATTTTGTTTGAGAGGTACAATTTTATTCGATGAGGATACAAAGGATAAAATGATGCATGAATAAAACAAAAAGCCAATGGCTAAACTAATTGACATATCATTGTTATGTATTAAATATCGAACAATTTGTACATCCGAATGAGTTAAATGTAACACTAAATGAAGAGGTTGAGGACAATGAAGAACGTAATGATGTAGAAGATGAATGTGATGTTTTAGAAGATGATTAGGTGAGTAATGGACTTATAAATAAAATAAAAAAGTAAAATATTTTTTATCTTTTACTTAGCTATCAATGCAATTATATCAACCACATATTGAAACGTTGTTGCATTGCTACTAGTAACGCGCTCATCACGATACTATGTTGGAAAAATACAGTGACATCATTTAATGCTATCATTGCAATTAAGTTAAAAATGGTTTTCAAGATGACAAATGCAATCACATAGGAAAGTGTAATATTTTGGCAACATCGTTGTATTCTCTGGTGTGATGTGGCATTTCGTCATGATTGCATTGTCATTATAATGCAATTGTGTTATTCTAACTCGGTAGCAACACAATTGAGTCAGAAATTTTCATAAAGATCTATAGAGATAGATCGAAGAGGTTGCTTAGATTGTCACAATCCCAGTACATTGACAGTATTGTAAGACAATAAAACATGGAAAGTTCCAAGAAGGGCTATCTACCGATAGGCACTGGAATTTCTCTTTCTAGGGAGGATTGTCCTAAGACCCCGAAAGAAAGAGAGCACATGCGTCGGCTTCCATATGCTAGCGCAATGGGAGCCATCATGTACTCCATGACGTGTACTAGGCTTGACGTAGCCTACGCACTAAGTGTAGCGAGTAGATATCAGACAGATCCTGGTGAGGAACACTGGAAGGTTGTTAAGAACATCCTTAAGTACTTAAGAAAGACTAAGGACCAGTTCCTCATTTATGGTGGTTCTAACTTAGAGTTAGAAGGATTCACTGATGCGTGTTTTTCGACAGACAAGGATGACAGTCGATCCATTTCAGGCTATGTGTTTTGTCTGAATAGAGGCGTAATAAGTTGGAAAAGTTCCAAGCATGCTACTATAGTTGATTCGGCGACTGAAGCAGAATATATAGCGGCTTGTGAAGCAGCTAAAGAAGCGGTTTGGATGAGAAAGTTCATAGATGAACTTGGTGTGGTACCTTCGATAAAGGAAGTCGTTCCTTTATTATGTGATAACACCGGGGCTATTGCCCAGGTGAAGGAACCAAGGTCTCATCAGAAATCGAAACATGTTCTGTAGAATTATCACCTGATACGATTGATCATAATGCGTGGGGACGTGCAAATCCAAAAGGTGGATGGAAAGGAAAATGTAGCAGATCCGTTCACGAAGACGCTTGGGTTAAAGGAGTTTGACAGGTATAAGCTGAGGATCGGATTGAGAGACATGACGAACTGAGATTAGTTTGTAGACTTATAGCGAGTTATGTAATTTTGGACATCAAATTTTATTTTTAATAATATATGGCATTATTTTCATTTGATGAATTTCATAAATGTATTATAGAGTCCAAGATTAAATCTAAAACTTGACATTATGATAGAGGTCATAGTAAAGAGAGTCAAGTTTTGGTATGATGTAATCTGAGATATTCTTGTTCATAGGATCACATCCGGACTATAGTGATCCGGAAAGAACAACATATATGTGATATGTTTCTATGTTGATAGAAATTAGTGGATCTCTTTTACATATGTGGATGATACACATAATGATGTGATCATTGAACTGACCTAAAGGGAGAAATGCTTAATGGTTAAATAACCAATGAACTGTCATTAAGATTTCTCCAGATAGTTAGATAGTTAGTTTTTCCTTAGACCTGATATCAGTATAGTAACTAGCATTCTATCTATTATTCTTTGATTCTAGACACCTAGTATCTTAGAGTATTAGTTAAATAGATATTGGGAATAATTAGATATTTGCGTAGTTGGTAACTGATCAAGATGGAATCCGTCAACTCTTGGTAAGAGTTTGAGTTCTATGTTATCAGTAATCAGAATGATTGTACGAATCTCTGGCCAGAGTACATTAAATCAATGAAGAAAGGTGTTTTTAGGTTCATTCATCAGTCGGTTGTGATTGACATGAGACATAGTTGATGATCCGTAAGGGTGACAGTTATGACCATGCCTAGGATGCATCCGGAGCTGTAAAGATGGAAGGAAATACTAACGTCAACTTCACCTTGGTTCGTTTTGGGTAAGATTGTTACTCAAATGAGTAAGGATGTTGCTTCACGCTATCCGGTCGTTGAGGAGTGTTTCTAGACGCCAACCTCGATTAGTTAATTAGTGGAGACTAATTGGCTACCTGTTTAGTGATGAACCTACAAGGTCATACGCATACGAGTGTCTCATTATCCGCTTGTGATTGTTAGACAATCAGTGTGGAATGCAATTATATTCATCTGCTAGCACCGAAGAATATAATTGTACTTGGTTCTCTTTTGGGGTTAGTATATTATATGTTCGAGCAAGTATGTGCATTGAGATACATGTACTTTGACTATTTGAAATATTACATAAAGGCAAGTGGGAGATTGAAAGTTTAATGCCTCTAATGTAATATTAAATAGTCATGGGTCAAAGTGTAATTATTGAAATGGTCAATAATATATATATATATATATATATATATATATATATATATATATAACGGAAAAACAGTTTTTCTATAACGAATTCATAATCACTAGAATCAAACCCTAGTAGCCACCAGAAAGAAAAGAAAGAACGAAAAACAGTTTTTTTTCGTTCTCGACCAAAAACCCGTGCCAAAAGTTTATAGTAGATCCTGATCTCGGCGTGGATACTGGTAGAGAACTTGCACAATCAAGTCTAACATCCATTCATCATCATATTCAACAAAAGGTATATGGAATCGTTCCTAATTTCAGTTTATTCGTTGAAACCAATAAAAACTACTTTCGAACATGACTAGATCTTCAAACTAGGTTGTAAAACACGCTTCCGCATCAGATTTAGCAACCCAACACCAATACCATGGTTGCGTTAGAGTAGTATTTAAAACCAATTTTTGTAACACTAATTTGAACATTTTCAAGGCGAAATTGCGTTTGTATTTTCGTATTTATTTTATAGTGCAAATATTTTAAATAGTTATTAAAAGATATTAATTTCTATTAGTTTTTGAGGTTGAGATTTATTGATATTGACATATTTGTTTTCCAAGATATCACCAAACATCATGCAATTGACATATTATATATATATATATATATATTTGCTATTGAAAATTAATTAATTATGTTCATGTGTATTAATTTATCTTTCAAAGGTCTAAAATATTCATTGTTGAAAAGAACATAGGTATGTGTGATGATTTGATCTTGTTGTTGTGATAGTCATACATCCTTTTCTTTTTATTAGGTTATGTCTAGAAAATATGATATATAATACATATGTATACCCCACATCGCTATCCAAAGAGTTGTCTACATTTTTATTTCGCGTATCAATATGTGGCCCAAACTAATACAATATACAAAAATACTTTTTTCACACATGTAGTGTTATACATAGGGTGGACAACACATTCAAATATTTGTATCCAATTCGTGGTCAAACCGAAACTTTGGATATCCGAAAGATCAAATACAAATAAAACTACTGCAAGTCAGGTATTCTTCAAATAAAAATATAAATAATATGGTTAATTATTCAAACTATTCGTAATTTTTTTTGTATTCGATTCATATTTAAATCGAAACTTTGGATATTCGATGGATCAAATACAAATATAAATAATGAAAGTTAGATATTCGTCAAATAATTCAAATAAAAATATCAATTTTCTGAAAATTTCATATCTAAAATACAAAATATATAATTTAAATTTATATATATATAAATTAAATTTAGGGAACCTAAATTTCATGCACATAAACCACAAAAATGAACAAACACGTGGAAATAATGTAAATATAAATTATTATGGATAGTAATTTATATATATTACATATGTAATTAAAGATACATGTAATTTATTCATGTGCATTTTTATCCATCAATTCTTAACAAGCTACATGAAGCAATATTTACATTAAGAAATGAAAATCATGATTTTTTTCATTCCCAATTAACTCGTAAATCTAATTGTGTCTTCCAATGTCAAACGCATAACTATCCACTACAAGAAAATCAGGTTTTAGGGACTGAAAAATCCGTCTCTAATCCGTCCCTAAACAGGTTTAGGGACGACCAGCGGTAGTCCCCAATCGCGCGTCTCCAAATGCTATCCGTCCCCAATTAGGGACGGAAAATTGAGTCCCCAATCCGTCCCCAATTAGGGACGGAAAATTTAGCCCGCAAATAGATCCCGAATTGGGGACAAACCGTATTCCGTCCCTAAATATTGGGGACGGGCCGCTGCAGCCGTCCCTAAATTTAGGGACGGACCCATTGGCCGTCTCTAATTTTTTTTTAAAATAAAAAAACTAAAATTTAAAAAAAGTTCGTTTAGATTAAAAGATAAACATTAGTACATAACAATAATTACAAAGCATACATATAACCAATATTTTTAATCCTAAGCCGTTGGAAGTATTTCCGATTAGTCGTGATCGGAATCACTGTTCTGAACTGCATCCCAATCGATGTTAGAAATTTGCGCTTTCATCATGCGCAGAAGCTTATCCATACGCCTATCTGATCGTTCAGCATGCTTTCTTGATAGTTCAGCCTACTTTCTTGATAAATCAGCCTCCTTTAGTGCTTGTTCAACGCGCATGTCGGATTCTTGGAACCTTTCGGATATTTGATGCTGGAGCTCGTAATCCGATACTTTTTCTTTACCTTTGGATGAAGTTGAATGTTTTGAGGCCATTGCTCCAAGTCCGAAAATACGACCTTTGTATGGCGTAACTTGCTGTGAAACAAATATCGAGAATTAATAACATTTATAAATAGTGAAATTAGATCATAGTAGAATGTCATTATTACCTCGAGATACAACTCGTTGTACTCTTCCTGACTAAGAGTATTTTGTGAGCCGTCTTCTCTCGGGAGAATTTGCGATACTCGCTCCGCTGTCATGTTTTCAATTTCATCGTGAAGGCTTTTCGCCTTAGGATCCACCCACGAACTATCTGACTTCTTAACGTGCGTACGTTCCAACAATTCTAGATACGATGGTTCGGATCCCTTCTCTTTCGCCTGAAAAAATAAAAAAGACATAGTTTAATGAAATGTTAATTTTATATATATGCATAAAAAATTGAATAAAGCTTACTAGATCTTCGTATACTTCCGCAAAAGAACGAGATCATGTCGTGTGTACGCTTATCCTGCATCCTTCTCTATCAGAACGCCGAGATTTACTTGCTCGCTCGCTCTTTACCTTAAATTCTGGGGAATCCTAATATGCACACATCTGATCCCAAATATCTTCCTTCATCCATTTGGGTTTTCCTTTTGTCTCTCGGTTTTCCCGACATTTACCTACGATAGACTTGAGACGCTTTGCCACATTTCTTTCAAATTCGGACTTTACTAGTCCGGTAAGGGCGGGATCCAATAAAATTTTTGCTGAAATAATAATAAGCTTATTATATTTAAATTCTAATTTAAATTACTTGATAAAATTAAAATTGTTTAAAACATACCACAAATGATTTCCACCATCGTTGCTTAATATCTGGATCGGTATGTGTCCAATTGTAACACGACCGATCATAATCAACTATTATCGTAGCTGTTATGTGACGATTAAGTTGTTTATATCCAAAACTATAAATCAAAATAAAAGATAAATTAACATTTAGTTAACTATTTATAATTGAGATTTTAAATGGAGTATACGTACCATAGTCCGCCTCTTCCTCGATTAGGGTCTATAAGAGGAAGCTTGCGCCGTTCTTCATCCATTGCTAAAATTTCTTCCACTGTTGGTTCCTCGTATATATCCGGATCGTGATGCATTACTTGATCGAGTGGTGGTTGCATTTGCGGATAATATGGCATATATTGCCCCGATTGTGTCGATCCAGTGTTTTGGAAGAAATTTGGATTCATATAATCATCAAACCCTGAATTGGAATGTCGAGAATGAGATGAAAGGTTGCCACTTTCCTCGAACTGAGGGCGGTTTCTCGTTTTACCGCCTCTTCCAACGCGGCGCGACATACTGAAATGTGAAATTAAAGTATTACGACACCATCCCCAAACCAATCTTATCAATTTCTCAACATATATCCTACGATAATTCTAACATCAACACATATCTAGCATCAACACATATTCTAACATTAACACATATCTAACATCAACACATATCTAGCATCAACACATATTCTACCATCAACATATATCCTATGATAATTCTAACATCAACACATATCTACCATCAACATATATCCTATGATAATTCTAACATCAACACATATCTACCATCAACACATATTCTAACATCAACACATATCTAACATAACACATATATAGCATCAACACGTATGAATCTACATCATGGTTCTACTCACGGGGCGGTGGCGAGAAGCAATGACGGCAAAGACGCGAGCACGGCGAAGACGCGACCACGACGAAGACGCAAGCACGGCGCGAGCACGGCGAAGACGCGAGCGGTGGGGAGACGCGAGCACGGCGAAGACGACGCGAGCGGTGGAGCACGACCAAGAGATGGAGGAACGACGTGAGGGAGGTGGGGAGACGGAGGTCGTGGAGGAATGGAGAAGGCTTCGAAAATTTATAAAAAATTAGGGACGGATGAGTGGTGCCTGTCCCCAATCGGGGACGGCTCATCCGTCCCTAATTCCGGGATCGGGACGATTGACCGGGGCCTAGACGATAGATCGGGATTGGGACGATAGATCGGGGGCGAGACGATTGACCGGGGCCAAGACGATAGATCGGGATCGGGACGATAGATCAAGACGATAGATCGAGATGGGACGATAGATCGGGATCGGACGATAGATCGGGATCGTAAACGTATAATCATCAAAAAAGTATAATCATTAAGAAATAATTCGTAAACGTATAATCATTAAAAAACAATCCGTAAAAACGTTTTAACATGATTCATCATGAGAGTCACGCAATTGTTCCGTCGACTCTTGTGTTTATGTATCTGATTCAAATTCGTCATCTTCTTTTTCTTCTATATCTTTTTCAAGATCATCTTCATTTCTTTCGATTTCTTCCATTTCACCGTGCGTAAGTTCTTCAACATGTACCTCGTCAATAGCAATAATCTCGGTCATTTGTCGTTACATTTGCAATTGTTGTTGTTCTGTGTTGTCAATAAATTTGCCCCTCGGAAGTATCTTCATTGCGACACGCCAACCTGAAGATCTTCTAATATGCGGATAGGAACCGTAACAAACTTGATCGGCTTGTGACGCAAGAATAAAAGGCTCATATTTTGCATATCTTCGTGTGGTGTTAACTTCTACAACGCCTAGTTTGTTTACTCTTGTTCCGCGACCGATTATTGGATCGAACCAATCACATCGAAATAACATCATTTTTAAACCGACATAACCTACAAAAAATATCAAAATATGAGTCAATATTCAAAATGACATATGTGGTAAGGATAACATTGTTTTAAACTTGTTTTCTATACCTGGATATTCCAATTGCAAAATTTCCTTTAAAATCCCATAAAAATCTGGTTCATCGACCGATGCACAATAGCTTTCACCTTTCACACATACACCGTAATTCATCGTCGACTTCAATTTTCCATGATCGTAAGTGTGAAAATTATAACCACGTGTAAAATACATAGGTCAACTCATAACTTTCACAATCGGTCCTTTGACAATATCTCGTAGCCACGACGGGTGATTGCCATCTCAACCTGCAGTACATGTACAAACTTAGACACATCGTCAGAATATTATAAAAAGTTATTTATGTAAAATTTCATTACTTACATATTGTCGCATCCATGTCGAGAAATCTTTTTCTTTAAGTTCTTAGAGTTGAGAATCATCAATGTTCGTATATGTATTCTTCAATATATCCTCAAATGTCCTATAAAAAGAAACAAAATTCTATAAATATTACAACAATAAACAAAATTGTCATTGTGATAACCATAGTTAATTATGAGATTTTACCTTTCAAAAGGCTGTAGATATTCGCAGTTCAATAAAACATATGTATGTGCGATATGAAGATCTCGTTGTGATAACCATATATCTTTCGCCTTACCAGCAGCTCGACCAATTCCGCAAAATATGTCCGGAACATCTGGTACTGGATATGAATACGTCACACCACCATTAAAACATCTGTCTGGATTTCTAGTCCGCGTTTGAACATGTGGCTCGAAGTAGTATGAAGTGAAGAACGATATTTTCTCATTCACGTATTGTTCCAAAATTGAACCCTCTGGTCGAGCTTTTTGTTTGGTTTTTTTCTTCAGATGAAATATAAATCGCTCGAACGGATACATTCAACGAAATTGAACTGGACCTCCTAATGCGGCTTCCTGTGGTAAATGAACTTTCAAATGCTCCATAACATCGAAGAATGACGGTGAAAAAATCTTCTCTAAGTTACAAAGTATAGTTACTATGTTATTTTCGAGTCGACGAACCACATCCATACTCAGATTTCTCGAACATAAATCTCGGAAGAATAGGCTAATACTTATGACATGAAAGTATTAATAGTGTATTTAACAAATATTCACACTACATATTAATATAAAATCAACCACATACATCCAATTGCTTCGTGTGCATGTTTGTCCATCAATTCAGAAAAACATATCGGAAGTAGTCTTTGCATGAATACATGACAATCGTGACTTTTCATTCCTAATAACTTTCCTCCTTGAATGTCAACGCACCTTCCAATGTTAGGCGCATAGCCATCGGGAAATTTCACATCGTCTTTCAACCATTTCAACAATTTATATTTCTTATCATTAAACAATCTGAATATCGGGACTGGCGCTTTACCGTCATCACTTATATATAACTCCCTTCGTGAGCAATACTCTTCTAGATTCTTGCGTGATTTAATATTGTCTTTCGTCTTCCCTGTGACATTCAGTACTGTATTGATGATGTTATCGAAAACATTCTTCTCTATGTGCATCACATCAAGATTATGTCGAAGTTTCAGACTTTTCCAATACGGCAAATCCCAAATATGCTCTTCTTGTACCAGTTATGAGTAATTCCATAACCACCAATTCTCGGATGATTGTTCCCTCCGCAATCTATACTCCTCGGAATACCCAAAGCAAGAAGTCGTTCATATAAAATCTCTTCGCCGGTCAAAACTGGAGGAGGAGATTTCCGCACAACTACATTCCTTTTAAAATTTCTCTTGTTGCGCCGTAATGCATCATCAACAGGAAGAAAACCACGATGACAATCAAACCAACTCGTCTTTCTCCCATGTTTCAACTGAAAAGCATCTGTTTCTTCCATGCAATAGGGACAAGCCAATCGACCATGCGTTGTCCATCCAGATAACATACTATAAGCTGGAAAATCACTTATTGCCCACATGAGAGCACCTCGTAACATAAAATTTTGTTTCCTCGAGACATCGTACGCTTGAACTCCATCCCATAATTCTTTTAATTTACGCTTGAAATCCATTCCATAATTCTTTTAATTCTTCAATAAGTGGTTGAAGAAATATATCCAAACTTCTTTTCGGATGATTAAGAACAAAAATTCCCGTTTCATGCACATATCTGGTGGTAAGTTGTAAGGTGTCACTATAACTGGCCACAATGAATAATTCTTCCCAGACATCCCAATTGGATTAAAACCATCGGTACAAAGGCCTAAATAGATATTTCGACTCTCAGCCGCAAAATTAGGATATACCATGTTAAAGTGTCCACGCCTCACCATCTGAAGGATGACACATCTCTCCTTCACAACTTGAATGCTCAACATGCCATCTTATGTCGCTTGCGGTCTCCACAGATTGATACAATCTTTTTAATCTGTCTGTAATTGGTAAGTACCACATACGACAATATGGAACCGATTTTCCATTCTTTGTTAAATAAAACCGATCTTTTCCACAAAATAGACAATTACTCATCTCCGATGTCTCTCTCAAAAAAATCATGCAATTGTCTTGACAAACATCAATCTTTTGATATGGCAATAAACCCAAAGATCGCATCATCTTCTTTGTCTCATAATAGGAGTCTATTGCATTATTATCTTCTGTCAAATAGTCTCTTACTAATTGCAATATCGAATCCATGCAATTCCCAGACAAATTATCTTCAGTCTTCAAATTCATCAAACGTGTAGACAGAGATAACTGTGATAAACCACTCCTACAACAATCATAAAGTGGATTCCTAGCACTTTCTAGCATTTCAAAAAAACTTTTTGCTTCTTCATTCGGATCTTCTTCAATATTTTCATTTCTTTCACGGAATACATTTTGCACCATTTCCACATAAGGGTTCATTTCTACATCTTGAGAAGACTCAAATTCATCATGATGTATAGTGCCCCTACTAAAGTTTTCCACAACATTACTAGATCGTGGTGCAAATTTTTCTCCATGACATAACCACATGAAATAATTCAGAGTAAATCCTCTTAAATAAAGATGCTTCCAAACAGTTCTCTCATTAACAATTTTTTCATTCTTGCATTTGCTAGCAGAGATGGATCCACCTCCAGTTGCCGCACCAGGACCGTCCATCTCGAGGCAGCGCAGCCGACGCGCCACACATTCACGCACGCGCCCAGAGTATCCTCACTGCCGCTCTGACTTCCCTTCGATGGAAGGAGTCTCCGACGCCCTCAAGTACGTAGCGGAGGAGACCAGGTACCAGTCATTCATGATAGAACAGAGGTACGACATGGAGGCAGCGAGGCATGACATAGAGGCTACGAGGTATGCAGAGCAGCAGCGATTCCAAGAGCAATCCATCCAGCATACCTACTACCTCACAGAGTCCTTCCGGCGATTTCAGCGGCTCAGTATGACGCACTACCAGGAGCCCTACATTCCGATCCCGCAGGAATACCATACTGGAGCCATCCCATACCGTCCTCATATTCCATACGAGCTGGAGGCATTCTACTTCCCACCTGGGGAAGGAGCATCGGCGGAGCCAGCGGACCTACCGGCCACCCGCGATGGAGCGGATGAGGATTATATCATTTCTTCCTTTTTCCTTTATTTCTTTTTCTTTTTATCTTTATGGACCTCTTTTTATCGTTTTTTGTTTTTAGTTTAGCTATCGTGTACGCTCTTTCAGACTTACGTATTTAGTGCTCTTTGTTCTACTCTTTTGCATTGCATGGTCTTATCTCAGGTCTTTCACATTGACAAATGCATTAGAGCGCCAGAGTCACTACATCCAGATGTATCACGATTCGAGAAAGACACACACACACACCAGGTGTATTCGTTATCTTTTTATATCTTCTCGAATTTTTATCATGTGGGGATCCCTTATAGGTCTCGAACACCGGGACTGTGTTCCGTTCAGGTCTGGGGGGGTGTTCTTTCATTTTGTGATACGGATGTATATTTAGAGCAACATGTTTAGACTTAGGATTAGGTTTAGGAATAAGATGGAT
>CM071874.1:11780618-11796062 GCA_036759665.1 Gynandropsis gynandra
AAAAACATTTTCGGAAGAACGTGGTACAAAAAGAAGAGGCACCGTGCATGCAAACCGGAACACAAATTCTTTACAAAAGATTGAACACAATGGGTAATTTAAAAGAATCGGTAGAATGCGGTGGAGATCGTGGGCATCGTAAACCAAAAGGTCAAGGTGAATGGCATAACTGGTATAAACGTAGTATCTTTTGAGAGCTACCATACTGGAAATCATTGATTTTACGTCATAATTTAGATGTTATGCATATCGAAAAGAACTTTTTCGATAACATCATCAATACTGTTTTGAATGTGGCGTGTAAAACTAAGGACAATATATAATCAAGAAAAGATTTGAAGTCAATATGCCGACGACCTGAGATGGAATTAAGAGATGGAAGGTCACCTGTCCCAGTATTCGGATTGTCTGGTCCAGCAGAAACGACATTATTAAAGTGGTTAAAAGAGGATGTTAAGTACACCGATGGATTTGCATCGAACATTGCTCGGTGTGTGGATATTATTGGTTTGAGGCTGATCGGGTTGAAAAGTCATGATTGTCACGTTTTCGTGCAGCGACTCATTCCAATTGCATTTTCTGAGCTCTTACCACTGAATGTTCACAATATGCTATGCGGAATCAGCATATTTTTCAGAGATATATGTTGAAGGAATTTAAAACGAGATGACTTGGATTTAATGAAAAAAATATCTCTGAAGTATTATGTGCATTGGAAAAAGTTTTTCCGCCTTCATTCTTCGATTTCATGGAACATTTGCCAATACATTTACCAAATGAGGCAATACTCGGTGGGCCAATTCAATTCAGATGGATGTATCTTTTCGAAAGGTTTTTTCTTTCATTTAATGAAAAAAGCAAAAAACAAAGCAGCGGTCGAAGGATCTGTTGTCAAACAATACTTGCTGGAAGAAACACATATTTCAGCACATTTTATTTCGAGTCGCATATTCAAACGAAAGAACGACGTGCAACAGATGATCACACAAACTATTTGTAACAATATAATCCACAGTTTGGCACAATCCCTGAGATGTTTACACCGATTGGACGTACAGGAGGTAAATCCGAGGAATATTTGTTAACACCAGAGGAATATAATCACGTCCACACATATATACTACTAAATTGTTAAGAGTTATTATCGTTCGAAAGGTACTGGTACATATTATTCATTCTTTTAAATATATATGTATATATACAATTTTAACGTATTTTCATTATAGAGGATATTTGATGAAGAAGTACTTGGTACATATCCTCATCTAAATGCAAATGAACTCACAGATATGAAAATTCAACATTATGGCTCATGGTTGAGAGACTATGTAAATACTAGTGTACACATCTATTAAAATTAATTGCATTTATCATAAAGTATTAATTTCTTTTATTATACGTACAGGTAAAATATTCTGATGAAACACTTCCTACATGGTTAAATGATTTGGCTAATGGTCCTGCACGAAATGTCATGTGTTGGCCAATCTTGTTTACTCGCGGCTACACGTTCCACACATACGAACACGAAAAACATAGAAGCACAAACAACTATGTCGTTTGCGTTAATAGTGATATAGAGGGTGATAACTTCTACGACATTTTGCACCAAATCATACAAGTGGAATATTTCGGTCTCGCTGGGTTGAAGATGATGATTTTTAAATGTCAGTGGTTCGACCCAACTATAGAACGTGGAATACGAAAAAACCGTTGGGGAGGAATTGACGTCCATCTGGCACGACAATATGGTAAGTATGATCCATTCATCACAATAGATCAAGCAGATCAAGTATGTTAAGTGAAATATCCAACAACATTGAAACGTCGACGAGAGGAGTGGTGGGTCGTAGTAAAGATCAAGCCACGCGGGATCATAAGCTCTGATGATAAAGAAGATCTGTTGCAACCCGATCATCCGCAGCCGATTCGTTTGATTGATACAGATCACAAAGAGATTCTCGTAAGAAATGAAATAGACGCAGAATTCATACGTGATTATGAAGACGTTGAACCTGAAGATGCTGAAGATGAAAACGACGATGAATTCAATGAACAATCGAAGGAAGACTTGCCCATTGATGAATCTACTGAAGAAGAAATGTAAATACAATAATGTGTATGATGTGTAATAAATGTAGATGATGTATAATGTACATGACGTGTAATGTACATGATGTGTAATAATGTAGATGATGTGTAATTGAACAATCGAAATGTTAATACAATCGAACAGTTTATATAGACGATGTATAATGTATTAGAAATTAGAATTATCTAATACCAACGGTCATCACTGGAAATATTAACGCCCTTGACACCCGAAATCGCTCCCGACACTTAGAAATTTTTTTTAAGTTTTCCACATTTCCAACGGGCATCCGTTGGCAATTTCTAATGGACACCCGTTACAAATAATCCAACGGGCATCCGTTGGAACATGTAACGGTCGAAAACTTCTAACGGGCGTCCATTACAAATTTCCAACGGATGCTCGTTAGAAAGTGTAATGATGCCTACCCTAGTCTACAGAATTTCCAACAGTTTGCATAGGCAGACGAGCCGCCATTTCGCCGTCCGTCGCCTCGGGAACACGCATTTTCAACGGGCATCCGTTGGGAATTCCAACGGATGCCCGTTGGAAAGTCATAACGTCTCGTCAATTATTGCATCCGTTGAGATGACATATTTTCCAACGGGCATCCGTTGGAATTCCCAATGGATGCCCGTTGGAAAGTTCTATATATAAACCGTTAAACTGTTTCATTTTCAACACAAATCAAAACCTCAAAATTCTCTCAAACTTTACATTTCACACACAAACACATTCACAAACACTAGAAAAAGAATGAGGACTAGACGATTTATAGGATCAGGAGGAATGTTGGCTGGTTCTGCGGGAGCTCCTCCCCCGCCTCCACCACCACCATATCGTCCTCCTTCACCAATATCGGCACCGCCGATATTTGATGAAGAGGATAATATGGTAGATATTGATTCCTTGATCGATGATTTTTTTGGGCATCCTAACATTCCGATTATCGATCCCGACCGTTCTGACGGGACGGTATGGTAAAAAAATCATTATTTGCATTTATATTATTGTAAGTTATAAATAATATCTAACTTTTTAATTTGATATCGCAGGTTTGAAGTGCATGATGTGATCAAACACACAAACAACAACATCATCAAGGGTCCTTACAGGACCAATTATATTATTCCTGACAAGTTACGCTAGAAGTCGTGCGCAAGCGATGGTGCCGCACTTTTATCGTAAGTTTTAAATTACATTTCATTTAAAATTATTAGTTATATATATGTTATAAAACTAACAATTTATAAATTATTTTGCAGCGCGCATACAAATGGCGGAGAAAGGATACAACGCGCATCTACGCAGCATGGGTGTGTGACATGCAGGCTCGGATGCGCCTTATGATAAACAACATGAAGCCCAACTACTACACCAAAAATCGCAAACCGACATGGGCAACGGACGCGGTCTTCAATCAAATGATTCAGTATTGGGAGTCCGCAGACTTCAAGGCTAAGAGTGAGAAGGCTAAAAATATCGGTACGACGAGAAGGTTCCCGGAGATGGTCCGCATCGCCATACTTCGAGATCCAAATCATTTCCGAAGAGAAAACACGAATTGGTAAAATTTATTATTACTTGAATTTTTTGTTTTTTAAATATTTATCTAATTAAGTTTATTTTATATTACAGATGCAACGGATAGGAAGAGAACCGACTCTTCTTGAGAAGGTATTAGAAACCCACGCCAAGAAGAAACCGGTAGTCGGGGAAGAGGTCGACGAACCCAAACTCGTCGATCCTCGAACGGAGAGAATCGTGAGAGCTGTGATGGAGAAGATTACACAGCAATCACAAGCTTGCGGTTCGTCTCCCGATGAGCTTAGTCCTTTACAAAAGGACAAAATTTATTTAAAGATAAAAACTGTTTCTTTTCTTTTTTTATTATTAATAAAATATTTTGTAAAAATTGATGCGTTATCAAAGTTAAACAAATAACCTAAACTACCCACAAGTGCACGACACGTGTGTAGTACTTCAGGTGTCGATCCCACAGGGACTACGCAACACAACCTAAACTCAAACTACGAATCAAACTTGCTAACGAACGAAATATGGTTTTAAGAATGAAAATACTAAAAAACAAATAAACAAACTAGTTTTTAAGAATGAGACAAACGTTCCAGGAAACCGGTTTCACCAAAAGACTATCGAAACCAACAATCAACCTATCTATCATGCAATCCCAGTCAAGTTATCTAAGACAGACGATCCTAATATGATATCTACCCTCTCTCGAGATATAGACACGTGATCTAGTCAAGTTACCCCCTACTTTCGTGGCTGACACCTTGAACTAAACCCATAAGACCTGTGATTCAACCGTTTTACCCTCAACCGCTGCTAGCCTACTTTCGTGGCCTAACCTCGGTTGTTCTAAACTGAACTTCTAGGACTAGAATTCTCCTTTCGGTCCTTCTCCTAACCCCTAACACATGCATTTACTTGGCCATCGTACACACAAGTAAATTAAGCATTAGATAAAGAATAGATAAACGAAAACGAGAAGATGCATTCAAAGATAAATCAAAAGATAAATCAAAAGTGGTTCCGGGATAGCATAGCCAAGGTCCCTTCTCCTAGAACAAAACAAACTACTCGCTCATGCGTCCGTAAACAAACATAAACGAAATTGAAGGTCTAAGGAACATGAAAACCAAATGAAACTGAAGTATTGGGTTGATCTCCAATGCTCTTTGCACGTCTCCTTCGCAAGAACCTCCTTCTCCTCGATCCAGAACTGAAAAACTGAGTGAATCAGCCCGACCTCTCACTCCTCTCCTCTTCTTTCCTTCCTCTTTTCTTTCCTTTTCTCCCTTTCTTTCCTTCTGGATGTTCAGTTATTCCTTATGTTGCAGCAGCCACCGATTGTTGTCTTTTTATGAGTTTCCATTCTTGAATAAGTTGGGTGAAGTTTCCATTACTTCATTCCAACGAAATATCACTTATTCCTCTTCTCTAAAGCCGTTTGAAGTTTCCACATTCCAACGAAATATCACTTATTCCTCTTCTCTAAAGCCGTTTTCCTTATTGTATAAGTCCCCAACAAACTCCCATTTGTTTTAAGTCAAATTAACTTATTTGGAGTTGCAGGTGACGGACGCGACCCGTGCGGCAGGGTAAGTGACCCACTCGGGTACGACGCGGAAGGTCGTGCGGGATCGCGATGAGAAAAGAGGCAGCCCGCTCGGGCTGAGGTGCTGCCTGCTCGGGCTCAAGTGCTGTTCGCTCGGGCTCAAGTGTTGCCTGCTCGGGCTAAGGCCCCGGGCGTGGTATTTTTCGCCCGACTCGTGCTCAATTCGCTGGACAAAATCACCGTAACAAATGCCCGCTCAGGCTAGGGAGTTACCTGTACGGGTAGTGGCTATTCCTTGCCGATTCTCGTCCCGTTTATCCCGTGATGATCCTCGATGTTGTTACTTTGTCTCGTGCACATCCTTTAGCTCCGAAATGAACCGAATACGCATAAAAACCTGTAAGAACATGACACGAAAACAAGTAAAACGGATATAGAATCATACGTAAAGCATCGCATCTATATCATAAACATCTAAAATCGTGCAAGAAATACGTATGAAAACGAGATGATCAAAACCCCCCAGACTTGAATGTTTGCTTGTCCCTAAGCAAACGTAAACGTGGAACACGTGGGGTATACAAAATCTGAGAATTCCCCTTTCTCCTAGAAATACCGCTAAAACGAACCTAACCGATCAACTAGCACGTCAAGAGCAAATTCGGTCTAATTAAGTTTTCAGTCTTCATCCTAAGTTCACCCATGCTATTCACGAGAAAGTAAATCAAAGGAAAACTAGACAAGCCACCATAACTCTCTCCACCAAACAAGACTTCAGACAATGCTAAAGCTAGAACAACCGAGGATAGTTATTTCTTTTCCGAGCTTCTTTCTTTTTTTTTCTTTATTTTCTTTTTCTTTCTCCTTTTTTTCTTTCTTTTTTATTTTCTTTTTATGTCCTCTTTTTCTTTTCCTTTTTTGTCTTTTTCTTCGCATACACACTAGGCTTCTAGGACGTCGGATTTGAAGAGATCTAGCCTCTACTTAGACCCAGACTACCGATGACGGTATACTCATGCATCTCGTTCAAGAATGCAGCGGAGTAGGCGGCGTTTTATTGATCGCCAACCCACCACTTAGACCCGAGCCATCAAAAGAGTATCTAGGTCGATGCACTCATATCGATTTTAGATCATGCATTTTAGGCATTATTTCTATCGACAGCGGAGTGTTAGTGTGCGCTCTTAATCTGCAAATAAGCTCGATCTAACAAAAGTAAAGCATCATCTACACGAAGTATGACCATCTGGGTAGAAAGAATAAACGATAAACTAGCCTAGCAACCTCCTCTAAACCTCCCCACAAGGAACACTAGGATTTCCAAAGAAATACGACCTATTGTTTTTCAACCGACTAATAAGCTCTAACGCTTAGGGAAAACCTAGCTCAAACATGCAAAATCTTACGGAAAATGCCAGCTTCTTAAGCATCCTAGGTTCAGGGTTCATCTCAAAACGTGGCACCGGACAAGTGCCTGGGACGACTCTGACTCACGAAAACAAAAACAAACTTAAAACTACAAAATAACCTAAAAACTACAAAATCCAAAGGAAAATGAAGGAAAATGAAACGAAATCACCTGAAAAACGTGAGCTGCTCCCCAAAACTTGAATTGAATGGCGTCCTCGACGTGAAGCTCTGATGGAGGGTAAGGGAAGTGAGACACGTTTGTGGTGGCATTTTTTATTGTGTTTTTCTTTTTTTTTTTAACGAAAACGAATAACCGAGTCTCAAACTAAAAACTAAGAAAAATAAAAGCAAATAGCTGGGTTGCCTCCCAAAAAGCACTTATTTAATGTCTTTAAGATTTGGCGTCTCCATTCCTCATGCGTGCACGATGGGTGGATCGGAAAGGGAAATGGAGTTTTCACTTTCGATCGGTTGAGCGGCTTGGTAGAGCTTTAGCCGTTGTCCAGTAGCTTTGAATGTGCCACTCGTCTCGCTCTAAAGTTCCACGTCTCCATGTGTGAAGAATTCTCGTACCTGAAAAGGACCAGACCAACGAGAATGTAGGTTGCCCGAGAAAAGCTTAGGATGAGAATTGGAAAGTAGAACTAAATCACCTGGTTGGAAGTCATGAGGTAGGATCTTTTTGTCGTGCCATCCCTTAGTCATTGCATCTTTCTTTGGCACATCATGCACGGGATTCACTCGCTCGCTACCCGAGGTTGGATAAGTGGTATCTTCATTGAAAAGTTTTATGACGTCTTTTTCCATTACCTCTTGCAAGCGCGGGTGCAGCCTCCTTTGAATTTCGATGGAAGGTTCATGGCTGTCTTCCGTATAATTTCCGTGCATAAAATTTGAAGAGCTGACTCTTCTACGCTTCTTGACGCGTGTGGGTTGTTTTCCCATCTCATCTGCACTCAAGTTAGCATTCATAACAGCAGGATATATTTTATCGCATTCAAGGTACTCATACCGAAAAGAAGACGGCGGAGGGTCGGGCTCAAGTTCGGGCATATTCTCCGCTGCGAAACCAGCATGCATTTCATGTGGTATCTCCTCACGTGGGGCGTCTCCTAGTGCTTCAATAGCATTCATGAATTTCGTGTAAATCTCAGCTCCTTCGTCTGTAAATCCTGCATTATCGCAAACTCGAGAGATATCGTACAAGTGGATCAGAAGCACTTACTTGATCAAGCGTGTCTTTTGATAACTCGTCCAACGAATCGACTGTAAAGCAAGACTCCTTGAATCAGGGTCCGTTCATGGGACTGGACAAGTTGAATTTGATCGTCTCATCTCCGACACGTAAGGAAAGCTTTCCTTGTTGTACGTCTATCATGGCACTTGCAGTAGCTAGGAACGGTCTATCAAGAATAATAGGTACCCTAGCATCTTCCTTTATCTCAAGTACAAAAAAATCAGTGGGAATGAAGAGATTACTTACCTTGGTGGGAACGTTTTCAACAATTCCCACCGGATATCTTACCGAATGATCCGCAAGGCGTAGAGAAATCTTTGAAGGTTTGAGATTCCCGAAGTCCATCCGCTTGAAAACTGAGTGTGGCATGATGCTCACGCTTGCCCCTAAATCGCACAAATCATTATCAAGATCAATATTACCTATTGTGTATAGAATGGAGAAGCTTCCGGGGTCCTTCAACTTTGGTGGCAACATGTTTTGAGGAATTGCACTGCATTCCTCGGTGAGTGCTACTGTCTCGTTTTCTTCGAAATGCTTCTCTTTGGAAAGTACCTCCTTGATGAGTTTGGCGTGATTAGGCATCTTTTGGAGGGCTTCCACGAATGGGATGTTGATGTCAAGCTTCTTGAGACCCTCTACAAATCTGCCCACTCGTTCTTCATTCTTACTGCTCGCCAACCGTTAAGGAAATTGTATTGGAGGTTTGTACGCCAGTGGAGCAACATATGGTTTATCTAAATCTAGTTCAACTCCTTCCATAATTGCAATCTTACTTTTTCCTCTTTTCATGGACGTGCCAGCAGCTTGCCCTTGCTCTTTGGAGGGCGAATTCTCAACCACATAACCGGTGCACACAGAAATAGCATTCACGTACTCTCTCGGGTTCAATTCGGGTTTACCTGGAAGCTGTCCGGGATTCCGAGAGGATGCGGCAGCTTGCTGTGCTACGGAGTTCTCTAAGCTCTTCACATGATTGCTCAAAGATTCCATCTGAGTTTTGAGCTTGCTAATCGTCGTTCCCACATCCGCATTGAATTTGGTTTGAGTTGAATGTTGATGCCTTTGCTCCTTGATAAATTCGAGCAGTACCGCCTCAAGGTTTGACGAAGGGGATTGAGGAGGTTGAGGAGCTTGCGGAACTTGCTGAGCATGCTGAACTTGCTGGTTATTTTGCTGGTATGGCTGATATGGTTGCTGAAATCCCGAATACTTCATCGGTTGAGTCCTTATGGTTGTTTGCACGTTGTTCATGTTCGACACCACGTAGTCCCTTAGACGAAGTGGTGGAGGAGCCTGTGGTTCTCGCGGTTGAGGCGCGAGTTGCTGTTGCTGCATGTGCCCCAAATTACCAATATGTAATTGAGGTTGTCCATGGCCGTGATGATTTTCTATCTCTCGTTGATCTGACGGCTCTGCGAAGGAAAAATAAAGAACGATTTAGGTAGAAAGAACAAAAGAAAAGAAAACAAAAAGGAAAAACAAAACAAGAAAGACTCTAGGCTCAAATCTAAGACGTGTTGATAATAGTCTCCGACAACGGCGCCAAAAACTTGATGCGTTATCAAAGTTAAACAAATAACCTAAACTACCAGCAAGTGGACGGCATGTGTGTAGTACTTCAGGTGTTGATCCTACATGGACTACGCAACACAACCTAAACTCAAATTACGAATCAAACTTGCTAACGAACGAAATATGGTTTTAAGAATGAAAATACTAAAACAAATAAACAAACTAATTCTTAAGAATGAGACAAACGTTCCAGGAAACCGGTTTCACCACAAGACTACCGAAACCAACAATAAACCTATCTATCATGCAATCCCAGTCAAGTTATCTAAGGCAGACGATCCTAATATGATATCTACCCTCTCTCGAGGCATAGACACGTGATTTAGTCAAGTTACCCCCTACTTTCGTGGCTGACACCTTGAAATAAACCCATAAGACCTGTGATTCAACCGTTTTACCCTCAACCGATGCTACCCTACTTTCGTGGCCTAACCTCGGTTGTTCTAAACCTGATCTTCTAGGACTAGAATTCTCCTTTCGGTCCTTCTCCTAATCCCTAACACATGCATCTACGTGGCCATCGCAAACACAAGTAAATTAAGCACTCAGATAAAGAATAGATAAACGAAAACGGGAAGATGCATTCAAAGATAAATCAAAAGTGGTTCCAGGATAGCCATGGGCTAATCCCTTCTCCTAGAACAAACAAACTACTCGATCATGCGTCCGTAAACAAACATAAATGAAATAGAAGGTCTAAGGAACATGAAAACCAAACGAAACCGAAGTCTTGGGTTGATCTCCAATGCTCCTTTCACGTCTCCTTCGCAAGAACCTCCTTCTCCTCTCTCTCTACTCTCTCTCCTCGATCCAGAACTGAAAAACTGAGTGAATCAGCCCGACCTCTCACTCCTCTCCTCTTCTTTCCTTCCTCTTTTATTTCCTTTTGTCCCTTCCTTTCCTTCTGGACGTTCCGTTATTCCTTATATTGTAGCAGCCACCAATTGTTGTCTTTTTATGAGTTTCCATTCTTGAATAAGTTGGGTGACGTTTCCATTACTTCATTCCAGCAAAATATCACTTATTCCTCTTCTCTAAAGTCGTTTCCCTTATTGTATAAGTCCCCAACAAACTCCCATTTGTTTTAAGTCAAATTAACTTGTTTGGAGCTGAAGGTGACGAATGCGACCCCACGGGAAGGGTAAGTGATCCGCTCGGGTACGGTGCAGAAGGTCATGCGGGATCGCGATGAGAAAAGAGGCAGCCCGCTCGGGCTCAAGTGCTGCCCGCTCGGGCTCAAGTGCTGCCCGCTCGGGCTCAGGCCTCGGGCGTGGTATTTCTCGCCCGACTCATGCTCAATTCGCTGGACAAAATCACCGTAACAAATGCCCGCTCGAGCTAGGGAGTTACCCGTGTTGGTAGTGGCTATTCCTTCCGATTCTCGTCCCGTTTGTCCCGTGATGATCCTCGATGTTAAAACTTTGTCTCGTGCACGTCCTTTAGCTCCAAAATGAACCGAATACGCATAAAAACCTGTAAGAACATGAAAACACGAAAACAAGTAAAACGGATACGGAATCATACGTAAAGCATCACATCTATATCATAAACATCTCTAAAATCGTGCAAGAAATACGTATGAAAACGAGATGATCAAAAATCTAACTCTAATTTTGTTTATCTTGTAGTGGGTGAAACCGTATATGGGGCGTCTACGGTCTATGGAAACTTCAAAAAGATATCGTCGAGGACGCCACGACGGTACCTCCCGCTGTCCAAGAGAGTTTCACGCAACAGCGGCGAATCGAGGAGCTCGAATCACAACTTCGAGAAACTCGAGCCCACGTGGCATGACAAACCTCCCAAATATAGCAGTTGGAGAGCGTCATTGAGTTGTTGTCCGGCCAGGTGAGGGGATCAACGCCGCAGCAAGAAACGGGTCTCGATTCGGATGCAACGCCGTCTAGAGGTGGTGGTGGTCACGGAGATGATATCGACCCAACCGATCTAAATGAGATATAATAGGATTAGTTTTAGTATTAATGTTTTTTTATAAAAAATTTTAATATTTTAATTAAAAACTTTTTAGTTTAAAAAATATTATTTTTTTTATTTTTTATTTTATTTTTTATTTTATTTTTTTAACCACGTTTCTAATGGATGCCCGTTGCAATTTCTAACGGGCATCCGTTGGACGGAATTTTTCCGCTAAATGGTAACGGACGTCCGTTGCTCTTTCCCGCCAGTTTCCAACAGATGCCCGTTGGAAATTTAAAAATCCCGCTCATTTTTTCCGTCTGGTTGGCAACAGACGTCCGTTGAAATATTTTAACGGGCATCCGTTACCATTTTTCAACGGGCGTCCGTTGCAATTTTGTACCGGGCATCCGTTACAAAATATTTCAACGGGCTTCCGTTACAAATTTTCAACGGCTCCGTTCGTTGGTCCTTCCGTTACACTTTTGCAACGGATAATATCCGTTGCAACTCCGTTGCGAATTGCAACAGATACCAATTTACAACAGCGATTCCCAATGGGCTCGGATCCGTTGTCGTCCATTGGAAAGAGCCTTTTTCAACGGATTTTAGGTGTTTTCCAACGGATTTGTTCGTTGAAAAACGCCTATTTTTTTGTAGTGCGATAGTAATCTCCAAAACTAGAGCGTTCACATGCTTATAGGTATTTTTGAATTCTAGGTTAGCGTCATACAAGTATTTGATACATTAAAAAAAAGAATCTAACATGAGTATAAAGTTATGTCTATGAAACAAAGCATCTGCCATTACGTTGTCCTTTCCTTGTTTATACTTAATAACATACGAAAATGTTTCAATAAATTCTATCCACGTAGCATGATGTGTATTAAGCTTTTGCTGAACTTTTAGATGCTTAAGTTCCTTATGAAATATATGAATGATGAATTCCTTTGGCCACAAATAGTGTTTCCATGTCTAAAATGCTCGTACCAAGGCATACAGTTCTTTATCGTACGTCGGATAATTAAGTTCGACTCCACTCAATTTCTCACTAAAATATGCGATGACCTTCTCGTGTTGCATTAGTAAAGCACCAACACCAACACTTGAAACATCACATTCAATCTCGAATGCTTGTGAAAATCAGGCAAATTAATAATGATGATTTTTGTGAGTTTATCCTTTAAAAGTTGGAATGCAGCTTCTTGAGCTTCTTCGGGATGGAGCAACAGTCAGGATTGTTTGGAATTGGTGCACCAGGCACGAAATCGATCTGATGTTCAATTTCATGAATTGGAGGTAGTCCATCCGAAAATTCTTCAGGGAAGACATCATCATAGTCCTGTAAAAAGTCATCAAACGCAATTGGGAGAGAATTCTATAGGTCGCTAGTAATCATAACCGGTTCTTTGTACATGAGTATAAACATCGGTTGACAAGCCAAAATAGACTTTTGACCTCACTCGCTCTTAGAAAGAAATTAGTGTTTAACCTCTCAGGCTTTGGTCCAAAAACCCATTGATCGTCCTTATTGAAAGGAGATGGAGTACTAGAGGATCTGTGGTTGAATTTGTGGGGTGTCTTGCCTTTTCTCTTAAGTTGTTTCTCAAATTTTAAAGCAAGATGTAATACTCTTCAAGGTACTCATAAAGACGGGTTTCCATCTCATCTTGGATATCTTGGTATAGGAAATCAAGAATTCGATCCATCATTGATTCAACATCCTCATCCAAGTTGGCTCGTAGCAAAAGAAACTCCATCTCATTGTAATATTATTTTATGCCCTTGCTCCAATTTACCGAGCCTTCGAAGAGTGTCTCGACGATAGTGTTGAGGCACAAATCACTTTCTCACATTTTTCTTCATGTCATGCCATGTAGCAATATGCATGTCCACATTCCTTTGTCGTGTTGCCAATGTTCGATCCCACCATGCTAAGGCATAGTTGGTGAAACGAGTGGTCTCCGAGTAATTATGTAACTCAAAGACCATCTTCGCTTGTACTCCCATTCTAGGTAAACATTAGAACCATATTTTCTAGAGAATGATGAAATTTCAAGACGAATGTCACTGATGTCATCATTCATTTGGCCTCGTCTTCTACGGTTTTTTTTTTGTCTCCATGGTTGTTTTGCTTCTCCTTCATAATATGATTCTAGTGGGCTCTTTTCACGAGAGTTTTGCTATAGGTCTCTTTGTTGTTGTCTTCGATCCACAACAGGTCGCTCCTCCACCCTTCGTTCTAACCGTTCTAGTAAAGGCTCAATTCGATCTAGCACAAGGCACTCGAGGTGAGACGTTAAGGCTTGCATTTGAAGTTGGTTCAAATCAAATTCATTGGTTTCATGAACTTCACCATGGTTTTAAATTTGTTCGTCGGTCATTACTGTAATCTCTTTTTACAGAAGAAACAAACACGTTAGCGTAAAAACAGAATTAGACAAGGAAAAAATGATTAAACCTTAAACACGCAAAAAAGTGTTTCGCTCGATTTACGCACGTCTGCCTTGTTTCCTCATTTTCCTAAAGCAAACTAGAAGAAAAGCTAAGCCGAAGGGATGCCAATTCTCGATTTCCAACAAATCAAAAATCGACTCCACACTAGTGACGCATATCAATCTGAGTTATTGAAAATAGTTTCTGGTTTTTTTTATCGTTTCCTTCAAAATTGAATACACACAAGGTGAGAAAAAATTCGTCGAAAAAATAGAAATATAAAAATAAATAAAAGATAAATATGATAATCCCAACCAGGAAGCGGGCTCTTAAAACCACTTGATGTGATCTCGGATTGAAACTTCCAATTAGGTTGTGGACGTCTTTTCACCCCTAAGCAACTAGAAACTACAAAATAGGCCCACGCAATCAACGGAAACGATGATCGGTCCTAGCCCTCGAATAACTCGGATTAGCAACAGACGGATGCTAAATGGCACCACAAATATCGTGTCAAATCGATACTTGATAAGCCAAAAATGAACACTGAAATCGCTCACAAAGCTCTAATGTTAGTTTTATGAAAAACTAAAAGAGAAAACCTCTCATATTAACATTCAAGTTTTTTACAAAAGCAAAAATGAAGAACTTAAATAGAAAATTAAAATCTAGAACTTAGCAACAACAATAAATGAAATTACAAAGTTTGATAAGATAAAATGATCAAAACTAGATTGACTTGTGTGGTTTTCCATGATGGTGTACCTTCCATGTGATTGTGGAGTTTCCCATGTGATTGTTGAATCCCATGGGGTTGTTGTTTCTCATGCGATGAAACATATGCTTTTAAATCATTTTGACTTACTGATACACAATAATTTTTCATCGTTTTCGGACTTGAATTTAGTGCATAAGTTCTTGTATTTTTCTTGACCCGTTTTTATCTCATTGCACAAGGCTTTGAATAATTTTGGTCACATATGTTTGAAATTGCGTCACCCGAACTCCTGTAATTGGTCTTATCAATGAAAATTCGTCCAATTGACCGTTGACAGAGTGAGCATCATTATTTGTCATTGTCATGCCCTCGTTAAATTATCTATCATCTCATGTTTTAATTTTCATTTTCATAAATATTCATATAAGAAATTATAAAAAAAATTAAACATTTTTAAAATATAAAAAAGAAAAATATTATATCTTATCTTTTTATCACACTCGCAGATCGTTTGTCCCTAAGATCTCAATTGGGGAATTTAAAAAATATCCTCGTAGGGCTAAAGTGCTTCAAAAATACCCCTTCCTGAAAATAAGTATCAACTTCAAATCTACCCTTAAAATATTGATATTCCCATGTTATCCTTGTCGAAAATTTTTCTCTATCCTCCAGAGCACCTCTATTTCTCTCTCCTGTGGCGCTAAAATTACTGTTCTCCCACACCACAACAGATTCGGCGAGAGTAGCTTGAAATCGGCATCAGATCCGCTGCCATTAGGTTGAAATCGTTTGTTGTCAACAAAGAAGCTTGCAATTAAGCACGTACCGCAGAAAAACCAGGACCAGGTAGTGAGTTTTTTGTGTTTCTCTTGTGTTTTTCTTGTTTCTTTTGTGAGTTATGAAGCACTAGGTCAATATAAGACTCGTTTATTGAAAACGAGTCTAAATGAGTCATATTTATTGAAATGTCAAATAAT
>CM071874.1:11796135-11807343 GCA_036759665.1 Gynandropsis gynandra
TCGAGGGGTCAAAGGGATCAAAGGTCGTCGCAGGGGTCCAAGGGTCACAGAGGTAAAGGGGTCGGGGTCAAAGGTTCGTAGGGATCTAAGGGTCATATGGGAAAGGGGTCACAAAGGGTTCAAAGGGTCGTAGGGGTCCAAGGGTCGCATGGGTACAAGGGTCAGAGAGGTAAAAGGGTCGCAAAGGGGTACAAGGGTGGCAGAGGTACAAGGGTGGCAGAGGGGTACAAGGGTCGCAAAGGGGGACAAGGGTCGCAGAGGGGTCAAAGGGTCGCAGGGGTACAAGAGTCGCACGGTCGCACTAGGTCACAGAGTCTCATCGAGTCGCACGGTCGCAGCGGGTCACAGAATTTACCCCTCTTTTTATGTTTTTGTTACAGGTGTAATGGATACGGAAGATGAAAAAATCACACTGATTTATTTTTTGTATGATGGTAAATGGGAAAAACCCCAAATGGAGAATCTGAATGGGTTAATAGAGTTCAAGAAAACCAGAGAGTATTTTTCTTATGTCCTCCGGTTAGTCTAACATACCAACAATTGATTTATGAGTTATGCGCAGAGATGATGGTGGGAAATAATACAACGAAGTTGAATTTAAGCTATTTTCCCAATATTTGTGAAAATAGGAAGCCGACATATATAATGAATGACAAACATCTTATTTGTTATCTGTTCGATCGCATAAGAGGAATTCGACCACTGATGTATGTGGAGATAGAATCGGCAGGTGTGAATTGTGAAATCGAAATTGAGAGAGAAATTGAGCCTCTAATTCCTGGAAATTGAGCCTCTAATTCCTGCTTTTGGAAGCATTGATAAAGAAGGTGAGGATCGAGGTGTTGTAGATTATGATGATTGTGTTATTGTAGATCCAAATAACAAAAGTAAAGTTGAGAGTAATTCGGAAACAATAAATATTTTGGATTCGGATAATTCTGATAGTGAACATACAAGCGAATTAAGAGAAGATGGTGGGTGTGCCATGAATGTGGTAGTTGATGGAGTTGCTTGTGGCAGTAATAAAGTTGATTCTGATGTGCCGACAGAGCATAAGTATGGTGATGGTAAGAAAAACTCGGAAATGGTAGTTCACGATAGCGAAAATAATATCTTCGAGTTCAAAGATGGATTGGATCTTAAAATTAGGCAAGAGTTTGATAGGAAGAAGGATGTACAGGAATTTGTAAGAAAGGGTTCGATCGAAGCTTTGTTTAGATATACAACATTGAGATCTGTTACGAAGCTGTGGGAAGTATGATGCAAGGTTGCAGGAAGTGATTGTAAATGGAAATTACGCGTGGCAAAAATCCCGAATTCCAAACGGTTTAGTGTGCGAATACACCATCCCATCTATAATTGTTCACCTGTATCTAAATGGACCGAAGCTACAAAGGGTACATTGCAAATGGTTAAGGATAATTTGAAAGAGGAATATGTCGGAAATTATGAAACACCTCCAGCAAAAGAATTGATGGCTCGTGTAAAAGCAAAATACGGTGCCAACGTATCGTATTTTATGGCATTAAGAGGCAAATTCGGTGCTCAAAAGGAGTTTCGTGGTGATGACTTAGAACATTATAGGAGGCTTCCAAGGTGGTTGCACATGTTTACACAAAGAAATCTCGCATCTGTCGCAAATCTTGAGCTTGACAATGATGGGAAAAGCTTCAAATACCTTTTTATGACTGTCGGAGCGGCTATAAAGGGAAATACATGCGTAACGTGGTTGCTGTGGATGCGACATTTCTGACAGGAGTGTACAAGAATATTGATTGTGGCGACCGCGCAATATGGTGAACATCACCAATATCCTCTTGCATGGGGAATAGTCGATAAAGAGAAGGACGAATCATGGACGTGGTTTATGTCAAGATTGAAAGAGGTGATACCGGACGGACGTGATGTCGTTGTGATATCTGATCACCATAAAAGCTTGATCAAAGCAGTCGAACAAGTGAATAAAGAAGCTGATCATAGTTTTTGTGCGCGTCATATATCGCAAAATATAAAGAACTACGTCAATAAAGGCCATGGTAGAAAGACTTCAAAGGGTAATATTGTGGCGGAAATGTTCTTCAAATGTGTAGCAGCATACACGGAGAACGAATTAGAAGTGCTATTGAATGATTTGAAGGCCAAGTACAAAAATGAATTTTGTGACTTTTGTGACCTCTACGAGCCCTTGTACCCTTTGCGACCCTTGCACCTCTACCACCCTTGTACCCTTTGCGACCCTTTGACCCCTGCGACCCTTGTACCCCTGCGACCCTCGTACCCTTGCAACCCTCGTACCCCTGCAACCCTTTCACCCCCTGCGACCCTTATACCTCTGCCACACTTGTGACTGTTGTGACCTTTGTGGCCATTTTTGACCTTTGTGACCTTTGCGTAGGTATCCTAATGTTGCAAAGTATTTGGAGAAAGAGGAATTTGATCCTGTTAAGTGGGTAAGATGCAAATTTAAGGGGGAAATGTACAACTTATTAACCACTAATGGCATCGGGTCAATAAATTCAACATTGAAGAAGTAAAAAAAAATTACGATCCTAGGGCTTTTAGATATTTGTTTAGGAAAGACAGTGTAATGGTTCAATAGGTATAGGTTGAAAGCAGCTACCGGTGATGATTCTCAAAAGTAAACACCTTACGTTGAGAAAACATTACATGAATGGTTTTGACAGGCATCCAAGTATAATGTTATTGAATTGAACAGTCTGAGTGATGAGTATGAGGTAGGAAATGAGATGGGTAGAAGATTTGTAGTGAGTCTTCAAAAAAGAACGTGCGACTGCAAAATTTTTGATGTGGATAAGTATCCATGCAGTCACGCAATTGCAGATACACATAAGGTTGGGAAAGGTCACAGGATACCAGATCTATGTTCAAACTACTACCTTCGGGAGACATAGTGTTCGGCTTACCAAGAAACCGTGGATCCGGTTCCTGATTGCAGTGATTGGGACATTCCTCCTCAATTGACTGAAGTTACGGTTCTACCTCCTATGCTGGCTGAGAAAAGGCAAAGCAGGAGACCTAAAGAGAATCGTTATCCTGGACCCGGTGAGGATTGGATAAGTAACCCATCTTCGTCGAGACAAACCCCATCTGCTTCGTCGAGACAAACTCCATCTTCTTCGTCGAAACAAACCCCATTTTTATCGAGACAAACCCCGTCTACTTCGTCGATACAAACCCCATTTTTAACGAGACAAACCCCGTCTTCTTCGTCGAGACAAACCCCATCTTCAAAAGCCAGCATCACTGACAGTGTTCGGAACTTGACAACAAAGATAACGCCGACTTCAAAAAAAAGAAAGGTTTGTTAGTTAGTGATTGCGTAATACTATAATATTTGTATTATTTTGATTAAACCTTTTGTGACTTTCATCATTATAATTCGACCCATGCGACCTTCAATTAGATTAAATTAGAACCCATCCGACGCACGCAACCTCATGCGAACAAATATGACTCATGCGGCCAATGCGACCCTTCCGACCCATGTGACCTTTCCGACCCATGTCTAATTTAGAATCAAAATAGACAATAAAATACTACTACCGCTTTTGATTGGTTTTTGACATTTTATCATTATAAACCCGTAAATTCGTCGATTTTGCATTTATTGATCTTTATATGTGACCGTGGGACCCATGCGACCCATGCAACCCTCAATTGGCACGTAAATTCGTTGCATTTATTGATCTTTATATGTGACCGTGGGACCCATGCGACCCATGCAACCCTCAATTGGCATTAATTAGTTTGACATTGTAAATGTATTGTTTTGATGGGTTTTTGACATTTTATCATTATAAACCCGTAAATTCGTCGATTTCGCATTTATTGATCCTTATATGTGACCGTGCTACCATGCAAGAATGTATTTTTTGAAATATTGTCAAACTCATCCGACGAGTTCTTAAAACACTATTATCGCTTTTGAAGCACATCCATTGGTTATACACAACTCAACTAGGGAAACATGGGTCATAATCTGTTTTAACCATTGATTGACGTTGTAAATGTATTGTTTTGATTGGTTTTTGACATTTTATCATTATAAACCCGTAAATTCGTCGATTTCGCATTTATTGATCTTTACATGTGACCGTGCGACCCATGCGACCCTCAATTGGCATTAATTAGTTTGACGTTGTAAATGGATTGTTTTAATTGGTTTTTTATATTTTTTCATTATAAACCCGTAAATTCGTCGATTTCGCATTTATTTATCCTTATATGTGACCGTGCGACCCATGCGACCCTCAATTGGCATTAATTAGTTTGACGTTGTAAATGTATTGTTTTTATTGGTTTTTGACATTTTATTATTATAAACTTGTAAATTCGTCGATTTCGCATTTATTGATCCTTATATGTGACCGTGCGACCCATGCGACCCTCAATTGGCATTAATTAGTTTTGATTGGTTTTTGACATTTTATCATTGTTAACCCGTAAATCCATCAAGTTCGCATATATGTGACCCATGCGACCCGCCGAAAATTCCGTCACCAAAATTCCCGCCGAACTTTTCATGAAATTTGAAAAAACGTAACGTCTGCGACCCTTGTACTTCTGCAGTCATGTCTTTTCGAATTCCATCTGACGACGATTCGATATCAGAGTCATGTTCCATAAATTTCCTTTTTATAATAATGACATACTCTCTCTCTCCAACTCTCAACATCTTCCATCAAATTTTCCCAAAAATGCCACATTTCCCTCATTTTTTCAGAGAGATTTTTCCGCATATATGGAGAACTACATTGTAATCTTCTTCATCTGTCGGTATATAACACGTAAAGAATGTACATATTTGATTTTTTTGTTCGTTTTTTGTTACAGGACATCCTGAAGATCTTCTTCGATGATAATATTTACGGGAAAACGAGGGACAACAACACGGCAACGCTTAAAAGGAATGGGTCTAACAGAACATGGGAAGTAAAGTTGGATGGCTCCAGATTCACTGATGGGTGGAAAGATTTCTCACACCGGCCAACACTTACGTGTTCGGATTACTTACTTTTCTGTCACAAAGGTGACATGGTCTTTCATGTCACATTCGCCACTCCTGCTCCAAGGATTTTACGAGGTACCAGTCACTCATTCGAATATGGTTTTAGACGCATTGGTAAGTGACCTCAATACAGACTTTGGTGATGTTGTGACTTGGGTAAGGATTTTCATGATTTTTATTCCTTTCTACGGATGTCGCATACACTTCCGATAGGGTTTGCGAGGTCGAAAGGTATTTGCCATAGACGATGTAAGATATATCTGATGAAAGAATACGGACTGTTGTGGACCGCATATCTAAGGCCCGTGGCACGTGGTGGCGCTACCATCAGAAGCAGTTTGAGAAAGTTTTGTCAAGACCATAGACTGATCCAAGGTTGTACCCTCGAAGTCGAACTGTATTCCGATGCACCAACACCAATGCTTCAGTTTTTCCCTCAACGAGGGCCTAAGAATAACAGAGTTTGATTTCAGTTGTATTTTGATTGCTCCGAACCTCTTTTGAACAAGAACATTCTTTTGAACTTGAACTTCATGTTTGTATTTGTTTGGTTTTTTTACAATTATTGAATAGTAAGTATTATTGTTAGTATCGCTGTTTTTATGGATTTACTATTATTGTAACAAGGGTCGCGGATGGACAAGGGTCGAAAGGGGACAAGGGTCGTAGGGGTCCAAGGGTCGCAGGGGTCCAAGGTTCGCAGAGGGACAAGGGTCGCAGAGGGACAAGGTCATAGAGGGACAAGGGTCGCAGATGGACAAGGGTCGCAGAGGGACATGGGTCGCACGGATTCGAGATTCGCAGATGGACACGGGTCGCAGAGATTTGAGTCAATTCGAGCAAAAATTAAGACATTTTTAATACTTATAATGGGTAATGCCACCTCTCTACCTTATGAAGTTTTTATCCATCTACAACTTGTTGTTCTCCCTTTCATTTATACTCAGGGAATTGTATTTGTAAATAATAAATAATAAATAATAAATTATTCATATTATTTGTAAATAATTTTATTTGTAATAAGAAATAATAAATTATTCATATTATTTGTAAATAATAAGGGGTCCGAGCGTCGCAGAGATACAAGGATCGCCGAGGTACAAAGGTCGCATAGATACAAGGGTCGCAGAGATAAAAGCGTCGCAAGGGTAAAAGGGTCGCAGTGGTAAAAAGGTCGCAGGGTCAAGGGTCAAATGGGTACAATGGTCCGAGGGTCGTAGAGATACAAGGGTCACAGAGGTACAAGGGTCGCAGAGATACAAGGGTCGCAGTGGTAAAAGAGTCGCAGGGGTCCGAGGGTCGCAGGGTCAAGGGTCGAACGAGTAAAATCGTTGAACGACCCTTGTATCTCTGCGACCCTTGAATCTCTCCGACCCTTGAACCTCTGCAACCATTGTACCTCTGCGACCCTTGTACCTCTGCGACCATTGTACCTCTGCGACCCTTGTACCTCTGCGACCCTCGGATCCCTACGACCCTCGGACCATTGTACCCGTTCGACCCTTGACCCTGTGACCTTTTTACCCCTGTGACCTTTTTACCCCTGCGACTTTTTTTATTATAATGAAGAAATTTAAAAAAAATAACAATGTACCAAATATTTAAAAATAAAAATGTACCAAATGTTAAAAAATAACAATGTACCAAATATTTAAAAAATAACAATGTACCAAATATCAAGTTAATCTCAGGGTGGAGGGATACATTTTCCATTATTAAATACCTCAGTCGCAATCTTCTCACGCATGGAAAGAACATTTTCGTCGCAAATGTAGTGCAAATCATTACGTGCTTTCATTACCAAGGCTTCTACGAATTTGTAGGAGTAAACACCACAGTCATTCCCGCTTTTGTTCTGTGTCAGACCTTCATAATACTCATATTTCTATTCATCTTCTCCAGAAGCCAAAGAAGGAAACCCTCCAAGAATGAACATCTTGGGGATAGCTTTTCTTAGATTCTCAATCACCGGTTCGATATGCGTTTTCTTAAGCCTCCACTGGCAGTCGTATACCGTGATGCATCGGGTTTTGAAATCCGTTTTGATGGCTATCCAATGACATCTTACATATATACTCTCAATCTATGGAATATTTAGAACCGAGACAAAGCCTTCGAAATCACTCATTGGTTTCGTACTTCTGAATGGATGCTTGTCATTCAAATAATCACTAAGAAATTCCGGAAAAGTATCCATATTCTCGTACGACCAAAGCTTGAGGATTTGCATGAAAAGAACAGGACAAACGTAAAGTTTCTTAAATATCGCGGGCAATGTCTTCATGCGATATACTGCATCAACAACGCCTCCTCCAATTGCTGCAAAAAATAAAAAAAAAATTAACACACATGAATACATATGACATAAAATTATCTTTGTGACTTCGGGTTTAAAAAATCTTACATCATCTTCAAGCCACACGTCGGGCTTTAATATAATCTTCCAAAACTCTGGCCCCCGGGAGTATCTAGATTAGATTTCCACCAACTCTCATGTCCAAGTTTCGCTAGGAACATATATAGAGCAGTCAACATTTCACCGTTTGCGTCAATGAACGAAGGTTCTCGGGTTATCGAGCCCTTTTCTAATCTCTTCATCCACCTTTTTATCGGGTTTGAACTACCTTTTTTCGGGTTCTTGAACAACCTTCTTTTCGGGTTCTTGGACCTCTTCGAGAGGATCCACTGTAGTATCCTCGGAAGGAACCTCCTTATCCTTAGAGGGGGCCTCTTCGACAGGATCCACAGTAGCTTCCTCGGAAGGAACCTCCTTATCCTTAGAGAGGGCCTCTTCGACAGGTCCGACTGTAGGTTCCTCGAAAGGAATCTCCTTATCCTTAGAGGGGGCCTCTTCGACAGGACCGATTGTAGTTTCCTCGGAAGGAACCTCCTTATCCTTAGAGGTGACCTCTTCGACTGGACCGACTGTAGTTTCCTCGTCGGCGACTTCATCGACAGTAACCACTGAAGCATCTGCATAAAATTACTTCATTCATTAGATGCGACCTTGCGACCCATGGGACTTATACGACCGTGCGACATATGCGACCCTTGGACTTATACGACCGTGTGACTTATGCGACCCATGCGATTCTAGTGACTCATGGACTTATGTGATCCATGGGACCCTTGCGACCCATGCCGACTCTTGATGGAAATTGACTCAAATGAACTTTTTCACTATTTATTACTTACTTGGTGGAACTTCATCAGGAGCAACGACTGCAGTAACCTCTCCGGAAATGTATTCAGTTAGAGGAATGATGGCGCCAGATGCGATATTTTCAACTAATCTCGAAATGTTTGCCAAATCCTCTTCTTAGCCATCTCCAGAGTCATTTTCAGACTCTGACTCAACCGGCTCTTCGCTTGGCTCTTTTCTTGACACTGGATATGGACGTTGAAGGAATTCAAAATCATCATCTCTAACAGTGCCGGAAGATTGGTTTGCGGTGCTCGTATCTTTCTCGATAGATTTTGATTTTGCCTTTTCAGCATCTTTGGGATTTGCCGCCTATGCTTTTGGATTAGGCAAATGAAACCCAGCATCCCTTAGAAGATCTCTTACGGCATTGATGATTCTTTTCTCCGACTCCTTTATTTCCTTCATTAATTTCTACTCCAGTGTCAGACGGGCTGCAGCTTCTTCTCCTTCAGCTTCATCCTCACCTTCTCTTTCAGCTTCAGCTTCAGCATCACCATCTCTTTCTTCATCAGCTTCAGCAATACCTACCCTTACTTCATCTTCTGAGTCTTCAATCTCTATCATTTTTTCGCCCACGCTCTTTTTTCTCTTAGTCCTATTCCCTTTCCCCTTCCTTTTCCCTTTCTTTTTATCACCAAAAACTGTTTTTCGCGTCAACAATTCTTGCTTACGGATGTCCTCCCAACAAATACCCTTCTGATTTCTACGAATATGTTCCATCCATATCTGAACATCGGGATCGTGGCATCCCTCATAATCGTCCAGATCAAAAAGTAAACCTTCCTCTTCGTGTTCAGCACGAAGAATACTTCGAATATCCTGAAAAACAAAAATAACCATTATTACCCTCTATGACCCTTCTTTTCTTTGTGACCCTTGTGTAATTGTTACCTTAGAATCTCCGATCAGCCTTATCACATCTATATACTTCAGGTTAATACTGGATTTAACCATCTTCTTGCACATTCTTGGGCATGATGGATCTGCATCCATACCATCCCTTTCCGCCTAAACTAATGATGGTTTTGAATGGAAGACAATTTTCTATATCCACTTTTTTTTCGGGAGTATATTTATGTCCTTGCTTATGATCATAGTTTAAATAGATTAAATAGAAATAGATCCATTTTCTTGGAAAATGCGTTGCCTTCACAACCAATGATTTGTGCGGGGGTCACCTTTCCACGGTCGAAATTCTTCCGCCTGAATGTATCGCCCTTTTGGACTCTCATCCTTTGGGATATGGTCCGCATTTCCAACCGGAAATTAGTGTATGCTCCACTATAGAGTACCGGATGAGAACACCGTTTAAGACGAACCACAACTCCTTCTTGTCCCGTACAATCACGGAGTGATTTAGGAGGATAGACATTTGAACCTTAGTCAATGTGGATTCACATTGAAAATGGAATAAATGCTTAAATTGTGACTCTTTCTCGAAGTAATGCAACTTGTATTCATCTAAGATTCCTCTCAGCTTCGTTATTGTCTTGTGAGGATAACACTTGGTGGTGATCTTTGGAATTTTTTCCATGTGTTTGAATTTATACACAAACTTCGGCTTTGGCGCCACCTGCACATTGACCAATTAATTAAGAATACATTATACTTCTATCGACTCAAACGACCCATGCGACTCAACTGACCAATGCGACTCAAACGACCATCGGACCCTCTATGACACTCAACCGACTCACTAAGACTTATGCGACAAATGCGACTCAACCGACCAATACGACTCAATCGACCTATGTGACTCAAGCGATCATTGCGATCCAAATCAACTCACTAAGACAACCGAGTCGAACGACCCTTAGACCCCCTGCAACGCTCAAGCAACCATTGCGATCCAAACCGACTCACTGAGACAACCGACTCAAATGACCCTTAGACCCCCTGCGATGCTCAAGCGACCATTGCGACCCAAATCGACTCACTGAGACAACCGACTCAAACGACCCTTAGACCCCCTACGACGCTCAAGCGACCATGCGACCCAAATCGACTCACTGAGACAATCGACTCAAACGACCCTTAGACCCCCTACGACGCTCAAGCGACCATTGCGATCCAAATCGACTCACTGAGACAACCGACTCAAATGACCCTTAGACCCCCTGCGACACTCAAGCAACCATTGCGACCTAAACCGACTCAAACGACACTTAGAACCTCTACGGCGCTCAAACGACCATTGCGATCCAAACCGACTCACTGAGACAATAGACTCTTGCGACTCAACCGACTCACTGAGACTCAACAGACTCACTGACACTCGCACCATTTCAAATCAATAAACCATTTTGCGACTCGACAACCTGCAAACCCCTAGAAATCGATCTACTTACACTTATTGACGCAATTGAAGATTGACTCGTGCTTTCTTCTTCACTGTTGCGGCTGATTCTAGCCATTTCCTTCTATCCAACTTCAAATCGATCCCTCTCAAATTCGAAATCACTTATTCTTTCTTGCTTTTGACACGGTTTGATAGTTTTTTCACGTCGAAAAACTGCAGAACGTGGGTTTTTCCACGTTCGAAAATTAAGAGCAAATTTGTCTTTCTCCAAATTTTTTTCCCGATTAAATAATTATTTTAGAGAATGGTATTTTTAAAACGGTTTAGACCTATAAAGATATATCTGATATTCTACCATCTCAATTATAGACATTCCCTAAAATAGAATTCCCATGAGAATTAGACTGTTTTTCTCAAATTATTTATTATATAGGCGGAATATCAGATACACCCTCGTAGGGCTAAAACGCTTCAAAAATACCCTTCCCTAAAATAATTATTTAATCGGAAAAAAAACTGGAGAAAAGACAAATTTACCCTTAATTTTCGAACGTGGGAAAAACCGTATTCTGGGAGAGTAAAAGCCAAACCCGCATTCTGGGAGAGTAAAAGCCAAGAAAGAACAAGTGATTTCAAACTTGAGAGGGATCGATTCGAAGTTGGCAAGAAGGAAAT
>CM071874.1:11816488-11848011 GCA_036759665.1 Gynandropsis gynandra
GACCTATTGTTTTTCAGCCGACTAATAAGCTCTAACGCATAGGAAAACCTAGTTCAATCATGCAAAGTCAAGGGTTGTGCCCGACCGGGTGAGGGTTTTCCATGCTCAATCTCGTCCCGTTTGTCCCGTGATGATCCCCAAAGTTGCTCCTTAGCTCCGTGCATGTTCCTTTAGCTCCAAAATAGTCCAAATACGCGTAAAAACCTGTAAGAACATGAAAAGCACGAAAGCAAGTAAAACGGATACGGAATCATACGTAAAACATCACATATGTATCAAAAACGTCTCCTAAATCGTGCAAGAAATACGTATGAAAACGAGATGATCAGTAGTATTCAATAGAGATTTGGGACTTGAATCGCAATATGATAGCCCAGGGGATAATGTTGAAAGAATTGCCAAAATTAAGAAGGGAAATGCAGTGATGCTCGATGGGAATGGTAATGGTGTTGTGGGTGAATGAGCTGTAGGGAATTTTGTTGAAGTTACTTCTGCGGAAAATGGGATATTGGATAACAAAAATGAGACAGAACGAAGAGAGAGAAAAATCTCTATTTAAATATAATTAAGACATAATCTTAATAGTAACAAAATAGAAAATAACCATATATTTTATTGTTATTGTTATTATTTTTATTATTGTAAAAAATTGTTTACAAATTTTTGAAACATAAATTATAATTTCTTTCTGAATTAATCAAATTTCAAAAAATATTACAAAATTAAATAAAATTTGATAAAATGAAATATTAAAATTATTAAGTTGTAAGGTCTTCGTTTGAGATAATTTATTTGTTATAACAAACAAAATTAAACTTAAAACTTGAATAAAATCGTATTATATTTATCAATATGTTTGTGGATATATAACTATATCAAGAATCAAAATAAAATAAAAATTCAAAATATTAATATTTAATGAAAACAACCAATACATTACATAAAATATGAATATAGATTACAACATATTTTACATAATATATAAACACATATAGAATTGTATTAAAGTAAACAAATATTCGGTTTTTATCTTTATATTTTAAATTTCTATTTATAAAAAAATATATACCCCGATCTCAAAAACCTAAAAGTTTTTAAAGACCTAGAATCTGATTTGTTCTGTTGGTTTTTTTTTTTTTTTGGCATTGGCAACATCACCAAGGGAGAAAAAATCTCTATCTATATTTAATTTAAATATTATCTTAATATTAATAAAATAGAAGATGATAATATATTTTATTATTATTTTTATTATTTTTATTATTTTAATATAAAAATTTGTTTACAATTTTTTTAAAAATAAATTATAATTTCTTTCTGAATTAATCAAATTAAAATTTTAAAAAATATTTAAAAAATTAAATAAGATTTGAAAACAATTGGATATCTTAAAATTAGTTTAAGTTGTAAGGTTTTCGCTTGAGTTAATTTCTTCTTTATAATAAAAATAAAAACAAAATTTGAATAAAATCGTTTTAATTTATATCAATCTGTATGTTGATATAGAGCCATATCAATAATCAAAATCAAATAAACACTCAAAAAATAATGTTTATAATATGATTATAGTTGATTTATAATTTATGAAATCATATATATAATAAAAAGTTTTTTTCTCCTATGATGAAACCACATCACCGAGAGAGAGAGAAATCTCTATTTAAATCTAATTAGATGTAATCTTAATAGTAATAAAACAGAAAGTAACCATATATTTTATTGTTATTGTTATTGTTATTGTTATTGTTATTGTTATTGTTATTATTTTTATTATTGTAATTATAAAAAATTGTTTACAAATTTTTGAAACATAAATTGTAATTTCTTTCTATATTTATCAAATTAAATTTCTAAAAATATTACAAAATTAACTAAAATTTGAAAAAAATGAAATATTAAAATTATTAAGTTGCAAGGTCTTTGTTTGAGGTAATTTATTCGTTATAATAAACAAAAGTAAAAATAAAACTTGAATAAAATCGTATTATATTTATATCAATATGTATGTGGATATTGAATCATATCAAGAATCAAAATAAAATAAAGATTCAAAATATTAATATTTAACGAAAACAACCAATACATTACACAAAATATAAATATAGATTACAACATATTTTACACAACATATAAACACATATAGAACTATATTAAAATAAACATATATTCGGTTTTTATCTTTGCATTTTAAATTTCTACTTATAAAAAATTTATATACAGCACTCTCAAAAACCTAAAAGTTTTCAAAGACCTATAATCTAATTTGTTCTGTTTTTTTTTTTTTGCAATGGACAACTAAACATGAAGGACAAACAATTTGAGATAATACAATTTAATTATCATAAAACAGCGCAACGCGCGAGTATCATCTAGATTTTGATAAAACGATATTAAAAAATTAACACTTATATTAATTAATATATGTTTTTTGTTTCATATCATTGCGTAATTATCCTTTGTAATTGGATCAAGCATGTTTATTAACACTTCGACCATCATGCTCCATAAATATCTATACCAATCAAAATCGAAAGACAATCAAGAAATTCAAACATAAGTTGGTTTTAAAGATTCTCAAATTATATTCATACCTCAATAATTATTTTTAAATCATGTTATAAATTCAATTTAGTCCTAAAAAATTATGCAGATTCGTATAAGAAAAAATAGAAAAACTCCAGTCCAAATTATGAAATCACTTTCTCCAACAGATTACGTTTTACAATTTCATTGATATTATTAACAGATGTTATTGTTAGTTTACATTATATCTTATAAATCTATTGTTTAAACTTTTACATTGAAAATTAGAATTCGTGTGTTTGTACTGACTGATTCATATATCAAATGTCATAACAATTGAATTAATAATTATATATAACGTTTAAGAAAATATAATATAATTATCATAAAACCGCGCAACATACGAATATCATCTAATTAATTATAAAATTGAACTTTACTGCTAGATTAAAAAAAATTATGATAAAACAATTTTGTATGTACAATATTATTTTTTTATAATGTCTCTCTCTTCTCTGTCTCCTTTCGGCGATGTATGTACAATAAGTTTTATTTTTCTTATAATCTCTCTCTCCCCTTTCGGCGATGTTTCTTCTTTCCTTTGTTAAATTATAAAATTTACTTCTTTCGACTTTTACAAAACCACACAGTTTCTTCGTAATTCTTCTCATCGACATTACATTTACTTACACTCATGTAAACATATATACACAAATACATATGTAAGAGAGTGTGTGCAAACAAACATTAAGGCCGAAAACAGTGTAATAATTATAAAAATAGAAGGGAGCAGAGCACTTCTGCGACTCTCTGCTCTCTTCTGAGAACGGTTTCGTACTTGTGAGGAACGGCTCCGAATCTATGAGTCACGCTCTCTTTTACTCCATTGCTGACCCCTGATTTTGTTTGTCTCCTCCGTCGTCATCAGGTGAGTTCTTTTCTTCCTTTTAATTTCGATTTTGTTTTTCTGGGTTTTTAACTAAGCTTTGTTTTTTTTTCTCCCGTAGATCTTGTCTCTGTTTCTCTGTGTTTTTGTTTAGGTGCTTCGGGATTTGGATTGGGTGGATGATGAAGTTGCTCTGCGAGTTAGGGTTTAGTAGATCAACCAGTTGATGTTTAATGGAAACTGGGTGTCTTTGTTTTTGGATATGGAATGGATCAATTTATTTGTGGTCTGGTTCGTCGTGCGTGAATGCAAGTTTTCAACTCCATGTGGGTATTGTGAAAATGTGAATGATAATCCGAAGGAGCATTGAAAACCTTTCCCTTCTGGAAAATCTGACTCTGAGAATCGATGTGTTAGCAAAAGAAATTCAGAGCTTTGCTTGATTATGTGTCCTGAAGAAGGGTTCAGATCGAAAGATGATGATTCTGGTGTATCTTAGAACCGGGCACTTTTTCTTGGATTCAAGTGTAACAGTCCTCGAATTTTTTTAAAGCTGTTACCATTCGTTCTTACACATGGATATGGTACAAAAGTATGCAGTTCATGCTCTAAATGGAAATAAGATGCTTACATAAATTTGTATGTTGTTTGTGGTGATATCATATCTATAGATGTAGCTTGCTATTATGTGCTTGTGTTGTTCAAACATGTTCTGCAATTTACTGGGTAAAATCTTTGTAAGCAGTCATGGCCATCAAGACATTGTAAACTGTACAGTTCTTAAAAATGCTGGTTGGAGGATTTTCATAATATTTTATGGTTCAATACATAGGTCAAATCTACCCTGGTATGAGTGAGAGTTGTAGCAGGAAGCCGAAGGCTCTCTTTTTTCAACGAGAGGCTTGATATTTTCATCTTCCATGCGATCGATTGAAAAGTAAATCATGGGCTTACTCTGCAGCAGAAGTCGTCATCAAACAGAAGATACCGATGAGAATGCTCAGGTGAATCTTTGTTGACTGAAAAGATCTTTTTACCCTATTGATTAATTTTTATTTGTTTGCCTGTATTAGATTTAACTTTCATCGCATAAATTTACAGGCTGCTGAAATTGAAAGGCGGATAGAGCAAGAAACGAAGGCTGAGAAGCATATTAGAAAACTCCTACTAATTGGTATGTGGAACTCTGATACTCAAATAATTATTTTTTTGACATTGACCACGCCATATTTTTGTCCAGGAATCCTATCCTGAAGTTGAAACATGAAACAATCTTAACGATCATGGACAATGTAGATTGAATGAACTATCGCAACCAACATTGATTTGCATTGCAATTGACTTGTTATCTGATTTTTTGGACATGAAATATTCCAGTGATTGCTTGAGTATTCGTCATTTAGGATTAAGCTGTTTTCCGCTGTTTTTTTTCCTTTGACCTGATATCCATTCATAGGAGCTCATGATGGCCTTGCCAGAGTCCCTTCAATTCTTTCTTGTGTTATCCTGTTTTATTTCACTTTTGTTCTTTCATCTTTGATACTTTTTGTGGGATTTTTCGCACTAATCCAAGTAATCGTTTATGTTGAGAAGGTGCGGGAGAATCGGGGAAATCTACAATTTTTAAGCAGGCAAGAGACAGGCCGAGATTGTTTATGGTCTTCCATTGAAGTAATATTCTGACTTGCACTGGCTGACAGAAATCTATATAACATGCAGATAAAGCTTCTCTTTCAAACGGGGTTTGATGAGGCCGAGCTAAAGAGCTATGTTCCGGTCATCCATGCCAATGTCTATCAGACTATAAAAGTATGCAATACCTCAAAAGGGTGTGTTGTTTGTTCCCTGTTTGCATAACCTGAAATGTCGGGTTTTCACCTGTTTCTTGTGCAAAATTAACATAAGACCGCATAAGGACACATTTTATAATAAAAGGATTATGATCAGTATAGCTTTTACTATTCTTTTACATTTAGCTTAATGGGTTGCTTCATTGTTTAAACAGCTATTGCATGACGCTGCGAAGGAGTTTGCTCAAAATGAAGAAGATTCTGAAAAGTATACATTATCCTCTGAAAATACGGTGAGATGGCAATAATTAGGTCATTGGAATGTCTTTGTTCAGACATTTTCAGTTGTATTTCCAATCTTTCTCAATCTCTTTATTTAGTAACTTGTACATTTTTTACTCTTGTATTAGGAGATTGGCGAAAAACTTTCGGAAATTGGTGGCAGGTTAGACTATCCATGTCTTACCAAAGAGCTTGCTGAAGAAATAGAAACACTGTGGAAAGATCCTGCAATCCAGGTATTTGTTTTCGTTGTGTATTAGAATCCATTCATTTATGATGTGGTTTAAATATCTCAGTTTTTGCTTCGTCCTTTTATTTGTAGGAATCATGTGCTCGAGGTAATGAACTTCAAGTTCCTGACTGCACCCAATACTTTATGGATAATTTGAAAAGATTATCAGAATTGAATTATATTCCAACCAAGGTATGTGAAACCCTACAGTTGTACTGTGCTGAATTACATTTCTGATGCAGCTTAGATTAAGGCAACTACTAATCTATACCAGGAAAAAACCAATTCCAACATACGGTATCGATTGAATAATCAGACGCGTAAAAAATAAACATGTAAAATCTTTCACATTTCATATTTGCTAATTCATAATCAGAAGAGTTTTGAAGTGTTGCATGGTTTCTCAAGGCATTGGGCGTATCTTTTGCGATGCTGACTGCACTTGCTAGCTCGACAAAGAACTGTTTGTATTGTTTGTAATTTTCCTTTCATTGATAAACGGTTCTTTGTGGCGTTTAAGGAGGATATTCTTTACGCAAGAGTTCGTACAACAGGCGTTGTGGAAATACAGTTCAGGTGCTGATCTCAATCTTCTGGTTGTTTAATTTTCTCCGCTGTTTCAGTTCTGCAGCAATATCTGAAACGGCGGAACAACTGTGTCATCCCGATTTTTATAAAAGTTACTACTTGGTACGAGTATCCATGCTTGAAAGGATCCTTTCCATCCTGATATATACACACGTATGGTATGCAAGATTAAACCACGTGAGATCTGTTTCATCGTTAATGCAGCCCCGTGGGAGAGAACAAGAAAAGCGGCGAAATCTACAGACTATTTGACGTCGGAGGTCAGAGAAACGAGAGAAGGAAATGGATCCATCTGTTTGAAGGTGTTACTGCTGTAATATTTTGCGCTGCGATCAGCGAGTAAGCTCTCTTCTTAGTGCGTGTGGTGTGCATTTGCGATTATCATTCACAGCCATGATTGGACTGTCCTCTTCTTGTGCCACCCTTGTGTTTAGGTATGACCAAACACTCTTCGAGGATGAACAGAAAAACAGGATGATGGAGACCAAGGAATTGTTTGACTGGGTCCTGAAGCAGCCGTGTTTCGAGGTCGATATTCTTTTATATTTCAACACTTGAATTCGATTTCGGAGTTGTTATAACCAATCTCGATTGTTTATGCAGAAAACATCCTTCATGCTGTTCCTAAACAAGTTCGACATATTCGAGAAGAAGGTTGTTGATGTAAGCTTTCGCTACAGCACACAGCTTCTCTTTCTCTGATCGTGCAAGCCAAACCTTCTATTAAACATCGCATTTGTTCCATTTCTGGATAGGTACCGTTGAATGTTTGCGAATGGTTCAGAGATTACCAACCTGTATCAACAGAAAAGCAAGAGATAGAGCATGCGTACGAGTAAGCCAATCTTCATGATTCACCCTGAAAATCGATCCATCAACTGTTTCTGACCCGATGAGAAACGCAGGTTTGTGAAAAAGAAGTTTGAGGAGTTGTACTATCAAAACACGGCCCCAGACCGCGTGGATCGAGTGTTCAAGATCTACAGGACGTCGGCTCTTGACCAGAAGCTCGTGAAGAAGACATTCAAGCTGGTGGATGAGACACTGAGACGCAGAAATCTATTGGAGGCGGGTCTTTTGTAACAATGTGTCCATTCAGATGGTTAAAGTCCCTCTTTGTTTTTAATTACGGTATCTGTTGTCACTCAATACTTCTGAGTTCACCCTCTTCCTTTTTCTGAATGTATTTTGTCCATGAAAAGAAAGAAAGAAACCAATATAAAGGTAGGCGTATTTTCACATGCATACATATACATATATATATGTATATAATTTAGAAGCAAAATTATAAAAAGAATTATGAAAGATTCATTATTTACACAGATTTAAGGTGCAAGAGAACACTTGAAGTCTAAGGCTAAAATTTACAATCCAAAAAAAAAAAAAGATGAAGAGGTTTCACAATAAAGAAAAAAATATACTTACTAACCACCAGACTGAAATGTGCTCTATATGGGCTCCATACACAAAATCACCATGAGCCTTGAGAGCATTTGCAATATTCTACAGTGTTTTTCTTTTTTGTGTGTGGTAATGGAGAATCCAAAATGCAGAGATCTTGTTCTCTCTTCCACCTTGACAAATTATATGATGATGAGTTCATGTTACCAGCTTTGCTTTGACGCTGCAACCGTACGAGTAGGAGCAATCTTTACTTCTGTAACTGCGTCAGTAAGAATTGGGTGCAAGCATAGTCTGATACAAACTTCGGGAGCTCTAAATCTGATGGATCAATCACAGGGATCGCCTTGTCGATGTCCTCTGCCAAGAACGGGATGCTGCAAAACAAAACAATCCAATTGTTTAGCTGTATTCTTTTTCTTGGCTATAAGGAGCAATGTATACGCATAAGTATGTATGCATCGTTTAGCTGTATTCTTCAATAACGTACAAGTAGTCAAAGCAAATACACAAAACACCATGAGCCTTGAGAGCATTTGCAATATTCTACAGTGTTTTTCTTTTTTGTGTGTGGTAATGGAGAATCCAAAATGCAGAGATCTTGTTCTCTCTTCCACCTTGACAAATTATATGATGATGAGTTCATGTTACCAGCTTTGCTTTGACGCTGCAACCGTACGAGTAGGAGCAATCTTTACTTCTGTAACTGCGTCAGTAAGAATTGGGTGCAAGCATAGTCTGATACAAACTTCGGGAGCTCTAAATCTGATGGATCAATCACAGGGATCGCCTTGTCGATGTCCTCTGCCAAGAACGGGATGCTGCAAAACAAAACAATCCAATTGTTTAGCTGTATTCTTTTTCTTGGCTATAAGGAGCAATGTATACGCATAAGTATGTATGCATCGTTTAGCTGTATTCTTCAATAACGTACAAGTAGTCAAAGCAAACAATCTCGGAAAAGCTCAGATTTCATGCACAACCCAAAAATTTCCTCCAGCATGGTTAAGCTAAATATAAAACTCAGCTGCCCCCGGAAACATACGAACTGGTGATCTAGATTTCAAACTGTAGGCATTTGGGTGCCGAACCCATTTATAACTACGCAATAAAAAAGCAGAAGATAATATACCTCATATCATCATCCAATAAGAACGAGTTTGACGTTAGATTCTGGTTATCCTTGTCCACGAGTACCCTCATTTCAGCAACCACCTGCACAGCCACATGGCGATGTGTTCTAATCAGCATTGAACTCAAGCAATCAATAGAATTGAAGGTTTTAGACAATAGTTCACCTCATTTGAAACACTTTGAGTTCCGTATTTGTCATCCCAATACATTGTACTTATGCGATATATTTGCCTTATTGTCAATGCCTGTGAAAGAATGAAATGCTCAGTGATGTTAAAAAAAAGCCTCTGAGGCGACTCTGTGCCGGGAAATGGAAGGAAAAGTGAAAGCCGACTGAAAGACTACCGGGCATAGATCCTGCCTGATCTCATCCAATGATTTTTTTCTTTTCTGGTGTATAACCTAAGACATTAAAAAATTTGCATTATATACGAATCAAGTAGGCCACAGTTTACAAAATAGAAGAGCTTATTAACAGAAATATCGAGTGATTCTACCAAAAATCCAACAGCTTGTCTGATATAATTTAACTCGTGCCACGATGTTCCTGCAAACTGCATTTTAACAGATTTTGGATCTCAATACCAACATCCGTATATAAAGCAATTAATATCTTTGTAAGATGGATGTACCTCCTCCTTCGCATTGGCTATCCATTTCTCCAATTCGGCAAGCCCAGATTTCACATATTCCCCATTCGAGAAAGTGCAACATTCACGTCGAAGTAGAAGACTGAAGAAGAAATTTGGACTGAGTTGGTGGAAAAAAAAAGTAATCCAAACCAAAGGATGCAAATAACATTAAGAAAAAACACACCATAGTCATCTACCTGTTGAAAAGGGATAAGTTTATAAAAGAGAAAACTTGTGTCACAAGCTTCCGGATAAAGAACGAGGGTACCTAAAGATACAATACTGAAGTTAGAAAAGGATAGTAACAACTACAAAAGTTAACAATCGAAAGGGCATATATGTAGCACAAGCTTTGCTACTTTCAAGCAAATACCATAACTGAGACTAGGGGATGTACATACATAATTTTCACGTAACCGGGCCATAAGAGAATCCAAGAACTTCAGTATGCTGTCCCATTGACTATTTGGCGACTGCTGCAACCCACCACCTGGTGATCTAGATGTTTTCCCAATGATTCCCCGTGCAGCTTTGGGCGCCTTCAGAAATTACCGAAAAACAATATATAAAACTCCCCAGTACTAAACATATTCTTCATGCATGGAGAAGCGAAATATTCACGTCAGTCTTAATAATATAAACTTATAATCTCAAGGAGAAGCGAAATATCCCTTAATCCAACAATGTAAGACTAAGTTAATTCCATGCAACTCAATCACAACCTTACCTCCTAACTACGTAAAAGAATAGAGTAAAAGGATACTAAGTTGGCAGTATCAGCAAAATGCCACACTAGTTCACAGTATTAATGGTAATGAAATTATAGAATCAGATATCCAAATGGTAGTATTCAGAAAAGGAAAATCAGACATACAACATGTTTACCTATTTTACGCCACTCACCTGAATGCAGGAAGCCAGAAGTGGTGCTAATTCTTTCTTCAGATTGTCACGAATCAGACCATAAATCTTCTCCACACAAGCAGTCAGTTGCTGTTTAAAGAGTATTGCGGGATACCTTGCTTCTACATGAGACACACCATCTTCAAGTCCAAAGTATTTAAAAGGAGATTTTATTCCCTGATAGGCAAAGAACAAATAATCAGTCTAAGATGCGTTAATGCACTTTACATGTTTGTCACTATGTAATTACAGAAAAAACTTTCCATCCCTGATGGTTCGCAAAAGTCGATGCATATAAGTTAACTTAGCCGTTAAGTTTCAAGAGTGAAACTTCAAAATAATTATCAAGTGCCCAAAGGTAATGTTCCAACATAAAGAATTTTAATTGAACTCACATATCCAACTCGCCCAGGTAAACTAGCAGATCCCGTAGAACGCTGAGCACCTGCATTTAGAAAACCATTTGACCGCAAATTTCTCTGTAAGAGGCATAGAAGAGCTGAAGCATTTGATAGCCAATACGGTAATATATTGTTCTCATCTCCACCCTGAAATAGATATATAAAAAGCAAATATCAGAAACTTCACATGTAACTCTTCCTATCAAATTGTTCTAGGTAGCAGCCTCTTAGTAGAAAATTTAGCAAACTATTACATAGACGCCATAATGGAAGAACCATGATTCAGGTATATGAGGGTAGGATGGTGAATTTATTGTCTAATATATGGTGGGGAAGATTTTAAGATTCAAGTGAGAACCACCACCTTAAGAGCTTCATTGATTCCCTCAATGATAAAGTCAAATATGGCCGTCCTCTCAGATTCAAAGGCATGCCAGTGAAGAAGACATTTGTATATTATACAAGCAGCCAGTGGCTTATCATTATCGAATCCCAGATTCTCTTTTATGCATCTGGAGAGCACTTCAAAGTTTTCCTGCAGCAATAATTTATCTCAGAATCCCGTGTCCACATGAAATGAAAGCAAACTAGAACATGAGATGACAAAAACATATGAATTAAAAACCAACAAAAAATGCTAGTTGCACATCAAAAGTTTAGAATACAAGGTACTCCTCCATAGTGAGTCAATTCAAGAAATGATCCAAAATGTACCTGGTTTCTCTCAGCAGTAAATTTTGATCGACGTGATTCCGACATGCTACGTGACAATGGTATGATGAGCTTGGAAGGTGTGGGTGATTCCTGAAAATATATCTGACATGCTTAGCATACCTTTGGAAACCTTTCTGGTAATCAAAAGGAATGAAACGAAGGAAATCAGAAGAATAAACCAAAAGAGGTAACTACTTACAAATAGAGACTTCTTGTCGTTTTGGGTTGGAACAATGGCACTAGATTGTTTCTGTTAAAGAAATTAAAACATCTAATAAGGTGCAGCTGGTACAAAGTATTATGAGCAAAGATAAACGTGATCAATGATAATGCTTCAAGAATTTCATCCATTTCACAGAAGACACAATTCAATTCAGAAACCAAACCAGGAGATTTCACCACTTTCCTGGAATGCAAGAGTTTTGTGTAAGCATAACTATAAACGACAAGAAAGAGGATAAATGAGAACATACTTCACCAAGTATATTCCCTAGAATAGGGCGATGACTTTTTGGGGATGAAATCAATGCCTTTTGCCGCAAAACATGATTCTCATTCTCCATGTTAGAGAGCTTCTCTTCAAGACTGATTGGAAACAACACATGTTAGTAATATTCTTGTGCATCTTTCTAGATTGGTCAAGAAGAGTTATTATGGCCTTTATGTTAGTCTCAGTCATGCTCATATTGTGTTAGTCTTACCTAGGTTTTAGGAATCATTATCACCTTTTTTATTACTTTTAAGCCTAGTGAATCAAAAAACCATGAGAAGGCAAGCCTTTCTCATCACAAATCAAGATTTTTGAGCTCTGACCATGAGCCTTTTCTAACAACACAGTAAAAATAAATCGGAAAATCATAGGACAAGAATCTAAAAGAAAAAGGAAAAAGGCTCCCACAAACCTCTGGACACTTGTCTGCAGTTCAGAGCACCTTCTTTCAGCTTCCTTCAACTTCTGTAATGTATTACTGCAATCTTTTTGAGATTTGACAAGCTCCATCTCCAGTGTCAGATTCTTCTTTTCCAAAGAGCTCATTGATTTCTATGACAATATAAAAATGTCAGCAAGAATCCATGAGAAACCAACAGTAAATGATTCGGTTCTCCAAACCAAGCACATGAACCTAATACAATAACATAAGAAGAATATTCACCTTTAGCAAGGTATTTTCCTTTTTGAGCTCAATCATTCCACTAAGCTCTCTTTCAACAGCAGACTTCTCCTTCATGAACAACTCTAATTGCTTATGTAGTATCGCATTCTTGTTACACTCATTAATGGTAGCCAGCTTAGCTGAGTCTAACTCAAGATTTAAGGATTCCAACTTTTTCTGGAGTTTGGATATTTCAACCGACTTAGCCTCATCATTATTCATCTGCATTTATGGCATTAATGGTTATGCAAGTTATTTCAGATCTTTATAATACAAATAACAATGTTGACAGCATACCCGCAGTCGCTTCTCAAGTTGCAAACGCCATTCAAGATCTTCTAACTGTTTCTCAAGCTTAGTCTTTGCTAAGCGCAAAGCTCCTGCTTCATTGGCAGCCTGCACGACATGGATGTGGATGGTCATGCACTGAATAACAAGAATGAATGGGCAACAGATTTATAAGAGCCACCTACCTGTTTAAGCCTTCGGAGCTCTCTTTTCGCAAGTTTCTGTCGCCAGCGACACTGAATAGCGATGATGGAAGATTGTCGGTGCCTGAATGCTGAGCGAAACTTATGCATTCTCCAACGAGCCTACATGGTTTACATTGAACATCATACTAGGACATGTAAGGTATCTGAGTTTGAGAGCCTTGAGCTATATATATTGACATGCCAAAATGAGAGTATATCACACGCCATGAGTAAACTAAACAGAAAATAGTGCATGTACTATTCAACATGGGGAGATCATAAGTTTACCTGAATCAGAGTAGCAGCTCTGTGCTCCTTTTGATTGAAAAATTTTAACCGAGCTGAGTCACCACGGATACCAGACTGTATAACAATAGCAGCTGAGACAAGATTCATAAAGGCACATCTTGATAGCCTCCTACGGACATGCTTCTGTATCATGACAGCAGCCGCTGCATTCCTTTTGGTAACATAAACATTTCGAGCCAGGCATCCTAGCCAAAATATATCACCATTTTTTACAATTAAAATAGATATAAGGGATTATCCGTAACCAAAAATTAGAGAACGTGCATAGAAGTAAAAATTGATGTGGATGCATGCCATTAAGAACCACTTATATGCAAATGATCAGCGACCAAAAGAATATCCATGCAGAAATAGAATGACATCAAATTAGAATCAGATTGTCTGTCGTGGGAAAGGGAACAAAACATGTTTTTCCAAGAGTCTTGGAGATCTGATTAGCTCTTCAAATTTTAGCATAGCCGCAAAGCTTGTAAAATAAGACATCAGTTATAGCCACTGCTGGAAAACTGCGCATGGGAAGAAGTAAAGATCATGGTGAGTGAGAAAGGAACCTCTACAGTATGCTTGAAGTGCGATTGCAGAAGCCCGCGCAGAGATGAAGTTCTTATATGTAACAAATGTTCTTAGTCTACGCTGAATGAGTCTTGCAGAGTTGTCAAGAACCTCAGCCCGCCTAGAGTCTAAAATCCCAATTTGACCCGCTCTGAGGAAAACTTTTGTCCTACCTAACTGTAAAGGACATTGGAATATGAAGAATCAAATCAACAAACAATTAAAGCATAATATTCAAGAGCCATGCAACAAGAGGAGAACTGCTTGGTTGAGTAACTATTAGGAGGAATACCTGAAAATTCCCAAGATTTAATTTCCTCAGGACTTTTTCAGTCAAAGCCTTCTCATCATAACTGCAAAGGAGAAGCAAAGAAAAACAATGGGCTTCTTGCTTGCCAAAACTGATTATGCAATGTATTACACGAGCAAAGAGTAACTAAAACAAACAAGGGCACTGTTATCGTCAGACAGAAAACTGTAACATCAAAACATGTGCTATCATTCTATTTCATAAGAAGAAATTAGGGAAGACTTAACCTAACACTCAAAGGAACAAACCAAGTAATATTTTCATCAGTTACTAAAGTTGGAGAGCACCATTTTGAGAATGAAATCCTCAATAATTAACTTAGCATGTATTGTAAGGTCAATATCCCACCTTCCATCCATGAATTCTGGAGCTAATAGCCCAAAGCGATCCACGAATTCTGAATAACTCCTTCGGGTAGGATACCCTGCAAGACTTATTCGAACAGCTTCCAAAACACCCTATCCAAATACAACAAAAATACGTCATAAAATTTTATAGACTAAATAAAGGAGGAAAAGACACAGAGAAAGAACATGAACATATACAGCTAGTACAACAAACTCGATTGAAAACTCAAATTGTATATCTTCAGTAGCGAACACAATCAGCGACTTTTGACCCTTGGACTTACTTTTACAGTTTCCAAGCAATATCGACTTTAGGAAAAAGGAAAACAAAAGAAAAAATCTTATCATGGTGCTTTAAGAAAAGAGCATCTATTCACACAAGAAACATTCTCAAATCTCTACATATACATACTCTTCCAGAACATATCATGAATAAGAGAACATTGTTCCATACCATGACATGAACATTTTCATCACGTCAGCTTTATACAACTAAAAATTATCACATTGACTTAGATTAAAAAAACATCAGAAACATAAAAAGCATGAAACCAAAACTGGAAAGATCATTTCAGCCACTAACCCCACAACGAAGTTGATGCAAAACACTGAGATTCTCAAACTTTTGTGGTCTGTTGAGTGAGTTTGGCTTCACACACCTAACGTAGTGAGGCTCTGTTGAGTTGAGTGTTTCCATGAGGGCTTGAAGTTGTTGCTGAAGGAAAAAGTTAATAACTAGAATCATGATCTCGAAATTATGGTACAATAACAACCACAGCAAAAAAAATTCTTGTTCTTACTGATGGAACAAATATCTCTAGCTTTCTATATGCACAACTTTCCATCAGGGCAGGGCATGAAATAAGAAAAAAGCACAGGAGGTGAAATTCCAGACCTTAAATCTTGAGGCCACAGAAGAAAATTTGTAGGAAGATCTGGCAGGCTCCTCTGAAGGTGAAGAGAATAGTCCAGAAACAAACGGACATTTGGAGGACGATAGCAAATTACAATGCTCTACTATTGCATAATCACGGTTTTTATCCAAAAATGTTTCCGTTTGATAAGTCACCTGAAGAAACGGTAGAGTATAGTCATTAGTATTTTGGAGGAGGCAATATAACATTCTGCTTGTTTATAGTAGCAAGACTTGCCTTGCCAGCATAATGAGCGAGGGTAAAATCTGTCTCCGAGAATTTTGTTTTCTCCAACCTCGGATGAGATCTAAAGTTCTGGAACAGCTTCATTGAAAATGATTCATGAGTCGATCTTGGGAACATGCTGCATAAGAAGCAACCCAGGATAAAGCAGTTCACAAAATAAAGTATATATGTAAATGAAACACAAAAATGAAAATATAGCAAAACTGTACCAAGCTTCATCCAAAAGTGCAAATACCCCAATAGGTTTCTGCAGATGAGTGACCGATAGAATCAGGTGCTAGCATAAACATCAAAAGGACAATGAAAGCACAAAGAAATACCACTGAGCTCCCGTCTTTCAACTAATTATTTTAACAAGAAATGGAAGGGTGGCAGTAAACCAGAAACTTTGCATAACAGAAGTTTTAATTTAGTGGTGCCGCTTAATTCCATAATTGAAGTTGACCGTGTCACCAGACAACACAACTACCAAACGTAGGAAGCCCCTTAGATGAATAAGTAATACTATTAAAACTGTAGACAGAGAATATTTTATCGTCCTTCACTTTCCATATTCTCTCTTGTTTAGGAATGGTGATATCGTTTTTATAAGACCAGAACTTTAAAGTCATTTTAATGTTATCATTGTTGCAAACTAAATACTAAGAAATGAGATGCATCGTGCATACACAAACATACATGAAAATGGTACAGATGACTTTTGAAGGCAGTAAATCCTAGCTGAAGCTAATTTCCAATTTTTCGTACTTCTATTATCATTAGAGTGTAATATCCGCTTGCCTCATTCTTCCCTTTAACCCTTACGGTTTTACTCCCTCATTTATTCTCTGAAACGTATTTACCTTTTAAAGAAATGAAATCATGCTAAGTAGACTCACCCAATTGAGATTGACGAAAATTTCACAGTTTAGGGAAGTTTTGAACAGGCTCAGCAACGATATAACATCAACATATAATTAACCTACATTGATTTGATAAAGGGAGAGAACAACCACCTTCTCAATAAGTTCCAGAACATCTTGGTTGTCAATAAACTCGATATAACTCCAATTAATTTCTTCTTTTCTGTACTCATCCTGCTCCATCTTGAATACATGCTGAAATTGTGCAGAGAAGATAAGGCGAAGAAACAAGGTACTAGGATCTGACCATATCTCATCTCTCAGAAACCTGACATACCTCATTGAAATGCTGTTGAAGCTTTTCATTCGCAAAATTGATGCAAAATTGTTCAAAACTGCAGAATGAAATGAGTAATAATTTTTAATTTTTTTCTGTTCTTGGCTGACAGAAAATCATTTCCTTATAAAAGAACCAAGCAGAGAACAACAAAAGAGATGGTTCAATGAGGTAGATGATGTTTATACTTAGTTGACAGCTAAACCGTGCATATCAAAGAAAACTGACAAAGAATTGAGGATGAGAAAGCAAACAAACCACATTAGAATTATTTAAGCAGACCACACCACTTACCTGTTATTCTTAAAGCATTCAAAACCATAAATATCCAGAACTCCTATTTGAATACGGGAGTTAAGATCTTGCCCAACAGATCTATTAATTTTATCAACCAGCCTGAAAGAAGCAGAAAACCAAAAGATAAAACACTCATGGAAGACAACAACACATATGAACATTAATAATAAGCGCATGTAAAGACAAACCAGTCAAACAGACGGGCATAGAAAGTCTTTGCAAGGGCATCCCTACTGGAAACAGCAGCATTACAGTCAAGTGCTTTCACTATGGTGCCTTCACGGGTCAGAATTGTACGAGTGCAGAGAGAAGCCAGCAAAAGATTCACATCACACCTAATCAATTTGACAGGGAAACCTCAAAATAAACAAACCATTTCTTACTATTCATACTTGCCACAGGCAATTTGACAAAAAAGGAATTATCAGTATCAAAAAATTCCTAAGTACTTGAAAAGATCTGCAACCATCTGGAGATGAAAGCTAGAATCCTGATCCTTTATAGCAGAAGAATCGTGCTCTTTTCCAGGGGAAAACTCAACATTTCCAAGATGCAGAATTGCAGCCAAAGTGCGAAATATAGCTTCCTGGGTAATGATTCAAGCAGAAAACGAGCAAGAATGCTCAAAATAATGACAGGAGAAAGAAAGCATATATGTGAAATCAATTTAACATCCAAACCTGCTCCTCATTGCTTATGCCCACAATATCCATGGCCCTCCTTGTCTTCATGTACTCTTCTGTGTTGCTGACTCCCTCTAGTTCAAAGGTCTTGCTTTGATTTAGATAATGAAATCGGCGAGGATTTTGTAATTTATATTTTTCTGCATCCTATATGAAAGAAGAATATTTACAAAACGTGTGGTAACCATACAGTTTAAACAAATAACAAGAAAAATCATTCGCTACCATATCTAACAAGAACAATATAAAGAAGGCAAAAGAGGATTACATTCCCAGAGGCGCACAGCTGATAGAAACAATGATAGTTTCTTTCAGGATCTGTTATCCGGACAACGCGTGATCTTTCCAGAAGGTAAGTTCTGATTGCAGCACCAGATATTCTACCATTTGCATCAAACTGAATCTCAACAAACTTTCCAAAACGGCTGAATAAGCAAAAACAATACCTTGGTAAGTAAATTAGATTGTAACACCAGATATTCCATTTGCGCATGAATACTAGGAGTCTCAAAGTATACGAAAGAAATTAGGTCGATGCACCAGATATCTGCAGTAAATTATCACCCTTGCAGACACGGGGTTATATAAAAGAAATAGAATCCACAATGAACTGAAATTCACCAAGGAAATTCCTACATCCTCAAATCGTGATTACCATGGCTTCCAATCCTAGAATGTCCCTATGTGTAGAAATAGTAACTAAATTGCCTCCATGAATGAATTGTTGAAGAGATATGGGTTTTAAGACTAATAATAAAAGCACTGCCAAGTTTCCATGGAAAATAAGACACTGCTCAGAAGAAACAAACAAATAACATACCCACCTTGAATTATCATTTCTAACTGTTTTCGCATTGCCAAATGCTTCCAAGAGAGGATTGGACTGTACCATAAAAAATTTTGTATTAAATATACATCACCCGTTGACAATGAAAGCCATTATGAGTAGGTCAAAATTACTAGCTTATTGCATCTAAAAATGACCAAGCAAATAAATATCTCTGAAACAAATGGCAAAAAGTGAACTCAAAGCAATGGAAATTTATAATTTCAGTTTCTGTTTATCTAAAAGAACAAAATATATAATTTGACAAAGCAAACTTCTTACTTCAAGGACTTGCTGCTCAACTGTCCTGTCATCTTCTGCTGCACGTCCCCCCACAAATGTAAGATACTGCATGATTAGTTTTGTCGTCTCAGTTTTCCCAGCTCCGCTTTCTCCACTAACAAGTATAGACTGGCTTCTACGGTCATCAATCATTGCTCTAGATTATAAACCAGGACCAAGGTCAATCGATTAATGCGACAGATAGTAACAGGCAATGAATGTCGGAGTATTAACAGTAAAACAGACGCCACCTGTATGCAACATCAGCAACTGCAAAAACATGAGGACTGAGCTCACCGAATGGTGCTCCCTTATACTGATCCATCATGTGTACATTGTAAAGATGAGGGAGCTTCTTAAATGGATTAACTGCTATCAAAATGCTTCCAGTGTATGTCTACAAAAGCAATTAAAAAGACAATACATGAGAGATGATTCAAAAGTAAGGAATGCAATATTAGTAGAAGGGAAATTGGCGAATCAAAAAATACATAACAAACAACTGGTGCAGAAAATATACATGCTGACTATAGTGAATACCCTCCACTATTTTCAAAATAATTAACTGAAAATCACTACATCCATCTTCTATATTAAGGAAGTCATCAAAACAAGCATGAAATTGTCACCAATATAAAAGTAAAGGGGCATGTGATAAGAACTTATCCCATACTAGGCTCAAACCATTCCTTACAAGGCCTTAAATCTTCACAAGAAGCTAACTTATTGCGAAAGGGTGATTATGGACATATAAGGCTCCAATTAATGATCATATTGCAGGGACATTGTGAAAAAATATCAACCATAGAATTCAGTCATGGTGCGAAAGTCCAAACCCTTGTCAAGCCAAGCAACAATTTCACAGGCACATGACAGCGCTGATCCACAAATCATGTAATAAGGTACATTAAAAGCAAGTGTAACCAAACAATTCTCTTTGACATGCCAACATGGAATATTCCACGAAAAATTGATTGCCTAATACAGCCTAAAAAGATATAACACCAAGCCTATGAGGATAAGAACTCAACCATCCAGTCAATATCAAAATTTTCATTAATTAGAACCTAATACAGATGTACATCACGGGTACTATACAAAGTCAACATAAATACATCACCAATATCAAATGGATTGAAAAGTGCGGTTAATTTTCAGAACACTACCAAATACAAATTTATATGGTGAAAGCATATAAAATAAGCATATAACGATATCGATTTGGAAAAACTTCCAGGAAAAAAAGAAAAGAAAATGTGCATGATCATTACAGATCATAAAAGTGGGAAAAAATGATTGTGCCAACCAACCACGCATTCTGGTAGTTGAACCTAAGAGTAGTTTGTTCAATGAACTATTTACGACCCTAATGCTTACAATTATCTAGATGCACGCATAATTAAAGTGATAAAAAAACAAATTTAAGTCCGAAAAATAATTTTGCAGTTTCCATCGGTAAATGTGGAAATTGATTAATACTGTAATCACAGCACTAAAAGAGAAACTGGGTATATGGTGTCAGCTTACCATTTCAGTCAATCAAGCCAAAAATATATGCACAAAAAGCTTTCTTAAGCAACAGAATTCATTACATAAATCATCTTAAAAACTGGAACTCGAGCATCCCGTTCAGTGATTCCCCATACCTAAAATTCATAATTCAGTACTAATCAAACTGCCTAGGACGCAACTGAGAAAGAGTCTACCCACAATGTCAAAGACAAAAATGTTATCAAATTGCAGCTAACCCAGTTCAAAGACATACACAAACTTAATCCAGTTCATTTGATAACGGTTTATAAAGAGATAGCATAATTAATGCCCCAAAAAAAGTCTAAGCTCCGACCACAAAGTGCAATGTAACCACAAGCATTATAAACACAAACAAAATAATGAAATCGACTAGATGATGTCCCACAAACAGCACAATAACAGGATTCATATATCCCATATATACACACAACGAAAGAGCAATTGAAATTAACTCACGTATATATCATTGAGAGCATATCTCCTCTGTAGATTATAAAGAACACCAGGCTCGTGCAAGTACGTCAGCTTGGTCATATCATCCACTCCATTATGCTCTTCATCATCGGCTTCCCTCGGAAACACCCTCTCCGGAGACACCGAAATCTAAACACCGAAAACAAAGGATTCACATGACATAAACAGAGAAACAAAAATTCAATCGAGAGAATAGACAGTTACAGTCTCACCTTCTTCCCCGAAGCAGTTTCGACTTGGACCTTCTTGTCAAAAGAATCGACAACCTCAGCAGCAGCCCAAGCCAAATCCTTATCCTCCACCCAAACCTTCGCACCCCTGCGCAGATTCATCGGTGTTCGCTGAGAATCCTTCATGAACTCCGGGTGAGCTCAATCACAACCCTAGAAATCCCAATCCGAAGAAGCAAGATACATAGGTAGTGAGCGTTCCAGAGAGAGAGAGAGACTCCGTCAGGTATGCGCCCGTGAATATTTCAAATTTCAAACGAAATGAAAACCCTAGAGAGAGAGATAGAGGAGAGAGCGTAAAAAGGACAAGAAATTAATACTGTAGAAAAAAACTCCGTTTCCAGGATACAATTAAATTAACAAAAAAAATGTTCACTTCCCGCCCTCAACTAAAAAAAAAGAAAATTAGTTATAAAAAATGTTTAATTTAAGGATGAAAAAAACCATTTGTAATGTCTGAAACAAAAAGCAGACACAAATGGCGTCGGGATGATTTCGTGATGGACACGTCATCACTCCTTCCAAAGTGCCACACGCTACTCTCCATCTCGCCTTTCCTTCTTAGATTTTGTTTATTTTAAAAAATAATTACAAAACATTTTATAATGGTCAATGCTTCTGTAATTTATTCTAAACTTTATTTTGATTATATGGATGTTGACTTATTACAATTATTTATTTCTTGTTGGTTTAAACGAAAGAACAAAAAAATTGTTATTACGGCTTTTCAGAATATTTTGTTCTATTTATCGAAACAGTTAAACGTCTTTCAAGATCTCATCTCATGCTCGAATAGCACACCACATACTTTTTAGTCGTTCATGGAATGCATTAACATTGGAATATGTACAAAACTTTCGGAAATCAATTTTTCAAACTAAATACTGATTGGATATAAAATATAAAAAATATTAATTGAATTGATGAATTCCAATATATAAAAAAATGTATTTTGGATTTGAACTTATATCTTAAAGATATACTAATATTAGTTGAGATATAAACTAAAAGATCGTGAAACATATAAGAAAATAGGAAAATTCAAAAATTCATTAAGAACATAAAAAACATAAAGGAAAATAGAAAATAGAAAAATGAAATGTTCACATAATATGGGAATTAAAACATGAATATTTTATAATATATACGGAGATAAAGGATCTAATGATTGATTTAATGATTACAGAATAAGCTTACAATTAATATAAAAACAGTTTTTTTGGTCAACCGTCGTGTGGTTTGATTGCCGACTAAAATTATTTGGAACGGGCCGAAAGGCCCAATATTATTCTCATATGAGATTCCCCATGCGTTCCATAACATATATATTTATATTTACCAAAAACCGTATTATTAGAAAGAAATGTCCGTGAAGACTATCAAGTGTACGTTTCCGTTTACGTCTGACCGAATTTCAAATGTGTGTGCATTGGGAGATATCAGGCCATTTGATTTTTCATTGTACAATTAGGTTGAATCCGCACTTTCGCACGAGAAATTTTGTTAAATATAAATTAATATTGTAATGATCAATTTTAATATATCTATTTATACATTAGTTATAATTTATTGGTGTATTTATTTACGAATTTAAATAAATATTAAATATATATATGTTAACTTTCAAATTTAAATAGATTTATGATTTTTTAATATACAATATTTTCATAAAATTTTATAAATATTAATTAAAAATATTATGTTACAATTTTGTATATTTTTAAAATTTTAATTACAATTTATATTCATGTAATTCGAAATTTATTTTTATATTTAAATTTATATTTTTTAATTTTGTTTATTAAATTAAATTTATTATGTTAATATATATTTTAAAACATAAGTGATATATTTTGTAAATATATTAATTATCAATATTATTACCATGCATTGAGATAACTTTAGATTACATACAAATAATAATCGTTAATAATTTACATAAATTTAACTTTTTAATTATATTTTTAATTATTTTTAAAATTTAAATTGTTTTCTAAAATTTTAAAAATTGTATAGATTATATCAGTATTATTATCATTATCATTATTATAATTAACTAGTAATAGTCCCGCACCATGTGTGGGTTTTTTTATATAAAGAAAAAAGTATCTTTTCGTTAAAATTGTTTGTAAATATTCTTTTAAAAAATTATTGTGTTTTAATGTTTAGATTTTCAAAACAGATTATGATAAAGAAAAATGTACTATGTAAACTTTTGTTACATATTAATTTAATGAATACTATTAATATATAATTAGTAATAACATTTCCATTAGTATTATGATGTATATTAGTATATATACGTCTTTACTAATGTCATCAACTTAGATAAAAAAAATAACAAAAAAAAGAGAAAAAGATTAAATAAAAAAGACGAATCGGTATTCAAAGATTCTTCCTTTTTTCTTTGTTTATGCAAATTGAACAGAAAAAATCAACAGAAGAGAATGATATGTCATGCAACTCAAGAAAATCTCTCTTCTGATATGAGGGCATGGCGTAAATACGGACAAAAACCCATCAAAGGCTCTCCATATCCAAGGCTAAATCTCTCTATCTCTCTTTAACTTTCGCTCTGGTTCATTTTATCTGGAATCTCTCTATCTCTCTCTAACTTTCTCTCTGATTCATTTTATTTGAAAAATTACCTCCGGGTCAGAAGAATATTTTGGCACCAGAAAAAACAAAGAAATGATTATATTATAAATAGTATTCATCTCCTATCTATTAAGGAACATCTCCTTGTGGAAACGTAATTGATTTTTCTTACTTTTTATTTTTAACTAACACTATCTAGAAGAATATTTTGGTAACATAAAAAACAAAAAAAATAATTACATTATAAATAATATTAATCTCTTATCTATTAAGGAACATCTCCTTGTGTTAAGGTTAATAACTTTGAAGTTCAATAAGCACATGCCAGAGTTTTTGTTAGACGCATCCTGAATGGTTCTAGGTATTTTCAGAGTAATTGCATTCTGAAATGTTTTAGGAGGCAGAAACAACTTATCTACAGCTCTTGACATAACAATTTTCACTAAATTTTAAAATTGGTTTCAGATCAATACCACTGGCCAGATACTTGTTGAATAAATTAAGCATATTTGAACTTACAAAATCTCTTGAGTCTGAGAATCACTCCCTTCTACGTCCCAGGCGTGGTTTGACGCCCAGCTTGACCCCGCTGATGCAGAGTCATCATTGTTTGACTTGGTAGATGTGAATTGCCTTAATTACGTTGCATCCTGAAGACAGAAAACAAAATGTGGTCAAGCAAAAAATCCTAATTACCAAAAAAAGAGCACCTTTAAAAAGTATAGACAAAAGTCTCGATTTCAACAATGAATGCACCTCAAAGCAACCTCCTTACTGACTGTGTACCGAATTTTCTTATCAAAATTCCTTCCTTTTTGTTTCTATCGAAATCTGACTAAGGAGGCTAATCGTTGTGGGACACTAAACCTTTGAGGAGTACCGGAAAGACCCTGATTCATTAATTAATCAGCAACACATAGAAAGAACAAACTTATTTCTCACACGATCCCAAGGCTGTGGAAACTGCATGCGGTACTTCACGACCTTCTAACAGTAAAAGCACAACTTGGACCTGCAGTTGTTGTTGAAAAGAAAATTAAGGTCATTTTTCTTGCACTTGATTCCATGAAGGCAAAGCATGAATCACCGAAATCACATGTTGCAGTGTACCATACAATTTAAACCATAACATCATCAAGCAACTAACTCATCACCAAGTAAAATCACCTTCTCAGCTGAGACATTGTCGAAGACATAAACTTGGCCCTGAAAAGACAATGTAAACTGATCTCCATTTTCACTACCATGGTCAACTACTTCACCACGATTATCTGATAAATTTCCAGCATGAGAGCGAATGTCTGTTTCCACTCTTTCAGGCATCCCACCAGTAGCTCTGCCGTCAGCATGCTCATCAACAATGCCATTTCCATTGTTGATGTGATGCAAAACAACAGGTTCATATTGCACATGCGTTACACCGCCGGTGACAGATCTGTCTATCATGAAGTGAGTGTTACCATTGGTTATCTATCATAATATCTTGCAAAGATAGGATTTTTTCTTTTTTCTTTTTGAAATAAAGCTTAAGGATTGAATCAAAACCGAACTTGTTCATAATATAACAACAAAAGAAATATGAATTCCATTTAAAAAAGGAATCAAGCCGATGATCTTGGATGTTCTAAACATCATTCAGTTCATCTGGAACAGTCTTTCCTTGGACGATGCTTATTAGGTCGTCGGGTATGTCTTTCTGATATTTGATCACACACCTCTCCAAGAACTGCTTCTCACTTAATCTGAAAACCACAAGGTAATTAACATCTTCTGCCTTTAAGAATCCTTTATTCAACAGAATCCCAATCCCCAAACACCTAGGAACAATCCTTTTCTCAAGACTTAAAATGAAAAGTTTAGGGCTTCTGGCAAGATCAGAGGATTGCAGACCGATCTTATTCACAAGAAAATTCATAAACCCCACAATTTTCTTCTCTGAATACTTCATAAACAAGGGATACTTCTTGAAAGCAGAAGATAAATCATCTTCCGACCAGTCACAGCTTTTAAAGACCTCGATTTTACGTTCCCAACTTGATTCCGAAAGCTGACAAAAAGCAATTATGGCCCGTATGCAAAGATAATTTCATAGGATCGAAACCCAAAGCCCTAACCTTTCCAATAATTTCATCGAATCTATTGGAAGCACAGGAGAACACGCCGGAGAATCTTTCACCTATGACGACGCTCAAGGAGCCAAATCACGGGCGACATACACAGGGAGAACACACCCATCCACGCCCCACTCACCGGAAATCGGTCGTCGGAAGTACCCGAAACAAACCCCAACCCACCAACACGATCTAGAAGTACCGGTTAGGAGAACCCCCAATCTATAGGCGCTGCAAAGTCGAAGGAGAATCTCTCACCTACGACGCCGTTGAAAGAGACGACGCTCAAGGAGCCAAATCACGGGCGACCAAATCCAGACTAAAAAGCCCTAGAAACCAAATCGACATAAAATCGACTATTAAAATGAGGAAGAAACACAAAGAGAAGAAAAGAGAAGAGCGAGATATCTCGTGGGAAAGAGAAGGAGCGATCGTGGTGAGAGGGAAGGTGAGGTTTTTTGTAATAAATGAGATTGATGAGGTGGAGGGCTGAGAACCTACAATTGCTGAGGAGCCAGGAAAAAGATTTTAATTCTTTACTCTCATTTAAGACAACATGAATCAAAACCCAAATTAAAAAAAAATAATAGACCATTTTTTATGTGTTTATAACCTATTTATTTAATTGGGTTTTATTATTTTTGACCCAGACTAAATTTTGTCCAAAACCCTAATTTTCCCCTCTACAGAACCTCCTTCCTTTTGCCGTTCGTCCTTCTCTTTCTTCTTTCTGCAGCCTCCTTATTTATTCTCTTTCTGTTGTTGCCGCCGACCGCCTATGCTCTTGTCGCCGATCGTCTCCTTCATACTATCGTTCTGCCCGTCGGTCTGGCCGCCTCTATGCTCGTCGTCGATCTACCCATCGCCGAGCTCCTCCTCTGCATCCGCCGCCGAGCCCGCAAATGAACTGCCATCCAAAGAGAGAGCAGAAGATGCATCTTCCGGTGTAAAAAATTCCACAAGAGCTTGACCCATCTCCTTTGTTATCTGCATTATATGGCTGGGTTCCTTGAATGTAATTAGTCCCTGAAGATAGCATCTAAATACTAATAAGAAGTGAATACGCAGTACCCATTGCTGCTTGCCGGCCAGGAAAAACCGACTCCGAACATTTGGGATTTAGGGTGTGGTTGTGCAGGTGAAGAGTATTATTTTTTTTAAATCAAACGGCTATCATCAATTAAAAGTATAAGGAACAAAAACTATAACATCCAAGGGTTTAGAAAAGGACACGTAAACAAAGAATTAATTTTGACCAATAATAATACAACATTTGGCTCTATATACTGTTCACACACCCTAACCTTTTATTGGCATTTAGATTGAAGACACGTCTGCATTTTTTTCTTCGCATTTTTTTTATTTTTTCTCCTATTTTTTTTTAATTCTCTGCTCACAATCTCTCCACGTACAAATATATATTTTAATCTTAATTTAATCTAGCAAATATCACTGAAAAAAGTTCAAGATTGTGATCTTAGAACGACACATTTGTATTAATAACTTTTATAATAAAATAATTAATATTTAAATTTAGTTAAAATAATAATAATTTTTTAATTTATTAAAACGTAATAATAATGCTTTACCAAAAATTTAAAATACAAAAATTAATAAATTTATATGTCTTATTCTAATATTTTTAATATTTTAAGATGAATTTGTAAGATTTTCATTTTTAAATATGTAAAGAACATAAGCAAAGTGTAAAAATTTTGTTTTCCATAAAAAAATATTCGAGCCTAACAGATATGTTTATATGAATTAATTTCATGTTTTTATTATACACATATGAATACAAAGGATATATATATGACACATACATATAATATATATATATACATGTATATTCTCATATATATATATATATATACATGTATATTCTCATATATATATATCCATACACGTATATATTTACACAAACACATATTCACACAATTATATAAATGTATATATACATAGACAAATAAACTTATATATAACCGCAGATTTATTCATATATCCGGAAGAAATTTTGGACCATATATGTATAATTTAAATGTATAGTGTCATTATATTATTAGCCAAAACTAAAGTGATCTTATATAGTAATTTATGGTTAAAAATGTAATTGTTATGAATTTAAAATGTAGAAACCAATTCGTAATTTATGATTGTTGAGGGGTCAAATTAGAAATAATTAAAATATTTTTATTAATATAAGGGTTGTGGTCCCCGATGAATATATAGACAAAAGACAAATATTTTTTGAGAAGAAACAAAAAGTCTCTCATTGTGAGATACTTGTTCGTTGAAAGATTCAATCCAAAGTTTTTCGATATTCTTGATGGATCAAGGTACGCTTCCACAAATTTCGTAAACTTTCTATAATCTACAAGTAGTATCAGAGCATGTAGAATTGAAAGAATCATAGTTTTTATTGAACTTATAATTGCTTACTTGAATGAACATATACTTTTATGTATGCCAAATAAAATAATTATGGATCAATTTTTCTTATTTGTTAAGGATTATGTATTCACTACAAGAAAAGTAGGATTTCAGGATTGAATTTGCGGACTGAGTCAACCGTCCCTAAATTTAGGGATGGATTAGGGACTATTTAAGGACAGAATAATAAATTCGTCCCTAATCCATCCACAAATTTGCAGACCGCAGAGTAGTCTCTAATTCGTTTGTAATTCGGGAAGGATTCGGGACTAATTTTAAGGCCATCCGCAATTTGCGGATCGATTCACCACCCGTCCGCAATTTGCGGACGGCTGAGCAATCCATCCGGAATTTGCGGACGGATTCACAAACCGTCCGTAAATTCCGGACGTATTCAGGACGGTTCATCGGGAAATATTCATCTCAGTCCGCAATCCGTCCAGAATCGGTCTCGTAATTCGTCCCGAATAGGTCTTAAAATTTTCTATTTAATCTCTTCTCTTCTACCAGTTTCTCACACACAAATCTCATATATTTCTCTTCATATCTTGTTATTGTTTCTGATTATAATGGTATCGTCGTCGAGATCGAATATTTTCGTTTCGAGACAGTGGATGTATAGAAGAATTGATTCGGAAACTCAAAGTGTATCGAAGGAATTTGTAGAAGGCCTTACATAGTTTATTACGGTGACGACAAATCAACAAGTTTATAGAGAAAACGGTAAGTTGGTTTGTCCATGCGTAAAATGCAATAATGAAAAATTCGTTAATGAGAAAATCGTTTGGAATCATCTCTATTTAAGAGGGTTTACTTCAAATTATTTTATTTGGTTGTCTCGTGGAGAGAATTTTGCACCACAATCCAGTAATTTTGTGGAAAATTTTAGTAGGGATATCGTAAATCATGAAGTATCTCAGACTTTTCAAGATGTAGAAAACCCTTATGTAGAAATGGTGCAAAATGTATTCATCGAATGAAACGAATATGAAAATATTGAAGAAGATCCGAATGAAGAAGAAAAAAATTTTTTTGAAATGTTAGAAAGTTCTAGGCATCCACTCTATGATGGTTGTAGAAGTGGTCTATCACGGTTGTCTTTATCTGCACGGTTGATGAATTTGAAGACTGAAAATAATCTTTCTCAGAATTGCATGGATTCTATATCGCAATTAGTAAGAGATTATTTTCCCGAAGATAATAATGCAGTCAAGTCATATTATGAAACAAAGAAGATGATGAGATCATTGGATTTATTGTCGTATCAAAGGATTGATGTTTACCAACACAACTGTATGATTTTCTGGAAAGAAACTTCGGACTTGATCAATTGTCGATTTTATGGAAAAGATCGATTTTATTTGACAAGAAATGGAAAATCGGTTCCGTTTCGTCGTATGTGGCATTTACCAATTATAGACAGGATAAAAAGATTGTATCAATCGGAGAAGACCGCAAGCGACATGAGATGGCATGCCGAGAATTCAAGTCCTGACGGAGAAATGTGACATCCCTCACATGGTTAGGCGTGGAAACACTTTAACAAGGTAATATCCTGATTTTGCAGCCGAGAGTCGAAATATTTATTTAGGCCTTTGCACTGATGGTTTTAATCCATTCGGGATGTCTGAGAGAAATTATTCGTTGTGCCCAGTAATAATGACTCCGTATAATTTACCACCAGATATGTGCATGAAGCGTGAGTTTTTGTTCTTAACAATATTGATTCCCGGGCCTAATCATCTGAAAATAACTTTGGATATATTTCTTCAACCACTGATGAAGAATTGAAAGAATTATGGAATGGAGTTCCAGCGTACGACGTTTCGAGACGACGAAATTTTATATTACGAGGTGCTCTTATGTGGACAATAAGTGATTTTCCAGCTTATGGTATGCTATCTGGGTGGACAACGCATGGTCGATTGGCTTGTCCATATTGCATGGAGGAAACAGATGCTTTTGAGTTGAAGTATGAACGAAAGACGAGTTGGTTTGATTGTCATCGCCATTTTCTTCCTCATGATGATACACTACGACGCAACAAGAGGAATTTCAAAAGGAATATTGTTGTGTGGAAATCTCCTCCTCCAATTTTGACCGGCGAAGAGATATTGTATGAACGATTTCTTGCTTTGGGTGTTCCTAGGAGTATAGATTATGGAGAAAACAATCATCCGAGAATTGATGGTTACGGAATTACCCATAATTGGTACAAGAAGAGCATATTTTGGAATCTACCGTATTGGAAAAATCTGAAGCTTCGCCACAATCTCGATGTCATGCACATAGAGAAAAATTTTTTCGATAATATCATCAATACGGTAATGAATGTCACAGGAAAAACAAAGGATAACATTAAATCCCGGAAGGATCTCGCAGAGTATTGCTCAGGCCTTTTGAAAGGTAATATCCTATAAATATATAGATTCAATTGCATATTCGTATTTTATTTGTAATATTAACATAATGTTTCTGACATTTTTCAGGATGTTCGATGATGTATTGAAGAATACATATATGAATATTGATGAATCTCAACTCCAAGAACTTAAAGAAAGAGATTTATCCACATGGATAAGACAATATGTAAGTAAATGATAGATATATATTATTGTTAAAGGAAGAGATTTCTCCACATGGATAAGACGTTTATATCGATGATTATTTCATTTAATGCAGATTGAGATTGGAAATCACCCGTTATGGCTACGCGATCTTGTTAAAGGACCAACTCTAAAAGTTACGAGTTGGCCCATAAATATTGTAAAATAAACTAATTAATATACTTGAAATTTGCGGTATTGGCATATTTTTCCGAGATTTATGTGCGAGAAACTTAAGTGTAGATGTGGTTCGTAGACTTAAAAGTAACATAGTTACAGTACTATGCAATTTGGAGAAGATTTTTCTACCATCATTCTTTGATGTTATGGAGCATCTGACAGTTCATCTACCACACGAAGCCGCATTAGGAGGTCCAGTTCAATTTCGTTGGATGTATCCATTCGAGTGATTTATGTTCCAAGAAAAAAGCCAAACAAAAAGCTCGTCCAGAGGGTTCAATTGTTGAACAATACGTGAATGAG
>CM071874.1:11854296-11875467 GCA_036759665.1 Gynandropsis gynandra
CCAAGCTGTAACTTAGGCAGTAAGCAACCCCCGTATCCTATGATTCCGGCCACCAACGTCTAACCCCAACAAAAAGATAAATTTTTAATATATAAAAATATTTAGTTTTAAAATTATCTGTTTTATTAGATGATAATATGATATAAGTAATATAAAAAAAATAAAAATTGTAGAGATTTAATATAATAAATATATAACTTTTATTTCAATAAATATTTGAAACGTAAACTTTTATTTCAATATATATACCTTTATAATTTATACTTAAGCAAATTATATACAATGAAATAAAATTTATTAAATATTTTTAGGTAATTATAGATCATTTATGATATTTTAGAATAATTTTAGTATGTAATTATTTAGATAAATAAATACTTTTTAATATTTATAATAATTTAGGAAACTACTAAAAGTAGTATGATGCTTTTATGTTTTTATTTTTTTTTATTTTTATGAATAATATTATGTAATTTTATTATTTATGTTCATGTATATTTTACTATTTATAAATACTATTATTAAATATAAATTTTATAGTAATTATAAAATATTATTTTGTAGTATGAATAATTGTAATAGATAGTTTTTTTGGGATAAAATTTTTTATTTCTATTATTTTATAATAATACGAGAAAATAACATTGAAAATGAAAATCTATAATAATATCAACTTTGACATTGTTGGAAATTGAAAATAATAATACGAGGAAATAACATTGAAAATAAAAATAAAAAAATTTATTTATATAAATTTTATTTATATTATCTTATAATAATACAACCTTTGACATTGCTGGAAACGGTAATGACTAAAATAATTTGGATATTATTAACATGTATCATCATTTTATATTGAAATAAACAAAAATAATTTGTGATTTATGTATATATAATAAAGATTATTATGAAAAATATATATTCTATTTTAAAATTCATTACCATGTTGACACTAAAAAAATAATCTAAATCCAATGTATTCATTCTTTTAGATAAATTTTGATAAAGTTAAAACATTATTTGAGTTTACATATGTAAAATTAGATCATTTTTCTGAATATTGTGTAACTATTATTGTTTTGATCATACCTTTTAATATAAATACTCCATATTAACATAAATGCTTATAAATACATTGTAATGATAAAATTTCTTGTCTATAACTGAGTTATTAAATGAATTGGAATTATCTTTTATAAAATATTATTATAAAAAAATAAAAAAATTATTTTATTAATGAGATTAATACATTTGAATACCAAAACAATTTAATAATAATATTAATAGTAAAATATGTATATTTCTTATATCAATTTAGAAGAATTTTAAAACAACGAAATTGATAAAATTGATTGATTTCATTTTCAAAAACCTAATTTATAAACTTTATAAATAAAATTTTAGATTTTTATTTTCAAAATAATATAATGATCTAAATGTCTAAAAGTATCTAATAGTAATTATAATAATGATCTAATATTTATAATTTTAAAATTGTGATAAATATATAATACTATAATAAATAATTTCAACTAATACAATATAATCCAAAATTGTTTAAAATTGAAAATTTTAATAAAATTTATTTAAAGTCTCGTGATTTTGTTGTGGATTTTACATCAATGGCTTGGCCAATATTGAGAAAAAATCAGAATTTTAATATATGAAATTTATAATTATAATAATCATTATATTTGATATATTTTTATTGTTGTAGTTTGTCATTAATTAATATAGTATTGAACACGTTCATTAATTAATCATTATAAATTATAAAAAATTGTCAATTAATAAATTATAAACAATTTAACAATATAATTATTATTATTTGTAACTCATACATTATAATTTATAAAATTATTCATTAATAACGTAAAAAATTTAAATTTAAATTTTGATTATTTTTGTAAATTATTAAAACTATTGAATTCTTTCTAAAATAATAGTGATGGTTGTCACCTAGATGATGAGGTGGCAACACCAAATTACTTCAAACCTAACTTCTAATATATAAGATTTATGTATATATAATAAAGATTATGATGAAAATGTATATTCTATTTTATTTTAAAGTTAATTATCATGTTGACATCAAGAAAAAATAATCCAAACCCAATATTATTCATCTTTTTAGATAAATATTGATAAAGTTAAAAGATTATTTGAGTTTACATATGTAAAATTACACTATTTTTTTCTTAATGTTGTGTAACTATTATTGTCTAGATAATACCTTTTAATATATCAATACTCCATATCGACGTAAATGATTATAAATACATTATATTACTATAAAGTATGTAATATTTAAAGAACTAGTAAAAGTCTCGCGCGATGAGCGGATCAACTAATTTTTTGTATAAAGAAGGATAATATCTTAGTAAAAATTGTTTGTGGATATTCTTTGTAAAAATAATATTGTGTTGTAATGTTTAGATTTTTCAAAATAAATCATGATAAGAAGAAGTGTGTTACGTAATTTTTTGTTACATGTTAATTTCACGACGAAATTTATTAGTCAATATTTTTGGATCATATTTATTAATATATAATTTATTAAACCAAATTAGTAATAACATATGGACTAAACCCATATGGTGAAGTAACAAAAAAATTCCAGTGCAGCTTACAACGCCGGTTGGAGAGAAGGTGGTAATGGTGAATTTCTGGTCGCTCTGGTAATCCTTGTGAAGAAGATCTACATTCCATTCAGACATTAGAACAACTCGACCAAACAACTATCTTCCAGGGACATACATTTGAAATGACTCCAGTTAGGTTCATATGAAGAATTAACTAAGTCCGTAGATAAAGCTCCAATTGATTCATATAAACCAAATGCTATGGAGAGAAGAATCAGCAAACGATGACATTAATCAAAAACTATCGAATATACGATCCATATATGACTATAAAAGCAAAACATTAATAAATATGATCCAAGAAAATGTTTTTTTATCTTTTCAAAAGCGTACATGAAAATGGGTAGAATTTAGGCGTCTAGTCCTTCTTCTTGTCCAAGACTTCCATAGGGATCTTGCACATGTATTTGCTTAACACCTTCTCGTCTAATACCATATATTGTTTTCTGATCTCTTTCATCATTTTTTCGCCAAAGTCGTCTACTTGATCAGCATACTTTTCATAAATCACAGGGACGGAAAAAAGGAGAACAATTGCTGAAAGAAGTAAAAGGGTACTTAGCTATTTATCATACTATGTGATGGGTTTGTGAGGAGAGGTGATTATAAGTGGTAAAAATGGAGTTTTACCAATATAGAATAAGTTCATGAAGCTGCAGCAGCTACCGAGAATCGACAGAATCCACAAACCAATAATCACCAAAGGAAGAAAGTTGTGTATAAATCTTGGTCATTAGAATGATAACATATGCGAATGAGATCAATAAAAAATGTTTGACACTCGTTAGGATATGAATTATGGTTATATATATATGGATCGAAATAGGGGTAGGGCACTTCAAGTTATCCAATTGAACACATACCATGAGAAATTTCTTGAGGTCTTTTCCTGATGCAATGTCCCGCAAAGCAGAAAAACCAGAAGCCAGAAGCAAGCAGAAGAACAGGTTCCTCAGGGATATGAGGGGGTGTCCTGGAAAACGAAAACATCTGCTAAACCAAGCAATCATTACATCTATACAAAAGGTAATCCAATAGGTTTACTTATGAATGAAGGTATTGGCGTTAGACCACAAGAACAACATTGCAAGAGCAAGGATAGAACTATGGGAGATAAGCGTGAGAAGGTGATATTCAATTAACTCGAATAAAACCCAGGCTACTGTTGCTGCACCTAGCACTCCACCTAATACCTTTTTGTTCTTCCACAGGAAAATGTCGGCAGCTGCACAAATACAACAAGAATACACATCAGAGACGAAGGTGAACCAACTAATACACCAAGTATATGATCGATCTGATTAACATAACTAAATGTAGAACTTGAGCAACTCGGTTATGAGAAAGCCCGGTTTTGAATCAAACACAGTAAAAGCCAGACTTCCAATAAACTCACTACCAGTTAGGTTCCAATCAACCAAACAGATCCAGACAGATATCAACTAAATATTTATTTTGGATTAACAAACTTCGAAGAACAGTAACCAGATATCCAGCCACGTAAATTCGACAATATGCGTAAACAAAAACAGGGAACAAAAGCAACGATCAAAGACTTAAAAAACAATAAAAGAGAGATCCATATGGTTTCCTCCACCGAGAACGGTATGAATAGGTTTTTCCCGTCCAAAGAGGCAGTAAATCTTCGTCGTAAGAGACGACGTCGATGATTTCTTCTCGCTTTCGGAAATGGAGGAGGAAGACGATCCATCATCATATCCATGGATCTTCTCAGCAATCTCATGATCGATTCAACAATTGATTTCGCGTGCTTGTGTTCTTCAGCATGGAAGCTTCTAGAAACCTTAAGGAAAATTTGGTCAGATAAAAATCAAATCAATCTTAGAGGCAAACAAAACTAAAAAGAGTTAAAATCACGTTTTGAACATCAAAGAAAGCTCTTTAATCGTTCCATATGTCAAATAAATCACAATTGAACACAAACGAAAACCATCGACAAGTGTTCTGCTATTTCAATCCCTAAATGTAACGGTTTTCAACCAATCTTCTAATCTACAAACCGGAATATCATAACCCTGTAAAGTATTTGGGATTCAGACATAAGATTTAAGGTTTGCTTGGATGCCGAAAGGAATTTGTTTGATTCGAATGTTTAAATGGAAAGAAAGGATCCAAATTTGAGCTAGAAAAAGAAACTTACTAGAATTAGCCTAAATGCTCAAGCTGCTGCTATCGAATTTAGCTGATTAATGTCAGCAATTACCCATTTTCAGATTGATCCCACGAAGGAAAAAGAGAAAAAGGACTGAAAATTCGAACAGATAAAGCTTGACGTTTTCAGAAAATTTGAAAAACTCAAAAACTAATTAGAGACGAATTTGAAAGCATCCAATTTCAATTGCTCTGACTACCCTTTCTCGTGGACGTTGAAATCCTGCGGGGCAGCAGAGCAGAATCTGCTATTCAAGCCCTTGTAATTGCTCTAACTACCCTTGCTCGTGGGCGGTGAAATCCTTCGGTGCAGCACAGCAGAATCAGCTAGGGTTGGAGAAAGGGAAAAGGAACTCGAGTGGCGCGGGAGAAACTCGATCGATGAAGCAGCTTCTGATGCACGAACGCAACCGTGTGGGGTAACGAAGTGAATCGCGCGCAACGCCTGTTACGTCTTCTGTGTTGGGCTTTTGTAATCCAAACGCAAATCGTGGGATCGTGGGAGAGAGAAGCAAACTTAATGCCGCTGAGATGAGGTGGAGAGTTGAGAGAGTAGAATGGCTGAGAAGCCAGGAAAAGTTCATACTTTTAATATATAGATTTATTCATTGAGATCAAATGTAATGATATAAAATTTGTGGTCAATAACTAAGTTATTAAATGATTTGAAATTAATCTTTTATAATTATTATTATTATAATTATAATAAAAATATTTTATTAATGAAATTAATATATTCGAATACCAACGCAATTTAATAAAAACATTAATAGCAGAATATGTATATATTTGTATATCTTTTAGAAGAATTTCATATCAACAAAATTGATAAAATTGATTGAGTTTATTTTAAAAACCAAATTCATAAATTCTATAAATAAAATTTTAGTTTTTTATTTCCAAAACAATATATTGATCTAAATGTCTAAAGTATTCAATAGTAGGTATAAATAATAATATAATATTCGTAATGTTAAAATTTTGATAAAAAATATAATACTATAATAAATGATTTCAACTAATACAATTCAATTCAAAATTGTTCAAAATTAAAAAAATAATAAAAACTATTTAAAGTTATGTCACCCACTATAAGAAAAATAGGATTTCGGGACTGAATTTGCGGACTGAGTTAGTCGTCCCTAAATTTAGGGACGGATTAGGGACTATTTAATGACGGAATAATAAATCCATCCCTAATCCGTCCGTAAATTTACAGACCGCAAAGTAGTCCCTAAGTCGTCCGTAATTCAGAAGAGATTCGGGACTAAATTGAAGGTCGTCCGCAAATTGCAGACTGATGTGCAATCCGTCCGGAAATTGCGGATGGTTTGAGGACGACTTGGTCGCCCGTCCGGAAATTGCAGACGAATTCACAAACCGTCTGTAAATTTCAGAAAAAATTTGGAACGGTTCATCGGGAAATATTCATCTCAGTTCGCAATCCGTCTAGAATAAGTCTTAAAATTTTCTATTTAATCTCTCATCTTCTACCCATTTCTCATACACAAATCTCATATATTTCTCTTCATATCTTGTTATTGTTTCTGATTATAATGGCATCGTCGTCGAGATCGAATATTTTCTTTTCGAGACAATGGATGTATAAAATAGTTAATCCGCAAAACTCAAAGTGTATCGAAGGAGTTTGTAGAAGGCCTTACACAGTTTATGACGGTGGCGACAAATCAACAAGTTTGTAGAAAAAACGGTAAGTTGGTTTGTCCATGCGTAAAATGAAAAAATGAAAAATTCTTTAATGAGAAAACTGTTTGGAATCATCTCTATTTAAAAGGGTTTACTCCAAATTATTTTATTTGGTTATCTCATGGAGAGAATTTTGCACCACGGCCTAGTAATGTTGTGGAAAATTTTAGTAGGGGTATCGTAAATCATGAAGTGTCTCAGACTTTTCAAGATGTAGAAAACCCTTATGTAGAAATGGTGCAAAATGCGTTCGTGGAAAGAAACGAATATGAAAATATTGAAGAAGATCCGAATGAAGAAGCAAAAACATTTTTTGAAATGTTAGAAAATGCTAGGCATCCACTGTACGATGGTTGTAGAAGTGGTCTATCACAGTTGTCTTTATCTGCACGGTTGATGAATTTGAAGACTGAAAATAATCTTTTTCAGAATTGCACGGATTCTATATCGCAATTAGTAAGAGATTATTTGCCCGAAGATAATAATGCAGTCGAGTCATATTATGAAATAAAGAAGATGATGAGATCATTGGGTTTATTACCGTTTCAAAAGATTGATGTTTGCGAAGACAACTGTATGATTTTCTGGAAAGGAATTTCGGACTTGATCAATTGGCGATTTTGTGGAAAAGTTCGATTTTATTTGACAAGAAATGGAAAATCGGTCTCGTTTCGTCATATATGGTATTTACCAATTACAGACAGGATAAAAAGATTGTATCAGTCGGATAAGACCGCAAGCGAAATAAGATGGCATGCCGAGCATTCAAGTCCTGACGGAGAAATGTGTCATCCCTCAGATGGTGAGGCGTGGAAACACTTTAACAAGGTATATCCTGATTTTGCAGCTGAGAGTCGAAATGTTTATTTAGGCCTTTGCACTGATGGTTTTAATCCATTCGGGATGTCTGGGAAAAAATATTCGTTGTGGCCAATTATTATGACACCGTATAATTTACCACCAGATATGTGCATGAAGCGTGAGTTTTTGTTCTTAACAATATTGATTCCCGGGACTAATCATCCGAAAAGAAGTTTGGATATATTTCTTCAACCACTAATTGAAGAATTGAAAGAATTATGGAAGGGAGTTCCAGCGTACGACGTTTCGAAGCGACAAAATTTTATATTACGAGGTGCTCTTATGTGGACAATAAATGATTTTCCAGCTTATGGTATGCCATCTGGGTGGACAACGCATGGTCGATTGGCTTGTCCATATTGAATGGAGGGAACATATGCTTTTAAGTTGAATTATGGACGAAAGACAAGTTGGTTTGATTGTCATCGCCGTTTTCTTCCTCCTGATGATACACTACGACACAACATGAGGAAAATCAAAAGGAAAATTGTTGTGCGGAAATCTCCTCCTCCAATTTTGACCGGCGAAGAGATATTGTATGAACGATTTCTTTCTTTGGGTATTCCTAGGAGTATAGATTGCGGAGGAAACAATCATCCGAGAATTTATGGTTACGGAACTACCCATAATTGGTACAAGAATAGCATATTTTGGGATATGCCGTATTGGAAAAATCTGAAGCTTCGCCACAATCTTGATGTCATGCACATAGAGAAATTTTTTTTTTCGATAATATCATCAATACAGTAATAAATGTCACAGGAAAAACGAAGAATAATATTAAATCACGGAAGGATCTTGCAGAGTATTGCTCACGGAAGGAGTTACATATAAGTGGAGATGGTAAAGCTCCAGTTTCGATATTTAGATTGTCTAATGAGGAAAAATAGAGATTTATGTGCGAGAAACTTAAGTGTAGATGTGGTTCGTAGACTTAAAAGTAACATAGTTAGAGTACTATGGTATTTGGAGAAGATTTTTCCACCATCATTCTTTGATGTTATGGAGCATCTGACAGTTCATCTACCACATGAAGCCGCATTAGGAGGTCCAGTTCAATTTCGTTGGATGTATCCATTCGAGCGATTTATGTTCCAGTTGAAGAAAAAAACCAAACAAAAAGCTCGTCCAGAGGGTTCAATTGTTGAACAATACGAGAATGAGGAGATATCATTCTTCACTTCTTACTACTTTGAACCACATGTTCAAACGCGAAGTAGAAATCCAGACAGATGTTTTGATGGTGGTGTGGAATTTTCATATCCAGTACCAGATGTTCCAGATATTTTTTGCGGAGTTGGTCGAACAGCTGGTAAGCCGAAAGAGATATTTTTTGCGGAGTTGGTCGCACATACGTATATTTTACTCAACTGTGAATATCTACGACCTTTTGAAAGGTAATATCCTATAAATATATAAATTAATTGCGTATGCGTATTTTATTTGTATATTAAAAGAATGTTTCTGACATTATTCAGGATGTTCGATGATGTATTGAAGAATACATATATGAATATTGATGAATCTCAACTCCAAGAACTTAAAGAAAGAGATTTCTCCACATGGATAAGACAATATGTAAGTAAATGATATATATATATATATATATATATATATTATTGTTAAAGGAAGAGATTTCTCCACATAGATAAGACGTTTATATCGATGATTGTTTCATTTAATGGAGATTGAGATTGGAAATCACCCGTTATGGCTACGCGATCTTGTTAAAGGACTAACTCTAAAAGTTACGAGTTGGCCCATGTATATTACATGTGGTTACAACTTTCATACTTACGAGCACGGAAAATTGAAGTCAACTATGAACTATGGTGTATGTGTGAAAGGTGAAAGCTACTGTGAATTGACCGACGAACCAGATTTTTATGGGATTTTAAAAGATATTTTGCAATTGGAATAACCAGGTATTAATACTAATAATCCAAAAAATTTACTTTCGATACCATGTATGTTATGTTTTCGAATATGTTGACTTATGTTTGCCATTTTTTGTAGGTTACGTCGGTTTAAGAGTGATGTTATTCCGATGTGATTGGTTTGATCCAATAAACGGTCGCGGAACAAGAATAAACAAATTAGATGTCGTAGAAATTAATTCTACAAGAAGATATTCAAAATACGAGACTTTTATTCTTGCGTCACAAGCCGATCAAGTTTGTTATGTTTCCTATCCACATATTAGACGATCTTCAGGTTGGCGTTTCGCAATGAAGATACTTCCAAGGGGTAAATTTATCGACAACACAGAAGAACAACAATTGGCCATGCAACAACAAACCACCGAGATTGTTGCTATAGATGAAGTTACAATTGAAGCATTGGCACATGCTATTGATGAAGTTACAATTGAAGCATTGGCACATCGTGAAGTCGAAGAAATTGAAGATGAAACGATAAAAGGAAACAAAGAAGATGAAGAATTTGAATCAAATTCAGAATCACAAGAATCGACGGAAGATTTATGACTCTTAAACAAATTCAGACGTTTAAAGAATTGTTATTTTTAACTTTATATTGTATTAACGAAATATATATATATATATAATGTTTTATGAATTGTTCCCTCGGTCGAAACCCGACCCTCGGTCGAAACGCGACCCTCGGTCGAAACCCGACCCCTCGGTCGAAACCCGACCCTTGGTCCTCGGTCGAATCCTGTCTCTCAATCGAAACCCGACCCTCGATCGAAACCCGTCCCTCGGTCATAACCCATCCTTCGGTCGTAACCTGTCCCTCGATCGTAACCCGTCCCTTGGTCGAAACTCGTCCCTCGGTTGAAACCCGTCCATCGATCGAAAATCGTCCCTCGGTCGAAACCCATCCCTCGGTCGAATTTCTGGACGGCTTAGGGACTAGAAGGGGCGCCGGTCTGGAATTTCCAGACGAGTACGAGCCGCGTCCGGAAATGGTCCTCGATTTCCAGACGGGCCGTGACCCCGTACGGAAATGTTTATTTATTCTCGGTCGAGCTTCGTTTCCTCGCAACCTCTCAACCGAAATTCTCTCCTTTTTTCGCCTAGAATTCCGTGTTCGGTCCGACGCCCATCCGCCGTTCGTCCGCCGCCCGTCCGCCAGTCGTCCGCCGAGGGTGCGCCGAGGTAACATTCTCTCTGGTTATATTGTTTACGTTTTTTCATGGTTTTATGATTTTAACGTTCTCGCAATACCACAGCCCGTCCGCCGCCCGCCGCCCGTCTTTCAGCCATCCGCCACCCGTCGCTTCGCCAAGGTATATTTATATGTACATATATGTAAAGATATATACATAACTTTGATATACAAAAACGTCATTATAGTATATATCAATATTGTGGAACTTTGTAACATATTGTGAAAATTTAGCGAAAAACGAGTAATAAATATGTAGATTAGTGAAATATATATTAATGTATTAAGTTATGTAGATAAGTTATTCGATTAAATGTCTTAATGATATATATGTGTATTAAGTTATGAAGTGATATATATGTATATTAAGTTATTAAGTTTATGTAAATGAGGTGTCGATGAAATGGTTAAATCAATAAACGTATTAGTAAGTTATTTTGTTTAAAAACATATACTAAGTTATATATTTTTTAAAACTAAAAACACATATATTAAATTATATGTGGTTTTAATTTTATATTAAAGTTAATTAATGTTTTATATAACAATTAAAATTTTTAATATAAAAATTGAACTTTTAAATTACAATTTTAGTATGTCGCGTCGTGTTGGAAGATGCGGTAATAACAGAAATCGCTCAACATCTGAAGAAAGTGCTAATGATCCACAACATCAGAGACAATCGGATCCAGTATATTCGGATTTTATGAAGCTGAATTTATTTCCGACTGGATCGGCACAATATATGGCGTATCCATTCTATCAGCAGATGCCACCACCGGTCGAACCGATGATGCATCACGAGCCTCCGATGCATCAGGAACCAACAGTTGAAGAGCTTTTAACAATGGACGAGGAAAGACGCAAACTTCCTCGTATAGATCCGGATGCAAAATCCGATGAACTTTGGTATAAACTAACTTTAAATTAATTTTGTAACTAATTAATTATCAAGTCTTAATTTAATTTTATTTTTAGATTTGGTCGTAAGCAGCTTAATCGTCATATCACAAAGATAATGAAAGCCGATTATGATCGTCTATGTTATAACTGGACGCGAACCGATCCTGAAATAAAGGAATGATGATGGAAAGCTTTCGTGGTTTATTTTTTAAATATTCATTTCATTATAAATTTTAAACTTAAATTAATATTTAACTAAATAATTAAATCATTATTTTCAATAAAAATTTTATTGGGATCCTGCAATAACCGGACTAGTAAAGTTCGAAATTCAAAAGAATGCGGCACAACGACTGAAAAATCTTGTATACGACATGAAAAAAGAGTATGATGCAAAACATATCAAACCCTTTTGGGTCCTTGATAATGTCTGGGAACAACTGCTTGTCTATTGGGACTCTCCTGAATTTAAGGAGAGAAGTGAGCGCGCTAGTCGATCCCGTGGTTCTGATAGAGCGGGATATGGGATAAGTGCGCATACTGCTGGTTCCCGCTCTTTCACGGAGGTTTACGAAGATATGGTAAGATTTAAAAATTTTTAAGTTTTATTACGAGTGGCATTTATTTAATAGGTAAAACATCAAATTTGTTTTAGATGAAAGAGAAAGGATGTGAATCGCCGTACATGGAATTGTTAGAACGTACACACAAGAAAAAATCCGACGGTTCGTGGGTAGATACCAGGGCGAAACAAATTCACGATGATGTTGTGAACATGGCATCAGAACGAGTGTCCCAAATCCCGCCAAGAGAAGATAGGACGCAACCGACTCTCTCAAGAAGAATACAACGAGATGTATTTCGAGGTAAATTTAGTACAATTTGACAATGCATTTTTTTATTAACAATTTAAATTTAAATTAAATGTCAATATTTTTTGTAGCACGTAACACCGTACAAAGGTCGTCTATTTGGTCTTGGAGGAATGTCATCAAACCATGCGAGTTCCTTCAAAGGCAAGGAAAAGATCACGAACGAGGAATTACAAAACACAATCACGGAGATGAAAGCACAATTAGAACAACAAAACTCAAAGTTCAACGCTCTACAAAGAGAAGTTTAACGATCAAGAAGGGAACGTGAGCAGTGGCTCAGAATGAGGAAGGCACACATGCCCACTATCAATTGGGATACGACCGAAAACAATGATGATGACGACGATGATAATTCCCAATTACCACCTACTACTTTGTAAATGGATAATTTTAATATTGTATGAATACTATTTATTAAATTTAAATTTTAGTTTTTTATTTTTTTTACGAAATCGTCGGGTTTTGCGACGATTTCCGGACTAACCATTTCGTCCAAAATTACGGACTACATATACCGTTTGTATTGCAGACGGATTACAGACATAAATTGGTTGGCGACGCTCATTTACGGACGGCGCGTACCAGTCCCTAATCGGTCCCGAATCGCATTTCCGGACGGATTAGGGACTTATTCGCATTTATCATCTGATTTGTCATCTGATTTCGGACGAATCACATTTATCATCTTATTTGTTCGAACCAATAACATGATCCATTTCTAATTATTTTCTTATATTATTAGAAAAAAAAAGAAAAATTGAGATTGGTCATATGGGAGCACTTGACCACTAGGCCAAGCACATTTTTCAATTAATAGCGATGCGCGGTCTTATAATTATCAAACATTTTCTTATACATATTGTGTATGTATCTCCATCTCCAAAACTAAACGAACTTCGAATCTATTAACTGTGATGTATACGAGACCCCAATGTTAGTTTTGACGAGACCCAAACATTTTTGGATTTCGATAGGTGACATTTTGATTTGGCGTTGGTCGAATAAGAAAGTCATCGAATTTGGGTCTCGACTAATGGTGGCCATTGGGCTTCTACCGTCATTGAATTTTCGACTGGGTGTCGTTTCGATTACTCACTGTTGCTTGGATATCGGACGGTAGAATGATCATCATCGCGGGATGTGTCTCGACGGACTGACACCAAATTTGGTTTGGTGACTTTTTAGGTTACCGATTGAATGCGAGATGGTGTTTTTTCATCGGAAAATGCCGAAAATTGGAAAAAAATGGGTCGACGGAGGATTTAGACGAAATGGTGTCGCACAAGGTCACGTCGTTTCATCGGTGATGTTTCGTCCATGGTGGCATTTCGAATGAAACGATACCGGACAAAGTCATGTCGCTTCGTCCATGGTGGTGTTTCGAAACGGTATCGGACAAGGTCACGTCGTTTCGTTGGTGGTAATCCATGGTGGTGTTTCGAAGATGGTGGCATTTGGTCGACTGTCGTTTTGATAACTCCACCGTTTTGTTTTGTTTTGTTTGGGAAGGAGATACATACATGTGTATGTATCTCTGGACCGTACATATATATATATAAATTATTGAAACAGTGAGTTTTGATATTAAGAACAAAACAAACGAATAAGGAGCATATGCCTCTAAAATTCGAAACCATGATATTAATTTTATGGAAACACATAGCCACTAGGCCAAACACAGTTTTCATTAAAGATAGTGCATGCTCATGTTATTAAGACATATATATATTGCGTTATCGTATTCTCCAACAATATGTTAGTTTCAATCAATATTTACGTCCATAATAATTTCAATGTTGTACGCATTCAATATTTTAAATGTTTAATTGAAGCAATATGACGCCAAAGTGTCCCCTATTGTGAATATTTCAAATGAAAAGTATTGAATGTTATATATGTGAATATTTATACGAATATTAATCGACCCAAAGTAGATTCATATTTGGTCGGATTACATATATTTTTACGATGGTAAATATATGATAATAATATGATTTTACATGTAATAGTAAATCGGTCTAAAGATAGGTTTATTATTCATGTCTAATTATCATTGTTTGATCATCACATCAAGAATACCACTAGTTGTTGATATTATTGTCCAAAGACTTGATATTGATGTTGCACTTGATATCTTGATCTATATTTGTACAATTGTTTGATTATAATAGTTGATTGATTTCATTGATCATGATATCATATATTCTTTTTTCAGTTAATCTTGCTTCGGTATCTACCAACATAGGTATGATTACAGTCCTTAATGGTTCCAATTTTAAGGAATGGAAAGATAAGGTCAAGATAGTTCTAGGGTGCATAGATTTGAACCTCGCATTGAGGATTGAGCCATTTCTTTCCCCTTCAGATTCAAGTTCTTCCGAAGAGAAGAAAACTTATACAAAATGGAGCGCTCAAACCACATTGGTCTTCAGATCATTATGAGCACCATTCCAGAAACCTTTAGAGATAGTGAAGAGGTCAGTCTTAAAGATTTCATTAGTGAGCTTGAAACATGTTGTGTACAAAGCGATAAAGCTGAAATAAGTACGTTATTATACCGCTTTAGCACCATAGGGTATCATGGTAAAGGAAACATAAGGGAATACATTTTGGAGATGGCCAATATTGTTTCAAAGCTCAAGAATCTTAAGATCATCTTCTCGAAATATGTTCTTATGCATTTTGTCTTGAACTTTCTCCCTCTACGGTTTAACCAATTCAAAATCAGTTATAACAATCAAAATGAGTCATGGTCTCTTAATGAGCTCATCTCTTATTGTTTACAAGATGAAGAGAAGATGAAACAACAAAAGATAGAAAGTGCTCATATGCTTCGGACCTCTAAAGGAAAGAGCAAAAGAAAGAACTTTGAAAGTTCTAAGAATAAGCCGTGAAGGTTCTAGAAAAAAAGAAGCAGAAAACGGTTGAAAACAATTGTTTCTTCTGTAAAAAATCTAGACATGTCAAGAAGGATTGTACCGGTTATCACGTTTGGTGTGTGAAAAAGGGTATGTTCCTTACTTTGATCTATTTTGTTTAGAAGTTAATTTAGCTTCAGTGTCAAGAAACACTTGGTTGATAGATTCTGGTGCTAATACTAACATCAGTGGTTATACGCAGGGTTGCCTGAGCTTCCGAAAGCCAAATGATGTTAAAAGATGCATTTATGTAGGAAATGGAAAACCAATGGGAGTGGAGGCAGTTGCATATTTTAGATTATTAATGCGTACTAGATATTATTTGGATTTAAAAGACACTTTTGTTGTACCGTCTTTTAGACGAACTTTGATTTTTGTTTCTTATTTGGACAAATTTGGTTATTCTTGTTTATTTGGAAATAATAAATTTACTTTGTCACTAAATTCAAATATTTTTGGAGCTGGTTCACTTTCGGGTTATGATAATCTTTATATGCTTGACACTATTGAAATATACCATACAAATTTGAATTCCAAATCACATGGTATAAAGTGTAAACTTAATGACGCCACTTCAAGGATGTTTTGGCACAAACGTCTTGGTCACATCTCTAGAAATAGAGTCGAAAGACTAGTGTCGGGTGGAATCCTAGATTCCATTGAGCTCAAAGATTACAATGTTTGTGTTGAATGCATTAAAGGTAAACAGAGCAAGCAAAAGAGAGTATGTGCATATAGAGCTACGCAAGTTCTAGAATTGATACAAACAGATATTTGGGCGTCATTTTCAACTCTATCATGGAACGGTTAGAAATAGTTTATATCATTCATAGATGATTACTCTAGATATGCATACTTATATCTCATTCATGAAAAGTCTCAGTCGTTGGATGTGTTCAAAGCTTTTAAAGCTGAAGTTAAAAATCAACTCAATAAAAGAATTAAATCTGTCAGATCTGACTGTGGTGGTGAATACTATGGTAGACATGATGGTTCAGGTAAACAACATCCAGGACATTTTGCTAAGTTCCTAGAAGAGTGTGGAATTATCCCACAGTACACCATGTCGGGATCACCTAGCATGAATGGTATAGCTGAAAGACGAAAATTGAACATTTAAGGAAATGATAAAGAGTATGATTAGTCATTCAACCTTACCAAAAACACTTTGAGGCGAGGCACTAAAGACTACAACTTATATTCTTAATCGAGTGCCAATAAAGGCAACTACGAAAACACCTTATGAGCTTTGGACAGGTAGAAAACCAAGTTTGAAGCATTTTCATGTATAGGGATGTCCAGCTGAGGCAAGGCCTTACAAGTTACATGAAAAGAAACTGGAACTCTGATTTAGAGTAACCAATAAAGAAATTCAACCTTTAATGAAAATCTATTTTACGGAGTAACCAATAAACGTACACCATTATTTAAAAAAATAATTAATATTTAGAATAATTTTATGTTAAAAGGTACAAATGAGCATATTTTAATTTTATGGTATATGGTCTCTTTTATAGTGTTTTTTAGTTGAGTCGGCCCTCCTCTAATCTTAATATTACTAAAGCAAAAAGCAGAGAGAGAAAATTTAAAAAAATAAGTTTTGACTTTAACCTTTTAAACTTTAAATGTTTTAATATTATTTAAAAATATAACTATATTTTTTAAAAAAATTATAAAATTTAAAATAAAAATAAAATCAAACCAAAACTTTTAATATGGTATTTTTTATATCTAAATATAAAATAATTAATCATTTAGTTCATTTCAAATAAATTATAAATTTATTATTATTTTTTATCTATTTAAATTTTTTAATATTTTATTTAGACACAGTTAAATTTTAATATGATATTTTTTGTATCAAAAATATAAAAAATTAATCTTTAATTCAGTTGCAAATAAAATATAAAGAATTTAAATTTTATAAATTTTGATTTATCCAAAAATAATAATTAATTTAAATAATAAAATCGTATCTCATATTTTACTCTAATTTTATTTTATTATTATAATTAATTACGAATATATTTTAAATCATTTAATTTTATTTCAAAAATTATATACATAGAATTTAAATCTTTTTACTTGTTAGTAACTATAAACCATTTTTAAAAATACAATTTTTCTAATATCTTAAAATTTTTTATTATGTATAAAATATCATTAACTTCAAAAAGTATAACTACTTTTAAAAAAGTTTCAATGAAAATGATTTAATTTACTTTAAAAATAGAAAAATTTTAAACCAAGTTTAATGAAAATTTTTTAATGTATTTCAAAACAAAACAAAAATAATTTTAATGTTTATAGTATATTTTTTAATCCAAAAATTAATTTAAAAGTTTTCAATAAAATTATGCTTAAAAATAAAATCATTTAAATTTATTTCAAAAGATTCGTTAAATTAAATTATATCTTTTTACTTTTTACATTGTAATAATATATATAATTTAATTGTTAATTAGTTTAACTTCCACAAAACAATAACTTTCCACTTTTAATCGTGTTTACAAATAATTTGTAATTTTTAAAATTTATTTTATTGTTACAAAATTTTTAAAAATATTATTAAAATGATTTTCTTTAAAAAAGTTTAAACCCTAATAACTTCCACGAATAAAAATAACTTCACACTTTTAGTTTAAAAATTTAAAATTTCCTCAAAATTCATAAGTCCTTCATTTATTCTTTTACATATCTTCATATACTCATAAATTTATTTCAAACAAAGAAAATAAATTTACGATGTTCTGCAAACAAAATTACAATATTTAACAAAAAAAATTTATTCACCACTAAACTCTGTAAATTAAAATTTTCTGTAAATATTTAAATAATTATTAATTCTATTTGTTTCTTTCATTTATATTTTTAACTAATTTTTTTATTTTAGAAATAATATTTTACCTTAATTATACTAATATTTTTTCATGATTATAGAATTGAAAAATATATAAAATCTCATGATATTCCAAAGTTCAAGGATCTAATTAATGAAGGAGAATGTTGTAATATTTTCAATTTTAATTTGGTTCCTAATCTTGGTTTATATAATTCATCAGACCAACTATTTAAGATTCATTTTTATTTTACAATATTTGTTAAATCTTGTGATTTTATCATTGGTTTTGTTTTATGGATTTTCTTTCTGTTTGTAAGGGAGGAACTTCAAAAATACCCCTGTAGGGCTAAAGTGTTTCAAAAATACCCTTGGTTGAAAAAAAAAAGTTTCAACTTCAAATCTTCCCTTAAAATATTGATAATCCCATATTACCCTTGACGACAAATTTTCTCTCTCCTCTAGAGCACCTCTAATTCTCTCTCTCCTGTGGCACGAAAATTACTGTTCCCCCACACCACAACAGATTCGGCGAGAGTAGCTTGCAATCGGCATCAGATTCGCTGCCAATAGGTTGAAATCCTTTGTTGTCAACAAAGAAGCTTGCAATTAAGCACGTTCCGCAGAAAAACCAGGTATGTATAGTGAGTTTTTCGTGTTTCTCTTGTGTTTATTGCAATATCAAAGGTGACAGAGTGGGTCACAGAGTCGTACGGTCGCACTGGGTCACAGAGCCTCATCGAGGGGTGAAAGGGATCAAAGGTCGTCGCAGGGGTCCAAGGGTAAAAGGGTCGCAAAGGGTCAAAGGGTCGCAAGGGTCGGATGGGAAAAGGGTCGCAAAGGGTTCAAAGGGTCGCATAGGTTCAAAGGGTCGCATGGGTCCAAGGGTCGCATGGTAAAGGGGTCGCAAAGGGTTCAAAAGGTCGCAGAGGTAAAGGGGTCGTAGGGGTCCAAGGGTCGTAGAGGTAAAGGGTCGCAGGGGTCCAAGGGTCGCAAGGGTCGCATGGGTCCAAGGGTCGCAGCGGTCGTAGGGGTCCAAGGGTCGCAGAGGTAAAGGGGTCGCAGGGGAAAGGGGTCGCAAAGGGTTGAAAGGGTCGCAGAGGGTTGAAAGGGTCACAGGGGTACAAGGGTCGCAAAGGGTTGAAAGGGCCGCAGGGGTCCAAGGGTCGCAGGGGTCCAAGGGTCGCACGGTCGCTGTGGGTCACGGAATTTACCCCTCTTTTTATGTTTTTGTTACAGGTGTAATGGATACGGCGGATGAGAAAATCACACTGATTTATTTTTTGTATGATGGTAAATGGGAAAAAAACCCAAATGGAGAATCTGAATGGGTTGGTAGAGTTCAGGAAAACCAGAGAGTATTTTTCTTATGTCCTCCGGTTAGTCTGACATACCAGCAACTGATTGATGAGTTATGCGCAGAGATGATGGTGGATAATAATACAACAAAGTTGAAATTAAGCTATTTGTCCAATATTTGTGAAAATAGGAAGCCGACATATATAATATATGACATAAGTATGGTGATGGTGAGAACAACTCGCAAATGGTAGTTCACAATGGCGAAAATAATATCTTCGAATTCGGAGATGGATTGGATCTTAGAATTGGGCAAGATTTTGATAGCAAGAAGGATGTACAGGCATTTGTAAGGAAGGGTTCAATCGAAGCTTCGTTTATATTAACAATGAGATATGATACGAAGCTGTGGGAAGTACGATGCAAGTTTGCCGGAAATGGTTGTAAATGGAAATTACGCGTGGCAGCAATCACGAATTCCAAACGGTTTAGTATGAGAACACACCATCCCATTCATAATTGTTCACCTGTATCTAAACGGACCGAAGCTAAAAAGGGTACAACGCAAATGGTTAAGGATTATTTGAAAGAGGAATTTGCCGAAAGTTATGAAACACCTCCAGCAAAAGAATTGATGGCTCGTGTAAAAGCAAAATACGGTGCCAATATATCGTATTTGATGGCATTAAGAGGCAAATGCAGTGCTCAAAAGGATATTCGTGGTGATGACTTTGAATATTATAGGAGGCTTTCAAGGTGGTTGCACATGTTTGTAAAAAGAAATCCCGGATCTGTCGCAGATCTTCAGTACGACATTGATGGGAAAAGCTTCAAATACCTTTTTATGGCTGTCGGAGCGGCTATAAAGGGATGGAAATACATGCGTAAAGTGGTTTCCGTGGATGCGACCCTTCTACCCTTTTCGACCCTTGTACCCCTTTGCGACCCTTGTACCCCTTTGCAACCCTTGTACCCCTTTGCGACCCTTGAACCTCTACGACCCTCGTACCCCTTTGCGACCCTCGTACCCCTGCGACCTCGTCCCCCTGCGACCCTCGTACCTCTTTGCGACCCTCGTACCCCTACGACCATTGTACCCCCTGCAACCTTTGTAATGTTGTGACCTTGTACACCTTTGCGACCCTTGAACCTCTGCGACCCTCGTACCCCTTTGCGACCCTCGTATCCCTGCGACCCTCGTACCCCTGCGACCCTTGAACCTCTACGACCCTTTGACCCCTTTGCAACCCTCGTACCCCTGCGACCATTGTACCCCCTGCGACCATTGTACCCCTTGCGACCTTTGTAATGTTATGCCCTTGTACCCCTTCCAACCTTTGTAATGTTGTGACCTTTGCACAGGTATCCTAATGTTGCAAAGTATTTGGAGAAAGAGGAACTTGATCCCGTTAAATGGGCAAGATGCAAATTTAAGAGGGAATGGTACAACTTATTAACCACTAATGGCGCCGAGTCAATAAACTCAACGTTGTAGAAGTAGCGCCTCCCAGTCCCGAATCAGTCCCTAAATCATTTTCCAGACGGATTAGGGACTGATTTTTCAGTCCCTAATCTGTGTATTTCTTGTAGTGAACGTGATGTAGAAGGCTTCCTTTTAGTGGAAAAACATATGATGCACGGTCCGTGTGGAATTGACATACCACGTTCGCCCTGTATGGAAAAAGCACCTTACGTTGAGAAAACGTTACATGCACGGTTTGGACATGCATCCAAGTATGATGTTATTGAATTGAACAGCCTGAGCGATGAGTATGAGGTGAGAAATGAGATGGGTAGAAGATTTGTTGTGAGTCTTCAAAAAAGAA
>CM071874.1:11882409-11894043 GCA_036759665.1 Gynandropsis gynandra
CTGCGACGCTCAAGCGACGATTGCGACCCAAACCGACTCACTGAGACAACCGACTCAAACGACCCTTAGACTCCCTACTACGCTCAAGCGACCATTGCGACCCAAATCGACTCACTCAGACTCAACAGACTCACTGACACTCACACCCATTTCAAATCCATAAACCATTATGGGACTCGATAGCCTGCAAACCCTAGAAATCGACGCTCAACCGACCATCGCGACCCAAACCGACTCACTGAGACAACCGACTCTTGCGACTCAACCGACTCACTGAGACTCAACCGACTCATTGACACTCACACCCATTTAAAATCAATAATCCATTTTGGGACTCGACATCCTCCAAAACCGTAGAAATCGATCTACTTACACTTATTGATGAAGATTGAATCCATTTTGGGACTCGACATCCTCCAAAACCGTAGAAATCGATCTACTTACACTTATTGACGGCATTGAAGATTGACTCGTGCTCTCTTCTCCACCGCTGCTGATTCTAGCAATTTCCTTCTTGCCAACTTCGAATCGATCCCTCTCAAGTTCGAAATCACTTGTTTTTTCTTGGCTTTTACTCTCCCAGAATGCGGGTTTGGCTTTTACTCTCCCAGAATGCGGGTTTTTTCACGTTAGAAAATTAAGGGTAAATTTGTCTTTTCTCCAATTTTTTTCCCGATTAAAAAATTATTTTAGGGAAGGGTATTTTTGAAGCATTTTAGCCCTACGAGGGTATATCTGATATTCCGCTCTTTGTAAGTCTCTTTTTACTTTATTTTCTGAAATAAATTAAATGATTAATTATTTTATATTTGGATACAACAAATATCATATTAAATTTTTTATTTTATTTATATTTTTACATTTTTAAATAAAATATTAAAAAAATTTAAAAATGTTATTTTTCAAAATTTTCTCTCTCTCTGTATATATTACTACTCTCTCTCTGTATATATTACTAAACTATTTGTTTTATAGTAGGTACATGATGTGTTTGCCTCGAGGAGGGAAACCCTGACGAGAAGTTAATATTATTTGGATACAACAAATATGTGATTAAGGTTACTAATTACGGTTAAAAATTTGTTTTAAAAATGTTCCTCAATACTAATTACTATTTAAAATGATTAAATAAAATTTTTAAATTGATTAGAAAACTAGTTTAAATAATTTTTATTATTTTATTTTATAAACACTTAATGAATAGTTATTACTAATAATTTAAATTTTTATAACTTAAAAATGTATAAAATTCATTATATAACTTCTATTTTTTGAAAAAGGTAATTAATTTCAATTACTAAAAGCTAATATTAATATAATTAATTTTAATTACTACAAGAATTGAACATTTGTAATTACATATTAATTGAAAATTTAATTATTTATATGTCAAATCAAATATTATAAATAAAATAATATTTGAATCTATAATTTGTTATTATTACAATTTTGACTTCTAATTTATTAAAGTTAAAAATGAAAAATTAAATTTTAAAAGTAAATATCATCGATATAAATTAATTCAAAATTATTATTGTAATTTGTAATTAATATTAAATTCGGATTTAATTTTTTTGTTCATTAAATTACTTTAGATAAATTAATTGAAACAATATTTTAAAAAATTATACCACTATATATTTTCATAAAAATTGTTATAAATTCAAATATTATTTAAATTAATTTAATTAAATACTTCTCAATCTTTATTTTCATTTAACTTTAAATATATTTAATTTTTATTTTCATCTAATATTAAATATATTTAAACGTTAATATATTATTATTATAATACACATATTATATTATATTTAAACTATTTATTAATTTCAATTTAAATATTTTTAAAATTCGTGTTATGGTAATATCTAGTATATATATACTGGATATTATAAAACTGAAGTGAAAATATATATAGTAAGAAATGAAAATATAAAACTGATTAAGAAAATGGAAAAAAAGTGGAGATGCGGGGGATCGAACCCCGTGCCTCTCGCATGCAAAGCGAGCGCTCTACCATTTGAGCTACATCCCCTGTTATATACGTTTGTTTATTTAGTACATATTTATATCAAACAAAAGAAGCGTAAAAAATCTAATCAACTACGCATCTATAATTTTGTCGGATATGTGTGACTATTACTCGACTCAATCCACATATATAACGTGATGGGTCAGAATTGCCTTTTAAGGCAATCTACTAGAGAGAATGAGCACTATTTCAGATGATTATATAGTGTTTTTTTAAGAACATGAGAAAATTAATAATATGGTGGATGATGATCTAATCAATGTCCATCAAGCTATGAGTAGTTCTAATTCGAAAAAATGGATTGAGGCAATGAATGAAGAGTATAAAGCTTTATAAGACAATAAATTTTGGAAACTAGTCCCTTTACTAGAAGGTAAGAAGCCCGTTGGTTGCAAATAGGTATTTAAGACCAAATGGGATTCTAAAAGTAACGTGGATAAGTATAAAGTTCGTCTTGTAGCTAAAGTATATATTCAAAAGGAAGTGATTGACTATAAAGAGACATTTTCTCCAGTTTCATCAAAAGTTTTTTTAGAACAATCATGACTCTTGCTGCACATTATGATTTAGAGTCATTTGCGAATCCGGCCCTCTTTCGTTCGTCGTGACTTCATCAAATGGATGTCACAACAACATTTCTCAATCGAGACAATGAAGAAATGATTTACATGAAACAACTAGAAAATTTCATATTAGGAGATTCGAACAAAATGGTTGTAAATTGACAAAATCCATATATGGGCTCAAACAAGCATCTCGTCGGTGGTACCACAAATTTCATCAATTGATTATCTCATTTAGATTTAAGGTGAATATTGTTGATGATTGTTTGTATCACGAGTTCAATGGGAGCAAATTCATTTTCCTGGATTTGTATGTTGATGACATATTACTTGTCGCTAATGATATAGGCATATTGCACGAAACCAAAAGATTTCTTTCAGAAAATTTTGAAATGAAAGATCTTAGTGACGCCTCCTTTGTCTTAGGAATACAAATCCTTTGGGATCGTACCCATGGTACTCTTAATTTAACACAAAGGAGTTATATCGATAAAATATTTAAAAGATTTGGCATGCAAGATAGTAATCAGGAAACACTTTGGTCGCTATAGGAGATGAATTTAATATCAATCAGTACCCTAAAAATAATCTTAAAATTCAAGAGATGCAAAAGGTTCCTTATGCATCAGTAGTTGGGAGTCTAATATATGCTAAAATGTGTACATGTTCGGATATTGTGTACATTGTTGGTGTGTTACATAGATACCTAAGCAATCCAGACATGCAACATTGGAAAGAAACCAAAGGAGTCATGCAGTATTTAAAGAGAATAAAAGATTACATGCTCACTTATCAGAGATCAAATCATTTGGAGATCATTGATATTCTGACTCTGATTTTGCTCGATGTCAAGAAAGTATGATATCTACTTGGGTCTACATCTATTTATTGGTTGGTGAAGCTATTTCTTGGCGAAGTGCCAAACAGACACTTATAACATCATTAATCATGGCTGCAGAATTCATAGTTTGTTTTGAGGCATCAAACCAAGGAATTTGACTGAGAAACTTTCTCACATGACTGCGAATTATAAATGGCATAGAACGACCATTAAAGATATATTGTGACACTAAATCAAACATCTTGTACTCTAACAACAACAATAGCTCAACAAAATCGAAATATATCGATATTGAGTTAATAGTGGTAAAAGAAAAGGGTTCACAGTGGACAAATTTCCATAGAGCATATAAAGGTGAATTCTATGATAGCAGATCCTCTTATTAAGGGTATTCCACCCAAGGTCTTTCATGAGCATACAACTCAAATAAGTGTTTCAAGGTTTGAGGATTGTATCGTTTAGTGGGAGTTTGATATTTATTTTGTATTTTATGTTCTATGTCCTATATTCAAATATATATATATATATATATTTTGATAAAAAATAAAGTAATTGTGAGTTTATTTCACGTTGTAAGTGATCTCGTTTATGTAGGACCAGTTGAAAATCGACATGTGTAGATCATATTCATGTGGTTTTCATACTACACGTTCATAACAAGATTTATATCATTTAATCATTTCGGATTTAGTGATCATGGAAGGTTTAATTACGAAAAGTGTAGTGAAAGTCGCCATGATTCTATATTCGTTGTGGTTAATGGACAAATTATTTATACTCTAAGGTTATGATGGTAACATTTGAGCTCATACAGTACATACATTTCTTCGGATACACATATGATCCTATGGGAGATTGTAAGGAAGACTGGGGCCATATATGTATATTTTAAATGTATGATGTCATTATATTATTAGCCAAAACTAAAGCGATCTTATATAGTAAATTATAGCTAAAAAATGTAATTGTTATGAATTAAAATTACAGAAACCAATTCGTAATTTCTGATTTATTGATGGGCCAAATTAAAAATAATTAGAGTTGTATTTCTATAAATACATGGGTTGTGGTCCCCAAAATATAGACAAAAGAAAAAAATATTTTTGTTTCATAATTGAGAAGAAACAAAAAATCTTTCATTGTCGGATAATTGTTCATTGAAAGATTTAATCCCAAATTTTTCGATATTCTTGATGGATCAAGTACGTTTCCGCAATTTTCGTAAACTTTCTATATTCTACAATATATATATATATAAACTGTTAATATTGATTTCAAAATTAACAAGCCAATTATTATGATTAATCTCTAAATAAAATTGAACGATCTAGATTAAATAATGCATATTTTACGTTGCATGACATGAATGAAATCTAAAACTAATCTAGCAGTTCGAGATAAAAAATATTGAATATCTAAAAAAATACCACATAAACTTTGATAGAAAACGATTCATGTATTTACATATTATCCAGTTATTTATTCATTTAGAGTTTTTATTTATATAGTAATAGATAAATAAAATGCTTAACTAAACATATTTTCATATTGAAACACTTTTGATGCGAGGCCTGAATGCTACCCTAATTATATTTATATACAAAAACATAAGCTTTTGTGAATAGTGACCATACCATGTATCAATTAGCTAATAAAATAAAATGGACAAGTTGTGATAAAGTGTTACATAAAACAAAACAAAACTAAAATTCATGTAAAATAAAAGAGACACGCGTTTCCTTTCTCTCTCTCTTGATATTGAGGACAAATATATTAGTTTTATTTTTTTAAATATTTTTATTACTAAACAAATGTTTTTAGGAATGCATATATATATATATATATATCTTAAATAGTTACTAAATCACATGGTCCAGTGAACAATGATATTGGTTATGTGTCATATTTGTTATGATAAGTTGTCCTACATCGATTAGGATATGAACTTTGGGACTCATATATATGGTGTTGGACAACCCTAAACTCTTGAGCTACCTTTTGGGATTAATTAGGTCCAATCCATATTTGACATGATATTAGAGTCTGGTTTATCCCGATTTGAATATATCGATGTTGGACCCCCGATTGCGATGTCCACGCTCTAGGACCGAGCCTGAGCGTGAGGGGAGTGTTATGATAAGTAGTTCCATATCGACTAGGACATGAACTTTGGGACTCATATATATGGTGTTGGACAATCCTAAACTCTTGAACTAGCTTTTGCGATTAGTTAGGTCCAATCCATATTTGACAATATTTTCAACCATTTTATATATTTTTTTAATTTATTGGCATTTTTTGGACCATTGGATCAAATTTTATTATTGTTAAGGGAATGATCAATTTTTGAACGTTAGATCTGTGTAAAATATCTGAACCATCAATGTCATTACCACCCAAAATTTTTTAAACGTTAGATCTACAAACTTTAATAAATAACGTCCATTTTAGGTGCATCTTTACTCTTACCTTCTCTCTTCTTCACCCTTTTACTCTACCAGCCATTTTTCTCCATTTTCTTTCGGTTTGTTTCTGTTTGCTCGTCGATTGTCTCTCTATAAGCCATTTTGTTTCGATTTGTGTTTGTTCGCTCGTTGATTGCTCCGAGTATGTGATGTTTTACGATTTCTCCATATTATCGATCTCTGATTTCGTTAAGTTTTGCATTTTAGGGTTATTCTTAACTACCGAAGATCGTGTTGGGTTATTACGATGCTTTGTGGTTCACTCGTCGATTGCTCTGGATATGTGATGTTTTACGATTTCTCTATATTGTCGATCTCTGAATATGTTAAGTTTTGCATTTTAGGGTTATTCTTAGCTACCGAAGATCGTGGGGGTTTTCATGATGCTCTGTGGTTCGCTCGTCGAATGCTCCGGGTATGTGATGTTTTACGATTTTTCCATATTGTTGATCTCTAATTTTATTAAGTTTTTCATTTTAGGGTTATTCTTAGCTATCAAAGATCGTGTTGGTTTTTCACAATGCTCTGTGATTCGCTCGTCGATTGCTTTGGGTATGTGATTCTTTACGATTTCTCCATATTGTGGATCTCTAATTTTGTTAAGTTTTTCATTTTAGGGTTATTCTTAGCTACCAAAGATCGTGTTGTGTTTTCGCGATGCTCTGTGGTTGTTTATCTTGTGCTATACATTTATGTATTGCTTCAATCAGTGGGGGATGGTTTGCTTCAAGTGTTGTTGACTCCAGATCTGTTATGCTCTATACTAGGTTTATGATTCAAAGGTCAGATTCCGAGGGTTATATGCTTTGTGGTTGTTGGTAATGTGTTTGTAGTTGTCTAATTTCGTTGCTTATTTTTTGGATGTTAGATTTTAAAGCTATTTCCCGACAGTATAATGTCCTCTACGTATAAACAGATCACTAGAATATTACCTCCTTCCACTTTGATGTACATGGCTGCATCTCAGTGGCTCATAACACAATCTTCTTGTAAGAAGAATGTGTCAATTTTACTATACCAGGCCCTCGGTGCCTGCTTCAAACCATATAAAGCCTTGTTAAGATGTAAAAAATTATATTCTGATCCAATTACCTCGTATCCCGGTGGCTGCTCAACGTAGACTTCTTCTTTTATCTCACCATTTAAAAATGCCGACTTAACATCCATTTGATGTAGTGGCCAATCCTTCCGTGCTGCCACGGCTATCAAGGTTTGTATTGTATCGTACCTTGATACCGGGGCAAACATCTCTCCATAGTCTAGTCCGTAGGTTTGAGTAAACCCCCGAGCCACAAGTCTCGTTTTATACTTCTGAATTTTACCTTCCTCGTCTGTTTTCACCTTGAATATCCACTTCACCCTAATAACCTTCTGATTTGAGGGTCTCTTAGGAGATACCAAGTTTGATTTTTCTGTAACATTTGCATTTCCACGTCCATAGCCTCCTTCCAATTAGGATGTCTTAGTGCTTCTTCATAAGACGTGGGTTCAACCACAGCTAGGTAACAACTCTCCTCTGTCTGCACCCCTTCTGTGTCCTCCTCAATTCTATATAGGTCACTGAGTCTACATGTTCTGTGAATCTCACGAGACGATTCACTAGTGTTACCCGTACTGGCTCCTTGTGATGATGGTGTATTGGATAGTGAGAATTGTAAAGGAGTTGCAGGTGGTGTTGTCCTACTGCCACTCTCACTTAACCGGCCAGATGAGCTACCTACTTCAGACGTCGTAGGTACTCCCTCTAGGTTATTAACTCCCTGGGAATCTAGGAAACTCACTGGAATACTTGGTTCTGGCTTTTCTTGTGTTGTCTCCCAATCCCAGCCCTTCTCCTCGTCGAAGATAACATCCCTTGAAACCTCAACCTTTCCTATTTCAATCACGTAGACTCGATACCCCTTACTTTGGCTGCTGTAGCCTACAAAAACACAAGTCTGAGACTTGTCATCCAATTTACCTCTCTTCTGTGTTGGAACCATTATGTAGCATAGGCATCCAAACACTCTCAAATGTCCAATAGAAGGCTTATGTCCACTCCAAGCCTCTAAAGGGGTTTTATCTTGCAATGCCTGCATAGGTAGTCTATTTTGAATGTACGCCGAAGTAAATATTCCCTATGCCCAAAACTTTTAGGCATGTTTTTATCCTTAAGCATACTCCTCGTCATCTCCATTAGGGTGCGACTCCTCCGCTCAGCCACCCCATTCTGCTGTGGCGTATAAGCCACAGTTCGCTCTCTCATAATCCCCTTTTCAGCCAAATATTCTGAAAATTCATTCGAGTTGAATTCCGTCCCCCTATCAGACCTTAACTTTTTAACCTTCTTCTCCGTTTGATTCTCCACTTGAATCACAAACTTCCTGAAAATCCCGAACACATCAGACTTAAGTCTTAAGAAGTATACCCAGGTCATGTGAGAGTAATCAACTCTGAATGTGAGCAGATAGATACTCCCATCTAACGAGGGCGTGTCCATTGGTCCACAAAAGTCTATGTGAATTAACCCCAAAATGTGTTCCGCCTTATAATCTGATGTCTTCGGAAATTCTTGTCTGTGTTGCTTTCCCTTTACGCAAGCTTCACAGATCTCCTTCACTAAGGGTACTTGTGGTAGCCCCTTCACCAAGTTACCCTTCTATAATTTCTCCAGGTTATGTAACCCTGTGTGTCCCAATATTTTGTGCCATAGATCAGACACTGCTATCTTTTCTTGAGCTATTTTTGCCTCCTCCTTGGCTATCCTCCATTTTAGAGGATAAGCCTCTTTAACCATAGGTACATCCACGATCTTGGTTCCAGTCTTATCGCGAATCAAACACTTGTCTTCTGTGAATACAACTTCGTATCCATTCCTCACCATTTGCGGCACATTGAGTAAGTTCTTGTCCAACCCCGGTACTAGGAAACGTGTTTAATAACCTTCACTCCCTTCTTCGTATGAACTTGAATATTCCCCTTACCGGCAGTGGTCAAAACCTCCCCATTTCCAACCTTTATAGGCACTATAAAGTACCTATCTAGAGTTGTGAATTACTCCTCTTGTTTGGCCATGTGATTTGTAGCACCACTGTCCACTAACCACACATCGTCTTTAAAAACCTCATGTGTTAAGTGTGCTGCCGTAAATAATGAGTTTTCTTCTTCTTCTTCTTTTTCTTGCTGATTTAGATGTGCTTGATTCTGTGTGGGTCGTTTGTTCTTGTATTCTCGTGAAAAATGATCCAGTTTGCCACATGTGTAGCATTCCTTCTTGCTGATGGTTGTCTTTCTTGCATATGCTGCAAAACTTATAGTCTCCTTTCCCAAAGGATTTCTTGCTGGACTCAGATCTATTGTTGTTGACCTTAAGTCCTGTAAACTTTGCCTGGAATGCCCCTTCCAGACCACCACCGTGCATGTCTTCTAGTCTCGCTTCCGAAGACTGTAAAGATATAACAAGTTTCCCCACCGTGAGTGTTGTGAGGTCCTTCGTCACAGTGACCCTAACATACGGGTCAAAATGCTCCTATAATGAACACAGGATTTTTGACACCAGTGTGTCCTCCTTGATCTCGTCTCCAAAAGCCCTCATTTCATTCGCCAACTCCGTAACTTTGTTTGCAAAATCCTTAATGCTTTCCTTCTCACCCTGTCTTAGGGTGTAATAATTTGCTCTCAGCCTTTGGAGTTTGATCATTGCTGTCTTGGAGTCCCCTTGAAACCTCTCCTTAAGGAGATCCCAAGCAGCCTTTGATGTTTCACACATTGATAAGTGTGTTGCGAAAATATCATCAGACACCGCACTGAACAGAAGTTGCAGTGCAGTCTGATCTCTTGCCTCAATCTCTTCCCATGACTGCAACGCTTTTTGTAAATCTTCATCCATGGGAACAGCCCCTGTAACAGGCTTCTCGGGTAGTCCTTCTATGACCACCTTCCACAGTTGCTTAGATCTAAGCAAGGCCTTCATTTTTATCAGCCACAGATTGTAGCTTTTACCGTCCAAAATGGGTATCGGTGGTGCATCTTCTTGTTTGTTATTTGTGCTGGGTATTTTGTGATGTCTCTTGTGCTGGAAATGGTGCTTGTACTAGTACTCCCTCTCGGCTTTTAGATCCGAAAGGCTCTGATACCAATTGTTGTTGATAAGCTCATGAATCAATGAATAAATTTCATGAGCTAATTTATCTCCTTCTTATAACTTGTGTAAACATGAAAATGAAACTTGAATGATGTTTGTGTTTTTCTCGTATGGTTTGTATGAACTCTCTTCTCTCTCAAATGTGTTTGATGTTTTTGGTGAACTATGAATTTCTCTTAGGTGTCTTTCTCTCGAAGGTTCTCTCTAGCCCCGTCGTTCCCTCACCGGCCAATCTCAACAATGCATAACGCAACAAAACAAGGTGGTCGAGTTCTAACCCGATGCGGGAGCCGGTGTGACCGACAATCTTGGAGAAGGTGAAGAGCATGATGTCATGGTGAGGGGAAGGGGTGATGGGAGTGCAGTGAGGCCAGTAATAAGCAAAGTCATAAATGACTTTATACCGTCGGGCTTGTTCAGCATTGGCGTTCTAATGGTTCTGTCAGGATTGTTAAGTGACGTCACAAGCTCAATGTAAGCTCAGATACGTCGTCTCGTCGACGTATGTCTGCAAAAACGATATTCCCAAGGGGAAATTGGATTTTAATATAATTTGGAAAAGGGGAATTATTATATATGTTGGTTTGTAAGAATAAAAGAAAAAGTGAGTGGGGACAAGTGCATGTTACAATATCTCGCACAGGAATCCATAACACATGTTAGATGGACAGGGTTTTTTTCCTATTTTTTGGTCTCTAAAATGTGTATGTTCGAGAAACATGTCTGTCATTGATGTGCGTTAAGCTTAAGTAATAAAACCTAGACTAACGCTTCCGCAAGAATACGGATCGTGTAGTAACTAGGATCGAACACAAGAAATTGATGTGACTTATAAGCTATTAAACTAATGGAATAGACGTGTAAGGTGACTAAAGATGGAATTGTGATTGAACTAAACTAATAAATCGATGTGAGATAAACTTATAGCTAAGCACCATGGATATCGAGAGTTGCACAACGATGTAACGAAGTTCTAACGAGATAATTGGTCTTAGGTATTGTCACGAGTTCAGGGAATTCAAGCTCTCCTATAGGAACTGATTGGCGTAGACTTGTCCACTATCTAGCATGCATATACCAATGTATCCATTGCGCATCTTACATACATAGACGCATTACGACCGCTATCCTAATCCCTAGATTCAATCGATTGACCTGGCGTAGATTCTAAACCGATTAAACCCTAAATCATAGCTAAGTTCCAAAATCTAATGCCCTGGCGTTGGTTTATTAGACTTCTAACATCATTCATTCGAGTGGCGTACAAGCAATGAAAGCATTAAGATCAACCATGAAATCTGAAAACATGAGCAAATACCGAATTCATTCATATCGAGCGGCGTACAAGTATGAAAGCATTAAGATCCACCATTCATTAAGCACAAGACTTCATTACATATTAGCAATACTCTCTAACCTATGGCAATAGATCTACTTAGACATGAACTCAGGAAACGAAACACAAAAGAAATCTAAATTCAACATAGAAAGAGAATAAGAATGCTCCCTATTCATCAACCGATGTCTTCAATAGATCCTCCATGCTCCAGATCCTTCGTTCCGTCCTTCTCGATCTCTCCAAGTGTGTCCTCTATGTCTCTGAATCGTCC
>CM071874.1:11914168-11953971 GCA_036759665.1 Gynandropsis gynandra
CACCCATTTCAAATCAATAAACTATTTTGTGACTCGAAAGCTTGCAAAACTCTAGAAATCGAACTACTTACACTTATTGACGCCATTGAAGATTGACTCGTGCTCTCTTCGTGCTCTCTTCGCCAGTTTCCTTCTCGCCAACTTCAAATCGTTCGCCAACTTCAAATCGTTCCCTCTCAAGTTCGAAATCACTTATTTCTTTCTTGCTATCAACTTTTAAATAGGTTTCACGGCGAAAAACTGTTCGGCTTTCTCGTTTTCGGCAGTTTTTCACGTCGAAAAACTGCCGAACTTCCATTTTTCCACGCTCGAACGTTAAGGGCAAATTTGTCTTTTCTTCAGTTTTTATTTTTCGAATTTAATAATTATTTTGAGGAAGGGTATTTTTAAAATGATTTAGCCCTTTGAAGATATTTCTGATATTTGATTCTGCAATGCAGTTATCATAAAGACATAAACAGTCAATACGTTGTTAATTCATGATTAAGATAACATATATATATATATATATGTCTGTGTGTATATATATACTTATAATCGAAAATTCAGTAAAATTTTGATGTCGAAGTGAGACATACTGATCGAGATTGATGATGACGTCAGACAAGTGGTTGTTCTTCTATTATCTATATTGTTGTAAAATTTTAATTTATTAAAAATAATAATAATAAAGATTTTAAATTTCCTTTTGTAAAAATTTAGTATATAAGAATTATTAATCAATTTTATGTTATCTTATTATATACTAAAACAAAAATTAAAACGATTTTTTTTATAAAAAATGTAACGAATAGATAAAATATATTATCGTATAACTTTTACATAATTTTTCGCACGTAGCGGCCGTGCAATCTAGTATTTATATTATTATGTGCTGCAAATTTGGAAAAAGATTATTTATATTTTTATTTTTTTTAAAAATAATATATTTTTATGAAAAATTCATAAACATTTGTTAACTTATTTAAATTGATAAAAAATACATAAATTATTTTTTATATCTATTTATGAGTCCATATGTACTAATATATTTCTTTGAGAATAATATATATTTTTAAAATTAATTTTAAATTCAAAATAATTTTAAAACATCATATATCATTTTAAAAATAACATATATTCAATACATAATTGTGAAACAATATAATTTTTTTTTAAATAAATATATAAAAATAATTTATATATTTTTTGTGAGTTTAAAATGAATTTGAGATTTCTTTTATATCTTTTAGAAAAATTCATAGTTTAATGGATTATTGTGTCTCTTTGATTCCAACTTCAATTAATTTGAATACTTTTTTAAGACTAGAACTTAAAATTTGATGGAAGTGATATTTTGATGATATCCGCATTAAACTGAACACATTTAAGTTTTAAAACTATAGTTTTTCTAAATTTTAAGGTCATAAAAGATAAAATATTAAGTTAGTGCGATTTATAGGATTTAAAGAGATGAATTTATATAGTTTGAAAATTTGAGTGAAATGGAGTTTATAAAATTATATATATAAATTAGTGCAAAAATTTGTTACAAAAAGTGATTTCTCCTGAAGTTATCTCAACAGTTTTTTGATAAATTTTTATTTTAAAAAATAAATGAAAGGAATCCAAAATATAATTACTATATAGAATAATAAAGCTAAAACTCGTGAAACTCCACTAACCTTGAACCAATGTTCATTCAATAAGTATAATAAAGTTGAAACTCCACTAATTTATTTACCCATTTTTAACAATTAGTTTGTCGTTTCAATTACCCATCTTCTATCAACCCTTTAAAATGTTTTGTTTTTAGCAAATCCATGGTTTCATTGGATAAATCCATCTTCAATCTGTCGGAGGCAAAGTATGGTGAGCGATAAAGGATGTCGAAAGTGGTTGAAAGGGCGAGCGATAGTGAATTTCAACAACTAGAAGGTGACTGAAAAACATGGCGTTAATAATGAGTTTATTTTAATCGATTCCTTTGTTTCCGTAAATCTACGAATCTTCTCCCATCTTCAAACGTGATTTTGATGTTTTTACTACCATTCTCCCTATTTTACGGATTACATAGGCACCACTGCAACGTCATGCTGTAGAAGACAATGGAACTCAACAACATTGTCTGAATAACGTGACTATTCTGCGTTGGCGATATGTCGGCCAGACGACTAGATAGGACGAGACAAGAGGACAATCACTTCTAGAAAATGACAATTTCCAAACGACATTTCAGGACGGTCGCGACCGTTCGAAAATTCTTAGATGGATTACAGATTGATTGGCGACAAGGGAAATAATTTATGCGTAATTCGTCCACAAATTTGTGGACAGCCTTATCGTCGAGAATTCGTCTGTATTTATGGACGACCCGTCTTGGATTACGGGTAGACGGTAATTCCATTCGTAATTTATGGATGACCTTTATTGTCTGTTCGTAATTTATGGCTCCTACTTTTGTACGCAAATTTTGCAGAAGGATCTGTTCGGTCATCCGATTTTTCAATTTTATAGTCGAAATCTTTGTTGTTATTTTTTTGTGATTAGTGCCTTGTTACCTCCATTCACTTGCTTCATGAACTTGTATATATCATTATCTCCATTATTGTCATTTTTTACCCATATTTTTAGGCCCATTTTCAAAATTACAAACCTCAATATCATAACCTGATTTTACTGTATTATCCTCACCATGTTTTAGGCCCATTCACACCCTCTTTACCCATTTTTGCTCTTACCCTTCTTCTGCACCACAATTTCAAAGCCACCAATGCACTGCTACCGTTAGAATTTTTATGGAAAAACAGTCTATTCCCTCCTTAAAAATCATGTTTTAGTCTTATTCCCCCCTCGATTTTGATCCTCATCCTATTTCTCATTCGATTCCCCCCTCCATTTTCAGTTTTCATCCTATTTCTCCCTTAAAAATCATGTTTTATTCCTATTCCCCCCTCGATTTTGACCTCATCCTATTCCCCCTCAATTATCAAAAAATCTGCCTAAAACCCCCTCCGATTTTGACCCAATTTTGACCCAATTTTGATTTTAATTTTGACCCAATTTTGACCCAATTTTGATTTTAATTTTGATTTTAATTTTGATTTCATTTTAATTTCGATTTTAATTTGAATTTAAATTTTGATTTTGATTTTAATTTTAATTTTAATAAATCAAGTTAATTATTCAATTTAATCGACTTGATTTGATTTCGAATAAAATTAAGTACGATTTTTTACTTGAAACCAATTTTAACCCAAAATCGAATCCAATTCTGACTCTATTTTAACCCAAAACCGATCCAATTTTGACCCAAATTAAGATATCAATTTTGAATCGATTTAATCCGATTTTTTACTTCATTTTGACCCGATAAAATTAAGTACGGTTTTTACTTAATCCGTAATTTTAACCCAATTTTGATTTTAATTTTAATTTTGATTTTGATTTTAATTTTGACCCAATTTGTACTTAATTTTAACCCGAAATTTTACTTAATTTTAACCCAAAATCGAGCCTAATTCAATTTTAAAGTACGGTTTTTACTTAATCCGTAATTTTAACCCAATTTTGATTTTAATTTTAATTTTGATTTTGATTTTAATTTTGACCCAATTTGTACTTAATTTTAACCCGAAATTTTACTTAATTTTAACCCAAAATCGAGCCTAATTTTGACTCAATTTTAACCCAAAACCGATCCAATTTTAACCCAAATTATGATCTCAATTTTGATTCGATTTAATCCGAATTAATCCGAGTTAAGTATAAATTGAAAATCCGATTTAATCCGAATTAAGTATAAATTGAAAATTTGATTTGATCCAAATTAAGTATAAATTGGGATTAAATCGAGTAAAATCGAGTCAAAACTATGTCAAAATTGATTTTTTACCAAATTTTAATTTTAATTTTGGTCCAAATATGACTCAATTTTGACCTAGTTTTGACTCAATTTTGACTCGATTTAATCCCAATTTATACTTAATTTTGACGAAAATTCGTACTTAATTTGAACTCGAATTTTAACAATAAATCAAGTTAATTATTCAATTTAATCAACTTACTTGATTTAATTGATTTCAAATAAAATTAAATACGGTTTTTTTACTTAACCAATTTTAACCCAAAATCAATTCGGATTAAATCGAGTCAAAATTGAGATCATAATTTGGATTAAAGTTGGACTTAATTTGGGTCAAAATTGGATTGGTTTTGGGTTAAAATTGAGTCAAAATTGGATTCGGTTTTGGGTTAAAATTGGTTTCAAGTAAAAAACTGTACTTAATTTTATTTGAAATCAAATCAAGTAAGTCGATTAAATGAATAATTAACATGATTTATTAAAATTAAAATCAAAATTAAAATTAAAATCAAAATTAAAATTAAAATTAAAATTAAAATTAAAATCAAAATTAAAATCAAAATCAAAATTAAAATTAAAATCAAAATTGGGTCAAAATTGAAATTAAAATTGGGTCAAAATCGGAGGGGGTTTTAGGTAAATTTTTGATAATTGAGGGAGAAATAGGATGATGTCAAAATCGAGGGGGGAATAGGACTAAAACATGATTTTCAAAGGGGGAATAGGCTGTTTTTCCAATTTTTATTGAATCTATTCTTTTTCTTTTTCTTCTTTCAAGGTGTCTCCCTCCCTCCCTCCCTCCCTCCTCCTCTCAATTTATACATATTTATGTATATATAATATTCCCTTTTATTTTTTTATCTTGTTTCATAATATTGTTCCCTTTCATGGAGATCATTCGATCTATTATAATATTTGGAAAGAAAAATCTAAAAAGTTGGACGCAAATGATTAAGCCCCCTTTTCCATCTCCCTCTTTCTCTTCCCTCCCCCCATTGGAACTTTGGATGTCACGAACCAAATCAAAGGTATTGTTTCTTCATTCTCTCTCTTCCCATTATTCTTTGTCATCTCAAACCCTTGGCGATTGTCATATGCAACCGCGATTTCCTCTTCCTTGTACCCTTACTCCTCCATTGTCTTTCGCTTTTGATTCTTCAGTCTCCCGGTCTGGATCCTAATCTCCTTCTTCTCCTGATTGTAATGGATTATAATAAAAAGCTGCGAACCAACAAAGAATCAAGCGAGCGAGATTGAAGTAAACTAACATACAGATTCAGGATAAGTTTGAAATAGTTGAAAACATCAATCGATAATTTCATCTCAGGAAGCATGTAGGCCATCTTCGATTAGTAGAGAAGCGGTTACATCAATTTATCGGCGGATGAACAATCTGATGGATTTAAAGGAAATCAATAAGGTATCTTGAGTACAACGGAGATAAAATGAATTTTGAGTATAGTGGAGAGACGATGGTGGAGACCTAAGAATCAGAGAGGAAAATAAGAAAACTGTAATCGGCGGATGAGCAAATTGATGGATTTAAAGGAAATTGATAAAATTTTTTAAAATTCAATTGATCGAAGTAACGAAGAGTTCACATTGAAGGAGATTTGAAAGTAGAGCATTCAACATAATATCAATAACATTATGTCGAATTAACTGAATAGTTTGCATTGAAGAAGATTAGAAAGTGAGCATTCAAGATAATACGATATCAACTTTATTAACACTTTATTATTTAATATTTTTTTAGAAAAAAATATTCATTTTTCTTTGATTTTTTTAAATGAATACATATTAATTATTAAATAAATCTATATTACAAAGTAATTGTTAATTATTTTTAAACAATATTAGAAAATATTATAATAGTATTTTTATATTTTTTTTATAAATAAATAATATTATATATGGAAATATATTTCTATGGTGTTATTTTAAAATAATATAATAAAATCTGAATGTGAAGAAATATATATATATATATATGAATTTCATAATTGTATTATATTCAATATATATTATTAATACATACAAAATAAATATGTATACAATTTTAAATCATATATATAATAAGGAGGTTTTTTTCTCTTCTTTGGTTAAACCACATCACCAAGAGAGAGAAAATTTTCATTTAAATATAATTTAAATATAATCTTAATACTAATAAATGAGAATGTGACAATATATTTTATTTTAAAAAATTATTTACAAAATTTTTTAAAAATAAATTATAATTTCTTATGAATTAATCAAATTTAAGTTTCTAAATTTTGAAAAAAAATATTAAAAATAATTAAGTTACAAGGTATTCGTTTATGGTAATTTATTTGTTATAAAAAAATTGAATAAAATCATATTATTTTTATATCAATCTGTATTTGAATATAGAACCATATCAAGAATCAAAATCAAATAGAGACTCAAAATATTAATATTTAACGAAAACAACTAATACATTACACAAAATATAAATTAGGTAACAAAATATTTTATAGAATGTATAAACACATATGGAACCATATTAAGTTAAACATATATTCGATTTTTATCTTCGCATTTTGTATTTTTACTTATAAAAAATTACATATATCAACCTAAGAAACCTAGAGATTTTCAAAGACCTATAATTTGATATTTTTGTTGGGTTTTTTTCTTGCAATGAGCAGCTAAACATGGGGGACAAGCGAATGCATGTGAAAAAATGTTGTTTACTCATCTGTTGGCTAAATATTTCTCCACTTTTAAGTTCATATTTTTAGTTTGAGTTGAGTCATTCATATAGTTTGGTTGTGCATAATTCTGTAGATTATACTTATAGTAAATGAGATATTATTAGAGATGACCAGTATGCAACTAAAACGACTATAAAACCTTAATTTTGATTCCATATGTGTATTGATCAACTCGAATTTTGTTTTGAAACAGGAAATGTTATTGTTGGTGTAGAGATAAAATAACATTCAGACCTTTTTTCGTTTAGACCAACGTTGCCGGCGTATTACAATACTATGAGGTTATTCTCCATTTATCTCGGAAAATAGAAGGGCTTAACTATCACATTGATAAAGAAAGTTTTGGCCTTTTCGATTTCAATACCACTCATATGTCTTCAAATTTTTTATTTCTTTCTTTGTTATATATAGGAAGCGATTTTCCTTTGCAATCTAGTGGAAATGAATTTTTCATGTTAGCATTTGGTTTTGTGTTCCTCCTCAACAAAATTCCATATCTTATGATATCTCTGCATCATTAATTTTTTTTAGAAATATTGAGAATGGAGATTAATGGACAAAGCAAAAGGGTTACTAATGCCATAAACAAATTGGGATCGATGAAATCAATATATATTTTTGTTGGTTATTATAGTATCGTGATCCCACATCTTTCATTATTATCAATTGGAAATCTAGCTTTTTTGTTGTCCAATACAATTGTTTAAGTTTTCATAAATCTATGTTGTATTTTCATGCTTTTGTGTAAACTAGATTCATATAAATATTCATTTGTTTATTGTGTTCAAATTCGATACTTTTACTATGTTGTTTCAATGCCTCTCTTACTGAGGAAAAATGAATAGTTTAATTATATATTTCTATCTATATTTGCAATTATTGTTACCTCATTGTCTTTGTGTCTACTTAAAAAATTGTTGTCTTTTCCAAATTTTATTGTTGTAGATGATTCAAGACGTATGGTAAAAAAACCTCAATCATTCGATTAGATTTGTTATATCCTTTCAGGTTAAAAGTTTGGATATTCTTTTTAATTTATGAATTTAATATTATTCTTTAACAAATATATATATGTACTATCTCATAGTAAAATATTTATTTATCGTATTTTTATAATCATATTAATATCTTAATCATGACATAACTGATAACATGTAATTTGTCATAGTATTTTCATCATTCCTATGTTTAGTTTTGATTACGTTTCTTGGACTTTACCAACTTATTGAGTATGTTTGAGGACTTCTTCTATCATTTCATGTTTTGTGTAGGAAACGAAGACTTATGAAGCAAACACGAGTGATTACGGCAAATCTACCCGAAAACATGACCAAGTGATAAGAAGGAATACGTGCACGGCCACGGAACCAAATGGAACACCCGAGCATCGAGCGAAAGGAGCGAAAACAACAAGATAACACACCTCACTCGGGCTTGGAAAAGGCCCCGCGCAGGCTGCAACTCCAGCAAAGTTTACACGACTCGGGGAGGCTTGGAGCACGCACGGATTTGGCTGAAGAACCTGACCCCACGCGGGGTGGCTAAGGAGCCCGCGCGGGCTTCCTTTCCAGCAGACTTTGCACGACACAGGGAGCTGAAGAGGCCGCTCGGGCTGGTTGAGAAGCATTGAGCCCGCGTGGATTGAGCATGAGTCCGCGCGGGTCCCCTTTCTAAGAGAATTCTGTTTTAGGGTTTTGAACGTGAATTAAAAAGAGGAAGAAGCCATCTAGGGCAAGAGGACGACGCACAGACCAGAAAAAGAGACCAAAATACACAGGAGAAAAAGGGGAGAACACGGTTGAAGACTTTGGCCATCCAAAGGATTCATCCGAGGCCACCGCTCGGGATGGTATGGAAGATGAACATTTACTTCGTTTGTGTTTGTGTCCCTATGTGTTCTGAGTAGATCTGTTATCATGGGTTAGGGATGCCAATGTAATGGATTGTTTGATTCGTTAATGGTTGATTTCGTTTTTGTTCAATCGTATGGTTCGATAGGTTATAGATATGTGCATAATGCCTTTATACGTTGTTGATTTCATGCTTGAATGTGACTAGATCTATTCGAATGGGATTAGACACGTTTGAAGGAGATTATAGATTCGTCTAGGCATCGAGAGAGTCAGACTTGAGTCTCGGGAATTAACCTTCGAATGAATTAGATTAATGAGAATTTGACCGACCGGTTAATCTATTTAGGAACGATAATAATCGAGGTAGAACCCCCATTGTTCGTCATGCATTTAGGTTGTAGATTTACTGCATCGGGAGGCGAGTACGTTTATATCTTAGATAGAAGATTAGGCTCGGGAGAGTCATTTCCGTTTATAGAGTTTGAATTCCCATCTGATATTAGAGGTTGAATTCTCTATTGTTCTTCATGCATCTAGACGTTCCGTGCTACATCGGGAGATGAGTGATGTTGATTTCCTAGGTAGAGGATTTAGGCATCAGAAGAGTCATTTCCAGCATTAGAGGTTGAATTCCCTATCGTTCTTCATGCATCTAGATGTTCCGCGCTACGTCGGAAGATGAGTGACGTTGATTCCCTAGGTAGAGGATTAGATTTTAGTTCCCCATCGATTGATATAAACCGATTTCATGTTCCATAGAAACGTCCATTGCATATTTCGGTATTCCCGAAGCCCGTGGTACTCCATCTTGCTGAGTCTAGCTTCACCATCTTTTATTTCATTTATTTTCCAGTTCGATATCCATCTATTAATCGATTTTCTTCTCGTGATATCTTAGTTCTAACGCTGCACTGGTCCCCAGTGTTCGACCCTTGTACTATACGAACTGTATACTTGCGGTAAAGTGGTCTAGAAAATTTAAAAACTCTGATTCCGATCATCACCACCAACACATGTAACGAGACATAAAATAAGAAGAAAATAATCAAATCCAATTTATTAATATTAAGATTATATATAAGTATGTAGTTAGTTATATCATTAACGTTCTAATATTGATCGTAAATTAATTTAAATTTGCAAAAATCTTAAATACACTACAAATAATCGGTAAATTAATTATATTAAATTTTAATGTTCTCTTATTTTTAGAATAAATAAATAATCATATATAAATAAAATTAAAATTGTTCCATTTTTAAAAGCTCGCGCATCCCTTTCAAATGGTTTCATTCACACCGATCTGCTTCTATTTGCTATCTGGTTCAAGATTACCTATTTCGTTTCTAAAGTATTGTCTAATGGTTTGAAGCTCAAAATTATTCAAAAGCCTTGGAGTTATAGAAAAATTTTTCTTTAGCATTTCCTTTGAAGTGCAGAAACTGCATTGATCAAGGTTGTAAAATCATCATTGATGCTTGCTTACGAGGTTTACGTTGTTGGTCCTATTTTTGAAATGAAGGTATGTTGTGCACATTCTCTATAATAATGAAAAATTCTTCTTTATATATGCTATATAGACATTTGTTTGTTTTCTTTTTTAAAGCCAAATTGATGCAAAATGGGGCTGGAAAAATCTGTATGCAAGTAGAACATGAGTGGAGATTATTGGCGTCATGTCTTGGTTCCTCTTACTAGAAAAATATTTAAATATAGAGCTCAATAAATCAAATCATTTACTTTAAGAGAGTATCATTTTTTCTCCCATGTTGATAAAAAAAACGCCATCAATGAAGATCCATGACATGTAAATGCTCTTGATTATCCTTGAATTATTACCGTATTGTTGGTTAGAAACCTTTTTTCGAATATATATATGGATTTAGAGGTATAGAGTATGATATTAAAGGTCACGATCAATGATCGCAACAAACAAAGTGATTCAAGACTCCTCTGTATTTCCTTTGAAAAAATAAAGATCGATCCAGAGATATTGCAAATCAATATGCACATGGAGAAATGACTTGGTTTAAAAACCAAGTTATCATAGGGACGAGTCAAAAATATAAGACACTTACAAATTCAAGACACGTTTATATCGAGTATTGGTTGGATTGGTTGACCACAAAGAACTTTTATACGGTAAGTAGTTTCACAATGAATCAATAATATTATTTCTTTGCTAATAAACTTATCTAATTAAAATTTCTACGTTGTAGATATTGTTGGACTTGTAATTGCTATGCAAGAATTAAATTTGTAGCTTCCTACCTCTGATAAAACAATAGAAATTCGATTGATACTAAATAGGTAAGTATTTAATATTGTTGCTTTATTAACCTATTATATTATTTCTTCTGCAATAATTTGCTCACTTTGTTTGAACCATTTCAAATACAGAAAATATGTTGTAAAAATATCGATATAGGATGGACTTCTATGTATTTTCGTTCAAATATTACTCAAATGATTGTCCAGAAAACATTCATGATCGTAACACATACTATTCTCATTATGATCAATGGTTTAAAAAAAATAAATTTAAACTTATATTAATTATTTTTTTGGTTCATGTGATTGCATAATTAACACTTCGATCGTTCTCTTCCACAAACATCTACACCAATGAAAATCTAAAGATAAACAAGAAATTCTAACATAGTTTTAAAGATTTCCAAATTATATCAATACCTCAATAATTATTTTAATCATGTTATGATTTAAATTTAGTACTAAAAAATTATGTATGTACGAATAGGAAAAAAAATCATGCCGAAAACTCATGTCCAAATCATGCAATCACTTTCTATGAAAAATTACGCTTTAAAATTTCAAAGATATTATGAGCAAATCGCAGTGTTAGTTTATTGGTTAAACTTTTACATTGAAAATTAAAATTTTTGCGTTTGTATTGGACGATATATATATCAAATGTCATGACAATGTTTGAATTAATGAATTATGTATAACATTTTAAAAGATTATAATTTAATTATAACAAAACCGCGCAACGTGGCGTGGGTATCATCTAGTTTATATAAATAAAGATATTTTTCTCTCTCCAATAAGGTGACTTCACTAGAAGAGAGTAAAAAATCTCTTTATTTATATAGTTGTAAAAAAATATAAGCACCTTTGTTTTATTTTATTTGCTAAGTTGGCTTCTGAAAGTCCTATGCCTAATATGTAATATTCAATAGTTATGGGTTTAAGTTGTAATTATTAGAGAGTTAATAATTATAAATAAACGCTTAACGAGGTTTCGTAAACATATACTATTCTAAGACGAAAACCCTAGCCGCCAGTAAAAGAAAAAAACCCGAAGAACGAAAAACAGTTTTTCGTTCTTCCGAATCCCGCATCAAAGCAATCCCGATCATCCGTTTCAACGCAACAGGTATAACTGAAACCGTTTCAATATTTGTTTGTCGTTGAAATCTGTAAAACTAATCCGAACATGACTAGATCTAAATTCGGGTTGATAAAAACACGCTTCCGCTAATTGAATCAACCCTACAAGTGGTATCAGAGCGCCTGGTTGCATGTTTAGGATTAGTTTTTTCGAAATTTTATGAAAATCGGATCGAAAAAACGTGAAAACCGCGCGCGCTACGCGCCCGCGCACCAGAAATTCACGCTGTCGCGTGAAAGGAGATGGAGCGCATGGTCGACGGCCGACGCCTTTGCTCGCCGGACGAGGGTCGTCCACCGCAGGCGAAGGCCGGCCGGCGTATCCAGTACCGCCGCGGCACAGAGGAGGCGACGGGAGGCGGTACCCATAATTTTCAAGACATCCGAGCGAAAACCAAATTGTGTACATAAAAAGTAAATATATCACAATGAGATTTGTATTAAGATGTATCGACAATGGAGGTCTCAGAGAAAAACGACGATAATGAAGGTTTCAGAGATAAACAAAGACGAAGAGAGCTCGTGAATGGTGAATGAGACGATGCATGGATGGAGTCAGGACGAGATCCATGCACAATGGAGTTGATGGTGAGAGGAGAGCGACACACAAATTTGACTGCGAGAGAAGAGCGACGCATAGAGTCGACGGTAAGAGAGAGAAATGGATGAGGGGAGGGTTGTGAGAAGCAATGACACATGAGTGAAAGATAGAAGGAGAAAATGACTTCAACTTAACATAATTTTAGGTGAACTTGTAATTAATAGTAAAAATAAGGGTCGTTTTGTAAATTTTTTTATAAATTGTATAATTTATATCTAACGATTTTAGATAACCCAATATAAAGTATCACTTTTTTTAATTGGAAAATAAGATTTGAGAAAATAATTTGAAACTTTTATTTTTATTTTACAATCATTTTCCCCAAACAAATTTGAGAAAACAAAAAAAATAATATAGATATCGTTATTCGTAAAAATAAAAGTTTACGTATATAAAGTCAAAGTCAGCAACATTCTTATTTATGATTAATAAGTAGAAAAATGATCTAATCTTATATGTTATATAAAACCTTTATGTAAAACTAGGGTTTTAGAATATTTTTAGATATAACTAGGAATGGACATCAGTCGGGTACCCATAATTTTCAAGACATCCGAGCGAAAACCAAATTGTGTACATAAAAAGTAAATATATCACAATGAGATTTGTATTAAGATGTATCGACAATGGAGGTCTCAGAGAAAAACGACGATAATGAAGGTTTCAGAGATAAACAAAGACGAAGAGAGCTCGTGAATGGTGAATGAGACGATGCATGGATGGAGTCAGGACGAGATCCATGCACAATGGAGTTGATGGTGAGAGGAGAGCGACACACAAATTTGACTGCGAGAGAAGAGCGACGCATAGAGTCGACGGTAAGAGAGAGAAATGGATGAGGGGAGGGTTGTGAGAAGCAATGACACATGAGTGAAAGATAGAAGGAGAAAATGACTTCAACTTAACATAATTTTAGGTGAACTTGTAATTAATAGTAAAAATAAGGGTCGTTTTGTAAATTTTTTTATAAATTGTATAATTTATATCTAACGATTTTAGATAACCCAATATAAAGTATCACTTTTTTTAATTGGAAAATAAGATTTGAGAAAATAATTTGAAACATTTATTTTTATTTTACAATCATTTTCCCCAAACAAATTTGAGAAAACAAAAAAAATAATATAGATATCGTTATTCGTCAAAATAAAAGTTACGTATATAAAGTCAAAGTCAGCAACATTCTTATTTATGATTAATAAGTAGAAAAATGATCTAATCTTATATGTTATATAAAACCTTTATGTAAAACTAGGGTTTTAGAATATTTTTAGATATAACTAGGAATGGACATCAGTCGGGTACCCATAATTTTCAAGACATCCGAGCGAAAACCAAATTGTGTACATAAAAAGTAAATATATCACAATGAGATTTGTATTAAGATGTATCGACAATGGAGGTCTCAGAGAAAAACGACGATAATGAAGGTTTCAGAGATAAACAAAGACGAAGAGAGCTCGTGAATGGTGAATGAGACGATGCATGGATGGAGTCAGGACGAGATCCATGCACAATGGAGTTGATGGTGAGAGGAGAGCGACACACAAATTTGACTGCGAGAGAAGAGCGACGCATAGAGTCGACGGTAAGAGAGAGAAATGGATGAGGGGAGGGTTGTGAGAAGCAATGACACATGAGTGAAAGATAGAAGGAGAAAATGACTTCAACTTAACATAATTTTAGGTGAACTTGTAATTAATAGTAAAAATAAGGGTCGTTTTGTAAATTTTTTTATAAATTGTATAATTTATATCTAACGATTTTAGATAACCCAATATAAAGTATCACTTTTTTTAATTGGAAAATAAGATTTGAGAAAATAATTTGAAACTTTTATTTTTATTTTACAATCATTTTCCCCAAACAAATTTGAGAAAACAAAAAAAATAATATAGATATCGTTATTCGTAAAAATAAAAGTTTACGTATATAAAGTCAAAGTCAGCAACATTCTTATTTATGATTAATAAGTAGAAAAATGATCTAATCTTATATGTTATATAAAACCTTTATGTAAAACTAGGGTTTTAGAATATTTTTAGATATAACTAGGAATGGACATCAGTCGGGTACCCATAATTTTCAAGACATCCGAGCGAAAACCAAATTGTGTACATAAAAAGTAAATATATCACAATGAGATTTGTATTAAGATGTATCGACAATGGAGGTCTCAGAGAAAAACGACGATAATGAAGGTTTCAGAGATAAACAAAGACGAAGAGAGCTCGTGAATGGTGAATGAGACGATGCATGGATGGAGTCAGGACGAGATCCATGCACAATGGAGTTGATGGTGAGAGGAGAGCGACACACAAATTTGACTGCGAGAGAAGAGCGACGCATAGAGTCGACGGTAAGAGAGAGAAATGGATGAGGGGAGGGTTGTGAGAAGCAATGACACATGAGTGAAAGATAGAAGGAGAAAATGACTTCAACTTAACATAATTTTAGGTGAACTTGTAATTAATAGTAAAAATAAGGGTCGTTTTGTAAATTTTTTTATAAATTGTATAATTTATATCTAACGATTTTAGATAACCCAATATAAAGTATCACTTTTTTTAATTGGAAAATAAGATTTGAGAAAATAATTTGAAACTTTTATTTTTATTTTACAATCATTTTCCCCAAACAAATTTGAGAAAACAAAAAAAATAATATAGATATCGTTATTCGTAAAAATAAAAGTTTACGTATATAAAGTCAAAGTCAGCAACATTCTTATTTATGATTAATAAGTAGAAAAATGATCTAATCTTATATGTTATATAAAACCTTTATGTAAAACTAGGGTTTTAGAATATTTTTAGATATAACTAGGAATGGACATCAGTCGGGTACCCATAATTTTCAAGACATCCGAGCGAAAACCAAATTGTGTACATAAAAAGTAAATATATCACAATGAGATTTGTATTAAGATGTATCGACAATGGAGGTCTCAGAGAAAAACGACGATAATGAAGGTTTCAGAGATAAACAAAGACGAAGAGAGCTCGTGAATGGTGAATGAGACGATGCATGGATGGAGTCAGGACGAGATCCATGCACAATGGAGTTGATGGTGAGAGGAGAGCGACACACAAATTTGACTGCGAGAGAAGAGCGACGCATAGAGTCGACGGTAAGAGAGAGAAATGGATGAGGGGAGGGTTGTGAGAAGCAATGACACATGAGTGAAAGATAGAAGGAGAAAATGACTTCAACTTAACATAATTTTAGGTGAACTTGTAATTAATAGTAAAAATAAGGGTCGTTTTGTAAATTTTTTTATAAATTGTATAATTTATATCTAACGATTTTAGATAACCCAATATAAAGTATCACTTTTTTTAATTGGAAAATAAGATTTGAGAAAATAATTTGAAACTTTTATTTTTATTTTACAATCATTTTCCCCAAACAAATTTGAGAAAACAAAAAAAATAATATAGATATCGTTATTCGTAAAAATAAAAGTTTACGTATATAAAGTCAAAGTCAGCAACATTCTTATTTATGATTAATAAGTAGAAAAATGATCTAATCTTATATGTTATATAAAACCTTTATGTAAAACTAGGGTTTTAGAATATTTTTAGATATAACTAGGAATGGACATCAGTCGGGTACCCATAATTTTCAAGACATCCGAGCGAAAACCAAATTGTGTACATAAAAAGTAAATATATCACAATGAGATTTGTATTAAGATGTATCGACAATGGAGGTCTCAGAGAAAAACGACGATAATGAAGGTTTCAGAGATAAACAAAGACGAAGAGAGCTCGTGAATGGTGAATGAGACGATGCATGGATGGAGTCAGGACGAGATCCATGCACAATGGAGTTGATGGTGAGAGGAGAGCGACACACAAATTTGACTGCGAGAGAAGAGCGACGCATAGAGTCGACGGTAAGAGAGAGAAATGGATGAGGGGAGGGTTGTGAGAAGCAATGACACATGAGTGAAAGATAGAAGGAGAAAATGACTTCAACTTAACATAATTTTAGGTGAACTTGTAATTAATAGTAAAAATAAGGGTCGTTTTGTAAATTTTTTTATAAATTGTATAATTTATATCTAACGATTTTAGATAACCCAATATAAAGTATCACTTTTTTTAATTGGAAAATAAGATTTGAGAAAATAATTTGAAACTTTTATTTTTATTTTACAATCATTTTCCCCAAACAAATTTGAGAAAACAAAAAAAATAATATAGATATCGTTATTCGTAAAAATAAAAGTTTACGTATATAAAGTCAAAGTCAGCAACATTCTTATTTATGATTAATAAGTAGAAAAATGATCTAATCTTATATGTTATATAAAACCTTTATGTAAAACTAGGGTTTTAGAATATTTTTAGATATAACTAGGAATGGACATCAGTCGGGTACCCATAATTTTCAAGACATCCGAGCGAAAACCAAATTGTGTACATAAAAAGTAAATATATCACAATGAGATTTGTATTAAGATGTATCGACAATGGAGGTCTCAGAGAAAAACGACGATAATGAAGGTTTCAGAGATAAACAAAGACGAAGAGAGCTCGTGAATGGTGAATGAGACGATGCATGGATGGAGTCAGGACGAGATCCATGCACAATGGAGTTGATGGTGAGAGGAGAGCGACACACAAATTTGACTGCGAGAGAAGAGCGACGCATAGAGTCGACGGTAAGAGAGAGAAATGGATGAGGGGAGGGTTGTGAGAAGCAATGACACATGAGTGAAAGATAGAAGGAGAAAATGACTTCAACTTAACATAATTTTAGGTGAACTTGTAATTAATAGTAAAAATAAGGGTCGTTTTGTAAATTTTTTTATAAATTGTATAATTTATATCTAACGATTTTAGATAACCCAATATAAAGTATCACTTTTTTTAATTGGAAAATAAGATTTGAGAAAATAATTTGAAACTTTTATTTTTATTTTACAATCATTTTCCCCAAACAAATTTGAGAAAACAAAAAAAATAATATAGATATCGTTATTCGTAAAAATAAAAGTTTACGTATATAAAGTCAAAGTCAGCAACATTCTTATTTATGATTAATAAGTAGAAAAATGATCTAATCTTATATGTTATATAAAACCTTTATGTAAAACTAGGGTTTTAGAATATTTTTAGATATAACTAGGAATGGACATCAGTCGGGTACCCATAATTTTCAAGACATCCGAGCGAAAACCAAATTGTGTACATAAAAAGTAAATATATCACAATGAGATTTGTATTAAGATGTATCGACAATGGAGGTCTCAGAGAAAAACGACGATAATGAAGGTTTCAGAGATAAACAAAGACGAAGAGAGCTCGTGAATGGTGAATGAGACGATGCATGGATGGAGTCAGGACGAGATCCATGCACAATGGAGTTGATGGTGAGAGGAGAGCGACACACAAATTTGACTGCGAGAGAAGAGCGACGCATAGAGTCGACGGTGAGAGAGAGAAATGGATGAGGGGAGGGTTGTGAGAAGCAATGACACATGAGTGAAAGATAGAAGGAGAAAATGACTTCAACTTAACATAATTTTAGGTGAACTTGTAATTAATAGTAAAAATAAGGGTCGTTTTGTAAATTTTTCTATAATTAGGTTTCGATAGATATTTTTCTTTGAAATTAAGAACTTATTTCTGAATCCGAAACCATGGATTACATTTATAAATATTTTGAACCCGAATTTACGAATTCAGATATTTTATCTCGGATTCGGATATATTCCGGATCTGATAGATAATTTGGGTAATTTGTCCAACCCTAAATACAACTAAAGTTATTTACCTTCTTAGTTTATGATTAATACCTAAAAATTTAAAAATGACCTTTAAAATCGTATAAATTGTTTGAAATGAAAGTCCTATGCCTAATATGTAATATTCAATAGTTATGGATTTAAGATGTAATTATTAGAGAGTTAATAATTATAAATAAACGCTTAACGAGGTTTCGTAAACATATTATTCTAAGACAAAAACCCTAGCCGCCAGTAAAAGAAAAAACCCGAAGAACGAAAAACACTTTTTCGTTCTTCCTAATCCGAACATGACTAGATCTAAATTCGGGTTGATAAAAACACGCTTCCGCAAATGAAATCAACCCTACAGTGGTATCAGAGCGTCTGGTCATATGTTTAGGACTAGTTTTTCTAAATTTTATGAAAATCGGATCGAAAAAAATGTGAAACTCGCGCGCGCGTAGCGCACGCGCACCAGAAAATTCACGCCTTTGCGTGAAAGCGGCACCAAGCGACGGCCGAAACCTAGCATGACTAGATCTAAATTCGGGTTGATAAAAACACGCTTCCGCTAATTGAATCAACCCTACAGCTTCATAGGGGCTAACTTCAAAAATATCCTTGTAGGGCTAAAACACTTCAAAAATACCCTTCCCGAAAAAGAAAAAGTTTTTAACTTCAAAAATACCCTTATAAATGTTAATATTCCCAAAATACCCCTACGACCTTACGACCTAGTTCGACCCAGTTTGACCCTGCGATCCTTGTCCCTCTGTGACCCTTGTTCCTCTGCCACCCTTGGACCCCTGCGACCCTTATCCCTCTTCGACCCTTGTTCCTCTACGACCCTTGGACCCCTGCGACCCAGCTCAAATCAAAATATGTTGGACCCGTGCGACCCTTCTGACCATTGCGACCCTTCCGACCATTGCGATCCATTCGACCATTTCGACCCTTTCGACTAGTCTTTTCAATGTCAGACTACTGTTTTTTCTAGGTTCTAGTTATGCTTTTTATTTTACCAATGCCACATTGAAGACCTATATTAAAGGTTCTTTAATGTGTCAATACATGCACCTTGGTCATTCTTTGTATTTATTGTCTTTCTGGAATTTTAGGAGTCCATTTATTTTTCGTTATAAATAGAAGAGAAAAAACCGTAAAGTTACAACAACAAACAGCAAATCATCTCTTGTTTCGAGTCTTTCATTCTCTCAAAAGGGCGATTTCTAACATCTAACCCTAAATTCTCTGAAAAATCCTTGTTACCTTGTGATCGTTAAGGTCACATGGTCGACCCAGGGCATCGTGCTGTCTATTTGTTATTCAATGTTTTGGTAATCGTCGGACTCAGTCTGTATGTAGATACACACAAGTACTTACAACTTGGATGGAGGACTTTGTTATGTATCTGCACTACATAAGGTCTTGGTAATCAACGGACTCAGACATCAAGTTTTATTCGCGTTACCTAAGGTCACGGTTGGAGGTCAAATTGGAGAAGTCACACACGACTCTTCTTGCGGGGAAGGGCTCCGATGTGTCTTTAAACTTCGGAAAATTTGACCTTTTTTTTCTTTCCTTTTTTTTTTCTCGAACTTCTTTTTGCATTTCTTTTGCTTCAACTTTTTTCTTTCCTTGTTTTAACCGTTGTGACCTTTGAGACCTTATGTAATCAATATTTAAACGTTGAAAATATCTTATTTTGCATCTATTGTTCGTAAGATTATGACCCAATATGACCCGTTATGCGACGCTCAATCGGATTAAATTATAATCAGGTTTAAACGGGTACGACTCATGCGACCACACATAACCCTTGTACGACTCATGCGACCCAATATGATCACATATGACCCATGGACGACTCATGCGACCAAATATGACTCATGGACGTATAATGCGAACACATAAGACCCTTGTACGAATAATGCGAGCCTATATGACCACATATGACCCATGGACGACTCATGCGACCACATAAGACCCTTGTACGACTCATGCGACCCTTTGTACAATAATAGTAAATCCACAAAAACATCGATACTAACAATAATACATTCTATTGAATAATAGTAAAAAAGCCAACCAAAAACAAACATGAATTTTGTTGTTCAAATGAAGTTCAACCAAATACAAAAACCAACCAAATACAACACATAATACCCTTGTACGACTCATGCGACCCAATATGATCACATATGACCCATGGACGACTCATGCGAGCAAACATTACCCATAGACGACTCATGCGACCAAATATGACCCTTGGACGTCTAATGCGAACACATAAGACCCTTGTACGACTCATGTTACCCTATATTACCACATATGACCCATGGACGACTCATGCGACCAAACATTACCCATGGACGACTCGTGCGACCAAATATGACCCTTGGACGTCTAATGCGAACACATAAGACCCTTGTACGAGTCATGCAACCCTATTTGACCACATATGACCCATGGACGACTCATGCGACCCTTTGTCCCTTGCGACCCTTTGTCCCCTGCGAGCCTTGGACCTTCTGCGACCCTTTGTACAATAATAGTAAATCCACAAAAACATCGATACTAACAATAATACATTCTATTGAATAATAGTAAAAAACCAGCCAAAAACAAACATGAATTTTGTTGTTCAAATGAAGTTCAACCAAATACAAAAACTAAATACAACAGAATTTAATCTATGAAGATTATAGGGGCAAGCAGTAGACAAGGTACATCATCGACAACGGTGTCCAGTTCGACTTTGAGGGTACAACCGACGTTAAAGCCATTATCTTGACAAAACTTTGTCCAACCCCTGGTGATGCTAGCGCCCCATCGTTTCACGAGCCTTAGATGTGCCTCCCAAACGTCTGTGTAATTGGTTATCAGATCAACCTTACTTCGTCTACCGCAAAGACCATTCGACCTCGCAAACTGTATCGGAAGTGTCTGCGATAACCGAATAAATTTACAACAACGTCAAACTAATGCATATACGACCAGATTTGATGAATCGAATAAATCGGTTTGAGTTCACATACTACTGCATCTACGGAAAGATTTGAACGTGTGACTGGTACCGTGAAAATCCTCTCTTCAGAAGAAGATGACCTTAACATCGAATCGCCGTCATCAGTCGTTTGCAATTTCGGCAATATGATGATGATGATGATGATGATGATGATGATGATGATGATGATGATGATGAGAGTTAGAGAGAGAGTGTGTCGTTATTAGAAAAAAGGAAACGGCTGGAATACGAATCGCCGTCAGATGGAATTCGAAAAGTTTTTCAAATTTTGGTGAAAAGTTCGGCGGGAATTCTGGTGAAAATGAATTAATTCCAAATGAGGGTCGTATGGGTCGCATGTATTGATGAATAGATGCGAAATCGGCGAATTTACGGGTTTATGATGATAAAATGACAAAAACCAATCAAACAATACATTTACAACGTCAAATTAATTAATTCCAAATGAGGGTCCCATGGGTCGCATGATAGCATATATTGATGAATAGATGCGAACTCGACGAATTTACGGGTTTAGGATGATAAAATGACAAAAAGATTCTAAATCAAAACAATACATTTACAAATATTCTAAATCAAAACAATACATTTACAAATATTCTAAATCAAAACAATACATTTACAAATATTCTAAATCAAAACAATACATTTACAAATATTCTAAATCAAAACAATACATTTATAAATATTCTAAATCAAAACAATACATTTATAAAGATTCTAAATCAAAACAATACATTTACAACGTCAATCGAAGACTCTCTACGCATTCTATTTCCGCTGGAGAGATAATTCATTGAGGATCGCATGGGTCACATGAGTTCACTAGAGAGATATTACATTAGAAGAGAGTGACCCAACACCGTCACCTAAGCCATCTCCTGCCATGTATTTGGTCTTCCAGTGAACATTTGAAGAGTGACCCAAAACCGTCACCTAAGTCAACCCCCCAACTCGTCAGTGACTGCATAGACCCTGAGTCCGCCGATTACCAAGACCTTGAGTAACACATGACCCAACACCGTCACCTAAGTCACCCCCGCAACTCGTCAGTGACTGCATAGACCCTGAGTCCGCCGATTACCAAGACCTTGAGTAACACATAGACAGCATGATGCCCTGGGTCGACAATGGTGACTGCGCCACGCAGGTCACAAAGGTAAAAAAGATTTTTCATAGAAATATGGGTTAGATACGCATACTAAGAGAAGAGACGTAGACGTTAACTTATATACATGGGTCGGAAGGGTCACATGGGTCAGAAGGGTCACATGGGTCGGCAGACAGGAGTGTGACAGCAAAAGGACAAGTCACATGGGTCAGAATAAAAGATTCTAACTGCAAAACGACAAGTCCATGGGTAGGAAAGGTCACATGGGTCGGAAAGGTCACATTGGTGGCAAGACAGGAGTCTGACAGCAAAACGGCAAGTCGCATGAGTCGCATAGGTCGCATGAGTCGAACAAGGGTATTATGTGGTCGCATGAGTCGTCCATGGGTTACAAAGGTCACAAAAGTTACATCGCATAACGGGTCATACTGGGTCATAATCTTACGAACAATAGATGCAAAATAAGACATTTTCAACGTTTAAATATTGATTACATAAGGTCTCAAAGGTTACAAAGGTCACAAAAGTTACATAAGGTTACATAAGGTCTCAAATTTAATCGTTTGCCTCATCTTATTTCCATTACTATCCTCTAAATAAAACTTGGAACCTGAGCTCCAATCTATTGATTTCTTCTTCCTCATCAACCCACAGTTTATTCGGGTTTTGTCATACTCCTCCTTCACAAGCTTCACGAAATGCTCCATTGTCATTTCGGGCTTTGAGTCATGTATGGTGAGTTCCACGGTAGCTCTATTTGGCAGAAGGATTTTAAAGCGATATAACTTTCCAATGGAGGCATCATCATCATCATCATCATCATCATCAAACATGAAAAAGAATAAAAAACGAGCCAGACTGAGTCCGATGATTACCAAGACATGGGTCGACCATGTGACCTTCGTGACGAAACAAGAGATGATTTGGTGCTACAAATTGTTGTAGCTTTTTGGTTTTTCCTCCTCTATTTATAAACTCATATTCAACGAAAAATAAATGGACTCCTAAAAAAATTCCAGAAAGACACTAAATACAAAGAATTACCAAGGTGCATGTATTGACCGTATTAAAGTGGATACAAACTCTCACACAAAGATTCATCCAACATTAGAGACTTGGACGAAGAGAGGAGAGAGATGTGATTCTCCGGATTCATTCTCATTTCAAATGGGTGTCAAGGTGAGACTTAGAAAATTTTATTATTTTCAAAATTTTATTCATATTATTTTAAAAATTTTATTCATATTATTTGTAAATAATGGGTCGCATGGATCACAAGGGTCGCAAGGGTCGCATGGGTCGTATGAGGTTCTGTGACCCTTGTACCAAATATTAGAAAAAAAAATAATGTACCAAATATTAAAAAAAACAATGTACCAAATGTTCACATCTACCAGTAAAAAAAACAATGTACCAAATATCAATTTAGTCTTCTTCGGGTTCGTAGATACGTTCTCCATCTATATATTTTATCATTTAATAACGAGGCTTCTACGAATTTGTAGGAGAAAACACCACAGTCATTCCCGCTTTGGTTCTGTGGCAGACCTTCATAATACACATACCTCCATTCATCTTCTCCAGAAGCCAAAGAAGGAAACCCTCTGAGAATGAGCATCTTGGAGACATCTTTTCTTATCTTCTCAATCACCGGATCGATATGCGTTTCCTTAAGCTTCATCTGGCAGTCGTATACCGTGATGCATCGGGTTTTGAAATCCGCTTTGATGGCTACTCAATGACATCCTACCCATCGATTTTTTTTCCGTTGTAATGTTTAGAACCGAGACAAAACCATGCTGGTGGAGTCCAAGAACCCGAAAAGAAGGTTGTTTAAGAACCCGAAAAAATGGTGGTTCAAGAACCTGAAGGGGAAGAGGAGTTTGTGTGGAATCCCAGGGGACTAGTAAAGGGCTTGGTAAGCCGATTTCCTACATTCATTGAGGCTAGCGGTGACAAGTTGACTAGCCTACATTGGTTCCTGAAGGCACCTCGACATGAGCGGTGGTGGAAATCTGAGCTAGATATTCCCCGGGGGCCAAAGTTTTGGGAGATTATATTAAAGGCCAACGCATGGCTTGAAGATGAAGTAAGTTTTTTTTAAACCCTTAGTCTCACAGAGTTTTGTGTCATATGTATTCCTGTGTGTTAATTTTTTTTTTGCAGCAATTGGATGAGGCGTTGATGGAGCTGTCTTCTCGCTTGGCATTGGATCCCGGTGCGAATCAGAATTATTATGTTTGTCCTGTTGCTTTCATACAGACGCTCTCTATGTAGATGTACGAGGATATGGAAACTTTACTGGAAAAGCTTACTGAGTTTTTGAACGCCAAGGCACCCATTAGTGATTATGAAGGTTTTGTCTCGGTTCTAAACATTCCATCGGACAAAAATCGATAGGTAGGATGTCATTGGGTAGCCATCAAAGCGGATTTCAAAACCCGATGCATCACGGTATACGACTGCCAGATGAAGCTTAGGAAACGCATTAAAAAGTATAATGTATTACATTGATTACCGAAACCCAATCTTCTTCATAATCAAGTTGATTACATTGATTAATCAACTTGGTTCGTTACATTGATTATGTAACTCCCGACATTAAAAAGCCTTGGACCCTCTACGACCCTTTGTCCCCTGCGACCCTTGGACCTTCTGCGACTTTACAATAATATTAAATCCACAAAAAAATCGATACTAACAATAATACATTCTATTGAATAATAGTAAAAAAACCAACAAAAAACAAACATGAATCGTCCATGGGTAATGTTTGGTCGCATGAGTCGTCCATGGGTCATATGTGGTCATATTGGGTCGCATGGGTCGTACAAGGGTCTGATGTGGTCGCATTAGACGTCCATGGGTCATGTTTGGTCGCATGAGTCGTCCATGGGTCATATGTGGTCATATAGGGTCGCATGAGTCGTACAAGGGTCTTATGTTGTCGCATGAGACGTCCATGGGTCATGTTTGGTCGCATGAGTCGTCCATGGGTGGGTCATATTTGGTCGCATGAGTCGTCCATGGGTCATATGTGGTCATGTAGGGTCGCATGAGTCGTACAAGGGTTATGTGTGGTCGCATGAGTCGTACCCATTTAAATATGATTATAATTTAATCCGATTGAGCGTCGCATAACGGGTCATAGTGGGTCATAATCTTACGAACAATAGATGCAAAATAAGATATTTTCAACGTTTAAATATTGATTACATAAGGTCTCAAAGATTACAAAGGTCACAAAAGTTACATAAGGTTACATAAGGTCTCAAAGGTCACAACGGTTAAAAAAAGGAAAGAAAAAAGTTGAAGAAGAAGAAAAAGGAAAAAAGAAGTTCGAGAAAAAAAAGGAAAGAAAAAAAATGTCAAATTTGATGAATTTAAAGACACATCAAGAAGAGTCGTGTGTGACTCAACGCCTTCTCCAATTTGACCTCCAACCGTGACCTTAGGTAACGCGGATGTCTGAGTCTGCCGATTACCAAGACCTTATGTAGTGCAGATACATCACAAAGTCCTCCATCCAAGTTGTAAGTACTTGTGTGTATCTGCATACAGACTGAGTCCGACGATTACCAAGATATTGAGTAACAAATAGACAGCACGATGCCCTGGGTCGACCATGTGACCTTAACGGTCACAAAGGTAACAAGGATTTTTCAGAGAATTTAGGGTTAGATGTTAGAAATCGCCCTTTTGAGAGAATGAAAGACTCGAAACAAGAGATGATTTGGTGCTTGTTGTAGCTTTTCGGTTTTTCCTCCTCTATTTATAACGAAAAATAAATGGACTCCTAAAATTCCAGAAAGACAATAAATACAAAGAATGACCAAGGTGCATGTATTGACCATATTAAAGAACCTTTAATATAGGTTTTCAATGTGGCATTGGTAAAATAAAAAGCATAGCTAGCACCTGGAAAAAGCAGTAGTCTGACATTGAAAAGACTAGTCGAAAGGGTCGAAATGGTCGGAAGGGTCGCAATGGTCGGAAGGGTCGTACGAGTTCAATATATTTTGATTTGAGCTGTATTTTCAAAATTTTATTCATATTATTTGTAAATAATTTGTAAATAATAAATTAGTATCGCAGGGGTCCAAGGGTCATAGAAGGACAAGGGTCGCAGGGGGTCCAAGGATTGTAGAGGAACAAAGGTCGCAGAGGAATAAGGATCGCAGGGGTCCAAGGGTCGTAGAGGAACAAGCGTCGCAGAGGGACAAGAATCGCAGAGTCAAACTGAATTATTGGGTCGAATTGGGTCGTAAGGTCCCGTTATTATTTTGAGAATATCAACATTTATAAAGATATTTTTAAGTTAAAAACTTTTTTTTTTTTTTGAAAATGATATTTTTGAAATGTTTCGAGGGTATTTTTGAAGTTATAACAGTAACCAAAAGAGTTTTGTTTTGTTGTTGTCAACGGATCTAATCACGTCTCATTTGTTTACCCTCGGGTTAACACCATTATTACCAGTCTGACCCTCCCATGAATTCATCGGCCTAGTCGTCGTCATCATAATCGCACAATCATCTCTTCTCTTCCCATCTTATTGTCGATCCATTTTTCTTCTCTGTCAAACACCAAAGAACAACACTCGCAGAACACCACACTCATCTTCTTCGTCGTACGTAGATCCCGATCATCTCCTACTTCGCTTCGTTTTGATCGTGTTAGTTTCGTTTGTCCCTTGGCCTCCATTGTCCTTCGATTTTGATTCGTGATTATGCATCTGGAATCACTTTGTTATTCAGTTTTACGAACATCGTGTTCTTTGTTAAGATTTTCATAGTTTCTCGAATTTGATTTGATCGGATTTGGTTCGCTGCGGTTCATGGTTGGTCTTATCTTATAGGTACCTGCTTCACTCTAGGTTGTGTGATATTTTCTGGATTTAAGGGTTTTGATATGAATATTGATACCTTAGTTGTTTCGTTTGCTGGTCTGGGAATTTAGGAACGTTCTGATCTTCCCTGCCGAAGCTTGGGGAAAACCTTGAAGTTGTGTTGGTTTTAATTTGATTTTGGAAGCTGATTAGCAGATTGGCGAATGCATTCAATGCTTCTTTAGTACGAATGTTAAGCTAGATTTGGTTTCACCACTTTTGTCGAAGTTAATTAGTGCTGTTGTTTAGAGCAGTCATGTTGTCAATGTTATCGTAATTTCGTGAGTGTCCAAGCAGTGTGTATATGGATCTAGTCCTATGATTGTATGTCGAACAGTGGAGCTAGTACCAAACGCTGAGTGTCGTTTTGACCAATGTTGTTCCAAGTGTGATCGCGCTCGTGTGTGTCTGACGTGACCGAGCAATGTATAAGCGATCTAGTCTTATGATTGCACGAGGGACATTGGATTTAGCATCGAACTGGGAATCTATTGACCATGGATGGCTGGCTATGTGGAGATGTAGGTTGATTAAGAGTTTTTTTGTTTGGCACAAGACTGATTATTTTCTGAGCCAGTACTTGTTTGTTCTTTGAGTTTTATGTATTTTAGTAAGAAATGTATATGCTTCTGCAGAATTTTGGTTGGGTGGCGTAGCAAGTCATAATGTCTGGCACAGAGGCAGAAGGAAACTTAACAATTGAGGCTGAAAAATCCATGCCATCATCTCAGGAGGAGGTTGCCAGCGACTCCTCCTGTCTGCCATTATGTGTTAATCTTTGCAATTTCAGACCTTAAGCTGCATGTGCAGATACTATAGGTTTTTTATTTCTTCCCTTTTGAAGTTCTTTTATGAGAGATTCTCTCTTATGTTTTGTATAGGAGACGGCTATAAAGAAAAAGTATGGAGGAATCGTGCCAAAGAAACCACCTCTAATTTCCAAGGTTAGTAATTGCTGGTCAGGTTTGATCTCAAAAGATTCTGGCTGTACTATGGATCGATTAATCTTTGATTTTTCTTATCAGGACCATGAACGTGCTTATTTTGACTCCGCTGATTGGGCTCTCGGAAAGGTTTTTTATCTTATTTGCTCTGTCATTTTTCGGAGTTTTAGTCATGGCATATGTCGAAGGCTATGGTTTTTAATTGTTTTAACAGCAAGGAGTTGAGAAGCCGAAAGGACCACTCGAAGCACTTCGCCCAAAGTTACAGGTATGAAAACGTTTTGCTTCGAATGGCTCGTTCAAGTGCTTTTCTTCCATTTCCTGACCAATAATCTCTTGGAGGTTAAAAGAATATATGGTTGTAGAGAAGGGTTACTCGTGTGTCAGATGATTTATATAGGCACTATGAATGATTTGGGATGTAAAGCAAATATTGTTGAAGTGACTATTTGTGAGAAATTTAAAAGAATACTGTCCAAAAGGGCTGTATCTGTCCGATGCACTGATCACATCAAGAGGCATATGTATATAAAGAAGTGAAGTTGTTCATTTGGGTTCTGTTTGGCAGCCGACGCAGCAGCAAACGCGCTATCGAAAGTCACCATGTGCACCGTCGGAAGGTGAAGGTAAAAACCTTCGCCTCTTCCTCACCGCCTTTCCTATGCGTTGAAGAGAAAGGAGACTGAGCCGCTGTGCTTGTAATGCAGATGGAGGAGCTGATCAGGCCGAGGGAGTTCCCATGAACGAGTGAGACTGAACGAGAGAAAGCCCTCTGTAAGAACAATTTCTTGTGTTACAAAATGCTTTACTATAACACATTCGTACTACAAGGGACTCTTTCTGGTCATTCCTATTGAATTGGATTATCATTGACACATATTTAGTTTTGAATTTTTAAAATTATTTTTTATTTAAATTACAAATAGAAAACTAATTTTGAAATATATCGTATTATTTTTTGTAACTGCTCCGTTGGTGTGTATTATATAACAATAAATTGGAATTTCATGTTTATTGACGTTTCTGTTCAAAATATCATTATTTTCTGTTTTAGCTGAAATTTTGTTTCTATTGAGGGTGTAGTTTTTTTTTCGGGTTTTTTTCAATGAATATAATTTTTCGTTTTTATTTTGTATAACTAATTGTTGCTTTAAAAATTATGTATGTAATACGATAGAATAAAAGTAATTATTTTTTTCATTAAATTTCGACGTATAAATTACAAGTTCAATAAAAAATATGTAGGTGATGAGATATAAAAGGGAAAAATTTATTATTTGATTAGAAGATTTAGTTGTGGTTGTTTGAGATGGATACTTAACATAATTTTGGTATAAAAAATAGTATTAAATATTTGCTAAAATTAGTAAAAATCACGCAAAAGGAATAAGGAAAATAATCCTTTCTGTATAATTTGGAAACCTTTTAATTTTTAAATAGTTATATGTTAAAACAATATTTTGCTTAGTTGAAATCACTTTTTTTCAAAATAAAGAAAAAGTTTGTCTAATTATAGTGTATGAAACATTTAAGATATTTAAATTAAATGGTTAAATATTATAAGATTTTCCACTAATTACATAATTTATTTAATTGTTGTTCTATTTGTACTGTATTCCAAATCTTAATATGATTAGGGTTACCTTTCTATGTGTGTATTATATATACATATGTATAAGTATACAAATAATTAGTAGTGTAAAATAGTGCGCAACTAGAAAAATATTGTTGAAAATTAATTATTAATCCATATATATATATAAATATAAATATATATTAAAAATATAAAATATATTTTATATGAATATAATATAATTGTTATTATACTTAATATTAATATGGTATGATGTGCGTGTATATGTATATATATAGATATAATATGTATATAATATATAATATATATAATATTAATAATACGTACATATAATTAAATATCTATATATATATATTAATAATATCTATATATACGTTATATTAATAATATGTATTATATATATTGATATATTAATACGTGTGTATATATAGATTATAATAATATATAAAACAATATAAATAAAAAAATTTACCAAGAGAAAAAATAATCGGAGAGAAAATTTGTTCTTACAATATTTTTGTTTGTCTTTAATAAAAGAATAATTGTCTTATAAGGTTCAAGAAAACGCTAGGGGTTAGGCGGGTGGACACCCAGCGTCTAGCGTCTAGAGCGTCTAGGCGGAGTCTAGGCGGTGTCTAGACGGGCTAGACGGATTTATATATATATATATATAATGTAATATTAATCCAAATTTTTAATTTAAAACATTCATAATCATTCAACTTTTTTTATATTCTTTATTGAAATGTTGTTAATCAAATTCAAATTGTATGTTAATTTCTTCTTCGTCGAAATCAAAATATGATTCCAAACTCTCTTAGATAGAAACACATTCAAAGTCTTGTTCATTTATTTTTATTTTAAACCATCAACCTCACGTTGAATTAAAAATAAACTAGATTATTCAACCTTTTACTATTAAGTCGGTTTCGTATTTTTGTGCATACCTACTTACACAAGAAACAAATGATTATTTATATAACTATAATGAAAAATAAATATATGAATTTGTAATCATTTACTCATTCTAAAGTATTCTAATTTCATTATCATATTGATAAACTAATTGTTAAAGTTTTTTTTTGCCTTAAATTTGTTTTTCTACCTTTAAAACTAGAATACCGCCTAGACAGCCGCCTAGACCGCCCAGACGCCCGCCTAGACCGCCCAGGCGTCCGGTCCGCCTAGAACATCCGATTAGTGACTAATTGGGGCGCCCGGCCACTGCCTAGCGCCTAGGCCGATTTTTAGAACAGAGCTATTTATAGATAAAAAGGTCTAATTATTCTGAATAAAAAATGATATGGGTTAGCCGTCTATTAGACATTCACATTTTTACAACTCTCTTTGAATGTTTATTGATTGTCTCGTTAAAAAACTTTATAATGAAAAAATTCTTTGGGATAAAAACCATGATTAGAGAAAAAGAGTGTAGGCATAAAAAGACTCTTCTTCGATTTGTCAACGTTGTGGTTATTCATAAACTTCGAAAGTGACACATCCCGATGTTATGAATGTGTTTTCTCAATGTTGAAGTAGAAAGTGCCTTTGTGAATAGATCAACTACATTTTTGTTTGATCTGATATAACGAACATCAACCGCTTTGTTCTTCTCAAGCTCTTGGGTATATGAGAAAAATTTTGGAGGGATATATTTCGTTCTATCGCTTTTGATGTATCCTTCTTTTGTTTATGCGACACATGCTACATTATCTTCATATAATATTGTTCGATCGATGTTAGCCGATAATCCACATGTTTCTTGTATATGTCAGGTTATAGCCTTGAGCTACACACATTCTTTAGTTGTTTCGTGGAGTACAATGATTTCGACGTGATTTAAAGATGTTGCAACTAATGTTTTATTCTGAGAGCGACATGATATCGTTGCACCTCCAATTGTAAAAACATATCCAGTTTGTGATCTGGCTTTATGAGGAGCTGATAAATAGCCTGCATTTGCAAAATCGATTAACTCATGTTTGGAATCTATAGGATAAAATAATCCTAAATCAATCGTCCCTTGAAAAATATAGAAATATGTGTTTAATCCATGTCCAATGACGACGTGTAAGAGATCGTGACAAGATATTAGTAGCAAATGCTATATCAGGACGAGTGCAATTTTCTAGATACAACAGAGCCCCTATTGCACTCATATATGATACTTCTAGTCCAAGTATATCTTCATTTTCTTCACAAGGACGAAAAGAATCCTTTTGAACATTTAAAGTCTACATATCGTTCGAGTGCTTAATGGATTTGTTTTATCTATGTTAAAGTGTTTTAATACTCTCTTTGTATAATTCGATTGATGTATGGATATACCATTCTTTAGATGCTCTATCTGTAAACCAAAACAAAACTTTGTTTGTCTAAGGTCTTTCATTTCAAATTCCTCTTTTAGATAATTTCAAGCATTTTCAATATCATTTGAGGTTTCAATTATATTCAGATCATCAACGTAAATATCTATAATCACCAATCCACTTGATGTTTTCTAAATAAATACACAAGGACAAATAGGTGAAGAGAAACCAAGAGGAAAGAACACGCAACGGAAACACAGAGCTTTTCCAGTTTTTTCTTAGTGAGATCTGATTCGGAGATAGATCTGACTAGGGTTTCTTAGGACATACCTTGGTGTATTGTAACGTAAAGCTCAGATCTATGAATCACGAGCAGCAGCGAATCGCCCCTGCCTTTTTCGGTATCGATATTGTCATACAAGTCACAGATCTTGGTGTATTGTAATGTAAAGCCTGGGTCTGTGAGTCACGAGCAGCAGCGAATCGCCCTTGTCTCTGTCGGTATCCGCAGACAGAAGAGATCTAGACAAAGTCGAAAATCCTAATTGCTAGATTAGAGTTTCAGCCTCTAGGTTACTTGGGCGAAGTGCCTTTTATTTTGTCTCTCGAGAACATAGCTTAAGCACTCTATTTATAGGGAAAACGGTTTAATCCTAACTTAAAACCCTAATTAGAGTTTCTCCCAATTAATCCAAATGGACCGAATTAGGCCCAATTAAATTGAATTCACAATTCAATTAGAATTGGCCCTAATAACTCAATTATTCTTAATCCTATTCATAATAGGATTGGCCCATTTACATGTCCAACTCAATTCGTCTTTGTGTGCGACCCAATAGGTTCTCATTGCGTTGATCACAAATAATAAGCAATGTCTAACAACACATCATTATTTCCTAAGCAATGAGAATGTTTATCACTCGACATTACCAATCTCGTGATTTATGTATTTTAATCCTTTTGTCATTGATGTCTAGATTGAACATGAGTTATGGAATGTATCATACTCATCTAGTTCAATATGTGAGCTCGTGACATCACTCTTGTTATATAGGAGGGACAAATCCTTATCTCGATCAACCAACATCTTACTACATAAAAAAATTGCATACCCAGTCACAATCTTGTTTGTCTACCCATTTATGAGTGACGTTTGATAGTGTCAAAGCATGCAATTGGTTATGTTAAGATCTCTGGCGATCTCAAGTCATAGGATTACATATAACATAATCACTATGGAATTGCTACGATACTCATATAAAAAATCCATGTAGCAATCTCATGGCGGATCGATCTAGTACATTGTTTTCTAACATGTACCTACCTATGTGTTAAATTGATATCTCATATCAATTTACACATGCTAGTCTTAATGCAACATGAAATCCTTATTCTCAATGATGCTCGACTAGGGTTGTTTTAAGACTATCTTAAATTATATTTCTAAGAATATTATTTCATCCATTTATATAAGCAAACAGTAAATCAAATGAAATAATAAAATACCATTTTATAGAAAATGTCATGATACGTCAAAAATACTCAAATAAGAATCATCCAAATGATTGGTCTCTAGAGCATACTCCAAAAATAGGGTTATTTACAAATCCCTTGTTTTAATATATATTCACTTAGACGATTGTACCACATACATCAAGATTGTTTCAACCCATATAAAGATCGCCGCAATTTGATTGCAAATATTTGTTTAGGCTTTGAGTTTGATTTTTCTGGGGTTTTTAATCCTTGAGAAATTTTCATGTGTATATCATTATCCAAAGATCCATATAGATATACCGCAACCACATCCATAAGGTACATATCTAAAATTTTGGATGCAATTAAACTCATCAAGTATCTAAATGCGATTGCATCAATAACAGGGGAATATGTTTCCTCACAATCAATTCCGGTTCTATGGAAAAATCCTTGTGCAACAAGACGTGCCTTATATCTTATGACCTCATTATTTTCATTTCTCTTTCGCACAAAAACCCATTTACATCCAATTGGTTTAACACCATTGGGAGTTTGAATGATGGATCCAAATACTTTTCTTTTATTCAATGAATCTAACTCTATTTGCATAGCTTCTTTCTGATCATCTCGTTTTCATACGTATTTCTTGCACGATTTTAGAGATGTTTATGATATAGATGCGATGCTTTACGTATGATTCTGTATCCGTTTACTTGTTTTCGTTTTTTCATGTTCTTACAGGTTTTTATGTGTATTTGGTTAATTTTGGAGCTAAAGGACATGCATGAGACAAAGTACCAACATCGAGGATCATCACGGGACAAACGGGACGAGAATCGGCAAGGAATAACCACTACCCGTGCGGGTAACTCCCTAGCCCGAGCGGGCATTTGTTACGGTGATTTTGTCCAGCAAATTAAGCACGAGTCGAGCAAGAATTACCACGCCCGAGGCCTTAGCCCGAGCAGGCATCACCTCAGCCTGAGCGGGCATAACCTCAGCCCGAGTGGGCACCACCTCAGCCCGAGCGGGCTGCCTCTTTCTCCATCGCGTTGTTGCGCGATCTTCCGCGCCGTACCCGAGCGGGTCACTTACCCTGCCCGCGCGGGTCGCGTTCGTCACCTGCAACTCCAAATGGGAGTTTGTTGGGGACTTATACAATAAGGAAAATGACTTTATAGAAGAGGAATATGTGATATTTTGCTGGAGAAAGTACTGGAAACTTCACCCATTCAAGAATGGAAACTCATGAAAAGACAACAATCGGTGGATGTTGCAACATAAGGAAGAACTGAACGTCCGAAAGGCTAAGAAGGGAGTAAAGGAAAGAAAAGAGGAAGTAAAGAAGAAGAAATGAGTGAGAGGTCGAGGGGATTCACTCAGTTTTCAGTTCTTGATCGAAGAGAGAGAGTAGAGAGAGAGAAGAAGAAGACTCTTGCGAGGAGACGTGCAATGAGCATTGGAGATCAACCCAAGACTTCGGTTTCATTTGGTTTTCATGTTCCTTAGACTTTCTACTTCAATTATGTTTGTTTACGGACGCATGAGCGAGTAGTTTGTTTTGTTCTAGGAGAAGGGATTAGCTCATGGCTATCCTGGAACCACTTTGATTTATCTTTGAATGCATCTTCCCGTTTTCGTTTATCTATTCTTTATCTGAGTGCTTAAATGACTTTTTTTTACTAAGGCCAAGTCAATGCATGTGCTAGGGGTTAGGAGAAGGACCGAAAGGAGAATTCTAATCCTAGAAGATCAGGTTTAGAACAACCGAGGTTAGGCCACGAAAGTAGGGTAGCTGCGGTTGAGGGTAAAACGGATGAATCACAGGACTTATGGGTTTAGTTCAAGGTGTCAGCCACGAAAGTAGGGGATAACTTGACTAGATCACGTGTCTATGCCTCGCGAGAGGGTAGATATCATATTAGGATCGTCTGCCTTAGATAACTTGACTGGGATTGCATGATAGATAGGTTGATTGTTGGTTTCGGTAGTCTTGTGGTGAAATCGGTTTCCTTGAACATTTGTCTCATTCTTAAGAACTAGTTTGTTTATTTGTTTTTAGTATTTCATTCTTAAAACCATATTTCGTTCGTTGGCAAGTTTGATTCACAGTTAGAGTTTAGGTTTTGTTGCGTAGTCCCTGTGGGATCGACACTTGAAGTACTACACACGTGTCGTGCACTTGCGGGTAGTTTAGGTTATTTGTTTAACTTTGATAATGCATCAAGTTTTTGGCGTCGTTGCCGGGGACTATTGTCAACGCGTCTTAGATTCGAGCCTAGAGTCTTACTTGTTTTGTTTTTTTTCTTTTCTTTTGTTTCTTTCTACCTAATTCCGTCTATTTGTCCTTTGTTAGTTTATGACCAGGTCTCAAGGTGCTTCAAATCTACTCCAAATCGACCCAGAGATTGAGCAAACATGCAGACAACTGAGAAAGGGCAAGGAAGAACGTAACACAGAGTCGTCAGATCAATGAGATATGGATAATCAGAACAGCCACGAACAGCTTCAATTACCTCTCGGTAATTTGGGGCACTTGCAGCAACAGCCACTCGCGCCTCAACCGCGAACCATAGGCTCCTCCACCACGTCGCCTCAGAGATTACGTGGTGCCAAACATGAACAACGTGCAAACAGCCATAAGGATGCCTGCTGTTGCTAGGGAATAGTTTGAGATTAAGCCGGCAATGATCAACATGCTTTATCAGAAGCAATTCATGGGTGGAAATCACGAGGATCCCCATCAGCATCTCAGAGACTTCCTAGAGCTTTCCGGTAAATTTAAGATACACGGAACCTCAGAGGATGAGATCTTACTGCGTCTCTTCCCCTTCTCAATTGGGGGAAGAGCGAAAACATGGCTGCAATCGCTCCCCGCTGGTTCAATCACGACTTGGGATCAGCTCTGCACATTGTTCTTGTCACGCTTCTTTCCTCCGAGCAAGACGATTCAGATGAAGGGGAAAATCACAACGTTTAGATGCAGAGATGGAGAAACCTTGTTTGAAGCGTGGGACAGATTTAAGTATCTTCTACAGATGTGTCCACACCATGGTCTCGAGCAGTGGTACGTTATCCAAACCTTTTACAACGGAATTTCAGATAAGCACCGAACGACGTTGGATAACGCTGCTAGAGGATCATTTATGGATCTGAGCGTCGAGGAGGCATACGAGCTGATCGATAACCTTTCCATGAACCACACCATGTGGTAAACACCGAGAGATATGCCTAACAGTACTCGTCGTTTATACGAGCCGAATCAGAGCAGAGCAACGGGCAACGCAGCGAACGCCATGTACTACGTGAATTGTGGAGATACAGAACACGTGTCTTATCAATGCACGCTGCAAGAGAATGTGGAATACATGAATTATGCCCAGCAGCAAGGAAACACTCAATTCGGGAATACCTACGACCCGAATTGGAGGAATCACCCTAACTTGTCATACCGAACGACTCAACCGATGAAGTATTCGGAATTTCAGCAACCACAGCAGCCATACCAGAAAAATAACCAGCAACCTCAGCATGCTCAGCAAGTTCTGCATGCTCCTCAACCTCCCCAAGCCTCTTCGTCAAACCTTGAGGGAGTGTTGCTCGAATTTATCAAGGAGCAAAGGCAGCAATATTCAACTCAAACCAAATTCAATGCGGATATGGGGACAGCTATCAACGAGCTCAAAACTCAGATGGTATCCTTGAGCAATCACGTGAAAAGTTAGAGAACTTCGTAGCACAGCAAGCTACCTCATCCTCTCAGAATCCAGGTAAACCCGAATTGAACCCGAGAGAGTACGTGAATGCTATTTCTGTGTGCAGCGGTGATGTGGTTGAGAATTCGCCCTCCAAAATGCAAGGGCAAGCTGCTGGAACGTCCATGAATAGAGGAAAATGTAAGATTGCGATTATGGAAGGAGTTGAATCAGATTTAGACAAACCATATGTTGCTCCACCGGCGTACATACCTCCTATACCGTTTCCTCAACGGTTGGTGAGCAGTAAGAATGAAGAGAGAGTGGGCAGATTTGTCGAGGGTCTCAAGAAGCTTGACATCAACATCCCATTCGTGGAAGCCCTCCAAAAGATGCCTAATCATTCCAAACTCATCAAGAGGTTCTTTCCAAAGAGAAGCATATCGAAGAGAACGAGACGGTAGCACTCACCGAGGAACAACGTAATTCTTCAAAACAAGCTGCCCCCGAAGTTGAAAGACCCCGGAAGCTTCTCCATTCCATGCACAATAGGTAATATTGATATTGATAATGCTTTGTGCGATTTAGGGGCAAGCGTGAGCATCATGTCACACTCAGTTTTCAAGCGGATGGACTTCGGGAATCTCAAACCTACAAAGATGTCTCTACGCCTCGCGGATCATTCGGTGAGATATCCGGTGGGAATTGTTGAAAACGTTCCCACCAATGTAGGTAATCTTTGCATTCCCACTGATTTTGTTGTACTTGAAATAAAGGAAGATGCTAGGATACCTATTATTCTTGGTAGACCGTTCCTAGCTACTGCAGGTTGCATGATAGACGTACAACAAGGAAAGCTTTCCTTACGTGTCGGAGATGAAACGGTCGAATTCAACCTGTCCAGCCCCATGAACGGACCCTTATCTAAGGAGTCTTGCTTTACAGTTGATTCGCTGGACGAGTTAGAGAAAGACACGCATGGTCAAGTAAGTGTTTCTGATCCGCTTATGCAATGCCTAACACGATTTGCGAAGATGCAGGATTTTCGGACGAAGGAGCTGAGATGTACACGAAATTCATGAGTGCTATTGAAGCACTAGGAGACGCCTCATGTGAGGAGATACTACACGATATGCATGCTAATTTCGCAGCGGAGAAGACGTCCGAACTTGAACCCGACCCAACTCCATCTTCTTTTCGGTATGAGTATGTTCAATGCGATAAGACATATCCTGCTGTTATGAATGCTAACATGAGTGCAGATGATATGAGAAAACAACCCACACGTGTAAAGAAGCGTAGGAGAGTCAGCTCTTCGATGTGTATGCACGGAAATTATACGGAAGACAACCACGAACATTCCATCAAAGCTCAAAGGAGGTTGCACTCGCACTTGCACGAGGTAATGGAAAAGGATGTCATGAAACTTTTCGATGCAGGTACCACTTATCCAATCTCGGGCAACGAACGAGTGAATCCCGTGCATGATGTGCCAAAGAACGAAGTAGTGACTAAGGGATGGCACGACACGAAGATCCTACCTCATGACTTCCAAATAGGTGACTTAGTTATACTCTTCAATTTTCGTCCTAATCTTTTCTCTGGCACACTACCGTCCCATTGGTCTGGTCCTTTTCAGGTACGAGAGGTATTCCCGCACGGAGTAGTAGAACAGGGAGCGAGACAAGTGGCACATTCAAAGCTAACAGACAGCGGCTAAAGCTCTACCAAGCCGCTCAATCGATCGAAAGTGGAAACTCCATTTCCCTTTCCGATCCACCCGTCGCGCATGCATGAGGAATGGAGACGTCAAAACTTAAAGACGTTAAATAAGCACTTTTTGGGAGGCAACCCAGCTGTTTTCTTTTATTTTTCTTAGTTTTTAGTTTAAGACTCTGTTAATCGTTTTCGTTTAAAAAAAACAAAAACACAAAAATACCACCACAACCGTGCTTCACTTCCCTTACCCTCCATCAGAGCTTCACGCCGAGGACGCCGTTTAATTCAAGTCTGGGGGAGCAGCTCACGTTTGTCAGGTGATTTCGTTTCATTTTCTTTCATTTTCTTTTTGATTTTGTAGTTTTTAGTTTGTTTTGTTTTCGTGAATCAGAGTCGTTCCCAGGTACTTGTCCGGTGCCACGTTTTGAGATGAACCCTGAACCTGGGATGCTTAAGAAGTTGGCCTTTTCCATGAGATTTTGCACGTTTGAGCTAGGTTTTCCCTAAGCATTAGAGCTTATTAGTCGGCTGAAAAACAATAGGTCGTAGTTCTTTAGGAATCCTAGTGTTGCTTGTGGGGGGTTTAGACGAGGTTGCTAGGCTAGTTTATCATTTATTCTCTCTATCCATATGGCCATACTTCGTGTAGACGATGCTTTACTTCACTTTTCTATGAGGATTACTATATCGTATGAGATCGAGCTTATTTGCAGATTACGATCGCACACTAACACTCTGCTGTCGATAGAAATAATGCCTAAAAAGCATGATCTAAAATCGATATGAGTGCATCGACCTTGATACTCTTTCGATGGCTCGGGTCTAAGTGGTGGGTTGGCGATCATCTTTCTA
>CM071874.1:11957060-12004036 GCA_036759665.1 Gynandropsis gynandra
TTCAGGCAGGGTACCAGCGGGTTCTAAAAATTTTGGCGGGTTTTTGCGTGTACCTGAACAGCGGGTACCTGCAAGCTGCGGGTACGAGTACGGGTAGTAAAACTAATTACCTGTGCCGGACGGGTTCGGGTGCGGGTAGCGAGAATCTCGCGGGTACCCGAGGGTGCCCATCCCTAGATATAGTTGATGGAAATCTCATTATTTTTTGTATGCTCATTATTATTTTAATCACTTTCATTTTGAAGATCATCTTCCTCATTTGTTTCTTTTGGGATGTTCTCTATGATCTAAGAACCAATATCTTTATGAAACTTCTTTCTTCTTCGAGGATTTTTATCTTTAACCAATCGGTCTTATGTTATTTCTATACGAGCAGGTGCATTTACAGCCGGTATATCTGATTTTGTAACCCGTGTTGTATCATTTAACCCATCTGAAAGTAGATTTGTAATATTCTGTAAATGTATGATGTTTTTACACTTCCAAATTGCATTGTTTTGTAGGAGGATGAAGATATAACAATGATTGTATTTTCTATGTTAAATCTTGTGAGGCTTGTTTTATTTATCCTCCTAACGCTGAGAATTCATTCTCATTAAAATGACAATCAACAAAACGAGTTGTGAACATATCACCCATTTGTAGTTCAAGATATCTAATTATGGATGGCGAATTATATCCAACATAAATTTTCAATCTTCATTGTGGGCCCATCTTTGTCCGTTATGGAGGAGCAATCGAAACATATACAATACAATCAAATACTCGAAGATGAGATATATTTGGTTCCTGATCATTTGCTAACTGTAATGGAGAATATTTATGATAAGCATTTAACCTTATTTGAATTAGTGCTTCAACATGTAAAATGGCATGTCTCCAAACGGAAACTTAGAGTTTTGTTCTCATTAGTAATGTTTGAGCAATGAGTTGGAGAAGTTTAATCAATGACTCGGTCATACCATTTTGTGTCTAAAGCATCACTATCTTAATAAGGTAATTGGGGAATTGAGCTTGTAATTTTGTTATTTGACAAAAAAACCTCACAAATGCAACATTGTTGGTTGATAATAGACAAACGTGTGACCATCTGCTTGAAACATTGATCAATAACATAAAGTATCGAATGGTCTACATTGTGGATGAATTGGTCCACATATATCTCCCTGTATTCGTTCTAAAAACGATGGTAATTCATGCCCAACTTTGTTCGATGATGATCTTATTATCAATTTTCCTTGAGAACAAACAGTACATATGATCTCATGAAATTGAAATATCTTCTTATTTTGGGACAAAGGTCTATTCCCCCCTAAACTATCACGCTTTAACCCTATTCTCCCTTGAACTATCATTACTAATTCTATTTCCCCCTAAATTTTAAATATTCATCTAATTTTTCATCCGTTAAATGTCCGTTAACTTGTCTGTTAAATCTTTTTAAAACAACTTATTTTCCACCGAATTATATGACTTCTAGCCTATTTCCCCCGAACTATATAACATCTAGCCTTAAGGACTCCTAGCATTTCCCCCCCCCCCCAAACTATATGATTTCTAGCATATTCTTCCTCGAACTATATAATTTCTAACCTATTATCCCCAAAGATTATACATCTAACCTATTTCCCCCCAAAGATTGTACATTCAGCATATTCCCCCTCCCTAAAAAAAGCTTGTACATTCAACGTATTTTTAAATTTTGGTTATTATAAACGTAACATATTTTCTATAATATTAAGATATTTTTAAATTTTGGTTATTATAAACATAACATATTTTCTTTAATAGTAAAGTATTTTTAAATTTTTGTTATTATAAATGTAACAAATTTTCTTTAATAGTAATATATCTTTAAATTTTGGTTATTATAAACGCAACATATTTTCTTTAATAGTAACGTATTTTTAAAATTTTATTATAAATGTAACATATTTTATTTAATAGTAACGTAATTATGAGCTAAATGAAACGAATTTTTTGTTACCACAAATTTGTAGGATATTCTTTTGTTCGATATTCATTTTTAATCCATCAGCAATATGATGGTATAAAAAAATCATAGTTTTTGTCTTTTCCTCCTCTCAAGAATTATTATCTTTATCAATAGTGACAATGAGTTTTTTTGCCTTTTAAATGCATTTTCGCTTCAATACCCATGTCATATAATTTTTTCCAAAGACATCAAGTGTTGCGATTTTGAGATTCAGGAGGTCGACATAATAACTATATTAAAAATAAAATTCAAATTATCCATTATCTTAATAATATTTAGAATATGATATTAAATAAAAATAATTATGTTAAAAAATAGATTGAAAATTAAATTAGTAGGTAAATTAAATGAGATAAATAAATTATATAAAATAAATAATTAATGGTATGACCTTCTTTATAATAAATAAAAGATAAATACAGAGGATTAAGATATTACATGGTAGTTGAATCTCTAAAATTATATATTATAAAATATGTATTTTATGTTTGTTATTTAGTCCATAATATTTGATATTCAGTTTATGATATACGGTATTCAGTCTATAGTATTTAGTCCATTATGTCTGATATTTATTTCATATTATTAATATATTTTTAAAAGCGAGTCCAAATTAAAAATAAAAATTCATTGAAAATAAAATAAATAAATTTTAAAAAATTTTAACGGTGTGAAATATATAATTTTTATTTTTAATTTATTAAAAAATCGATCGCACTGATAACGTGTTAAAAATTAATTATTAATCGATATAAATATATATTAAAAATACAAACATTATATTGTATGAATATAATATAATTATTATTATACTTAATATTAACATGAAGTGCGTGTATATATATATATATAATATTTATTATATATATTAATAATACGTACATATAATTAAATACATATATAATAATATTAATTATATCTATATATATATGTATGTATATATATATTATAACATATATATATAAATAAAGATAAATAAAAAAATTACCAAGAGAAAGAATGATCGGAGAAAAATTTTGTTTTTATAATGTTTTTGTGTATCTTTATAAAAAAAAGGAGTAATTATCTATTTATAGAAAAAAATCTAATTATTCTATATAGAAAAAATATATGGACTAACCATCCATTTAGATATTCACATTTTAACAAATATGAAGATATCTCATTGTGATGATGATCCTAGTACATAAGAATAGATTCAAATCAATAGAAGTTAGTTTGTGTTAAATTAACGCCAACACAAGAAAAGATTAGATTTTTATTTTTAGTTTTTATATATTTCTTATTAATTACCGAATGTTAAGTAGAGTCCGAATCCGAAGTTGAATATTTTGGAAACATGAAAAATATTTCAATATGATTCTAAGTTTTCGTGATTGTCAATAATTATGGTGTTTCAAGGGTTTGAAAAAAATTTATATACATATATATTTTCCTAGATTTTAACAACTGAAATTGGTTGTTTTTGTAATGAAAAATTACCGACTAAAAAAGTGAATTTTTATAACTAAAAATACTTAAATATTTATACGTACTTTGAAAATTTTGTTAATATATCGCAATAGATTAAAATAAACTAATCCTAAAAGATTTCGGAAACCGAACAATTATGGTTCACATCCTAATTTTAAAAAAATTCTTTTGATATGCAATTAGGACTTCAATCCTATCATTTTCTAAAAAAATAAATCTCAATTTTAACTCTATTCATATAATATTGATAATTTCATATTGTTATTGATCTTTAATCGACAGTTTTCTCTCTCTTCCAAAACACATCGATTTCCCTTTCTCCTCTAGCGCGAAAATTACTCTTCTCCCACACCATATCAAATTTGCCGCGAACAGCTTGAAATCAGCATCAGATTCGTCGTGAATAGGTTATAAAATCCTTTGTTATAAACAAATATGCTTGGAATTTAGTACGTTTCGTAGAAAAACATGTATATATAGTGAGTTTTTGTGTTTGTTTAGTATATTTCGTGTTTCTTTTGTGAATTGGATAACCTGAGTGAGTAGTGAGTAATATGTATATAGATTCGATTCTCTATTTCTCAAAACGAGTCTTATATTGATGTAGTCAAAACGAGTCACCGAGTGATATGGAGTGAGTTAAATGATCGCGGTGAGTGGCAAAGTCTCTTCGAGCCGCACGATCGTACTGAGTCACAAAGTCATATTGAAACACATGTCGCAATGCGTCACAAAGTCTAATCAAGTCGCACGGTCTCACTGCGTCACAGTCATATTGAAACATGTGGTTGTAGTGGGTCATAGAGTCACATTAGGTCATAAAGTCCCATCGAGTCGCGTGGTCGCACTTGATCACAGAGTCATTAAAATAAATGGTCGCAGTGGATCACAGAGTCGCATTCAGTCACAAAATCTCATTAAGTCGCATGATCACTTTGGGTCACAGAGCCATATTGAAATTGAAACACATGGTCGCAGTGGATCACATAATTTACCATTTTTATGATTGGTTGGATGAGAAAATCACACTGATTTATTTTTTGAATGATGCTAAATGAGAAAAACGTCAATAGAGAATCTGAATGGGTTGGTAGAGTTCTGGAAAACCAGATAGTATTTTTTATCGTCCTCCAATTAGTCTGACATACCAACAACTTATTGATGAGTTATACGCGGAAATGATGGTGGAAAAAAATACAACAAAGTTGAAGTTAAGCTATTTGCCCAATATTTGTGAAAATAGGAACCTGACATATATAATGAATGACAAACATCTTACTTGTTATATGTTAAATCGCATAAGAGGAATTCAACCCCTAATGTACGTGGAGATAGAATCGGCAAGTGTGAAGTGTGAAATGAAAATTGAGAGAGAAGTTCAACCTCTAATTCATGCTTTTGAAAGAATAGCTAGAGAATGTGAGAATGGAGGTGTTGTAGATTATGATGATTGTGTTGTTGTAGCTTCAAATAACAAAATTAGAGTTGGGAGTAATCTGACAGAAACAGTAAATATTTTGGATTTGGATAATTTTGATAGTGAACATACCAGCGGGTTAAGAGAAGATGATGGTTGTGCCATGAATATGGTCGTTGATGAAATTGTTTGTGCTAGTGATGAAATTGATACCGACATGCCAATAGAGCATAAGGATGGTGTTAGTGATGGTGAAAATAATTTGGAAATTGTAGTTTACGAGAAGGCAAACAATCAAAATTCAATCTTTGAGTTCGAAGATGGATTGCAACTTAAAATTGGGCAATAGTTTGATAGCAAGAAGAATGTGAAAGAATTCGTTTTAAACTTTATACGAATTCTAAATCCTAATTTTTTATTCACTACAAGAAAATTCGGATTTCGGGACTGAATTTGCGAACTGAATAATCTGTCCCTAAATTTAGGGACGGATTAGGGACTACTTAAGGACGGATTATGAAATCCGTCCCGAATCCGTCCCTAAATTTGGGGACCGCTGAGTAGTCCCTAAGTCGTCCGAAATTCGGGATGGAATCGGGACAAAGCTATCGTCCGTCCGCAAATTGCGGACTGATTCACAACCCGTCCGCAATTTGCGGACGGCTGAGTCATCTGTCCGCAAATTGCGGACGGTATAGCGACGACTGTTTTCCGTCCGTAATTTGGGACTTACCGTCCACAAACCGTTCGCATATTTCGGACGTATCAGGGACGGTTCGTCGGGAAATATTCAGCCCAGTCCGCAATCCGTCCAGAATCGGTCTTAAAAATTTCTATTTAATCTCTCATCTTCTACCCGTTTCTCACACACAAATCTAACATATTTCTCTTAATATCTTGTTGTTGTTTCTAATTGTAATGGCATCGTCGTCGAGATCGAATATTTTCGTTTCGAGACAATGGATGTATAGAAGAATTGATCCGGAAACTCAAAGTGTATCGAAGGAGGTTGTAGAAGGCCTTACATAGTTTATGACGGTGGCGACAAATCAACAAGTTTATAGAGAAAACGGTAAGTTGGTTTGTCCATGTATAAAATGCAAAAATGAAAAATTCGTTAATGAGAAAACCGTTTGGAATCATCTCTATTTAAGAAGGTTTACTCCAAATTATTTTATTTAGTTATCTCATGGAGAGAATTTTGCACCACGACCGAGGTGTGTTGTGGAAAATTTTAGTAGAGGTATTGTAAATCATGAAGTGTCTCAGACTTTTCAAGATGTAGAAAACCCTTATGTAGAAATGGCGCAAAATGCATTCGCCGAAAGAAACGAATATGAAAATATTGAAGAAGATCCGAATGAAGAAGCAAAAACTATTTTTGAAATGTTAGAAAGTGCTAGACATCCACTCTATGATGGTTGTAGAAGTGGTCTATCACGGTTGTCTTTATCTGCCGGTTGATGAATCACGGTTGTCTTTATCTGCACGGTTGATGAATTTGAAGACGGAAAATAATCTTTCTCAGAATTGCATGGATTCTATATCGCAATTAGTAAGAGATTATTTGCCGGAAGATAATAATGCAGTCGAGTCATATTATGAAACAAAGAAGATGATGAGATCATTGGGTTTATTGCCGTATCAAAAGATTGATGTTTGCCAAGACAACTGTATGATTTTCTGGAAAGAAACTTCGGACTTGATCAATTGTCGATTTTGTGGAAAAGATCGATTTTATTTGACAAGAAATGGAAAATCAGTTCTGTTTCGTCGTATGTGGTATTTACCAATTACAGATAGAATAAAAAGATTGTATCAATCGGAGAAGACCGCAAGCGACATGAGATGGCATGCCGAGCATTCAAGTCCTTACGGAGAAATATGTCATCCCTCAGATGGTGAGGCGTGGAAACACTTTAACAAGGTATATCCTGATTTTGCAGCTGAGAGTCGAAACGTTTATTTAGGCTTTTACACTGATGGTTTTAATCTATTCGGGATGTCTAGGAGAAATTATTTGTTGTGGCCAGTTATTATGACACTGTATAATTTACCACCAGATATATGCATGAAGCGTGAGTTTTTGTTCTTAACAATATTGATTCTCAGGCCTAATCATCCGAAAAGAAGTTTAGATGTATTTCTTCACCCACTAATTGAAGAATTGAAAGAATTATGGAAGGGAGTTCCAGCGTACGACGTTTCGAGACGACAAAATTTTATATTACGAGGTGCTCTTATGTGGACAATAAGTGATTTTCCAACTTATGGTATGCTATCTGGGTGGACAACGCATGGTCGATTGGCTTGTCCATATTGCATGGATGAAACGGATGTTTTTCAGTTGAAATATGGACGAAAGACGAGTTGGTTTGATTGTCATCGCCGTTTTCATCCTCCTGATGATACACTACGACGCAATTGGAGGTAACATGATTATTTTATATAATATAATTAGTGATTAATAATTTATAGAAATATTAATTGTAAAATAAACTAATTAATATACTTGAATTTTCAGGTATTGGCATATTTTTCGAGATTTATGTGCGAGAAACTTAAGTGTAGATGTGGTTTGTAGACTTAAAAGTAACATAGTTTCCAGACAGATGTTTTGATGGTGGTGTGACATTTTCATATCCAGTACCAGATGTTCCAGATATTTTTTGCGGCGTTGGTCGAACAGCTGGTAAGGCGAAAGAGATATGGCTATCACAACGAGATCTACACATCGCACGTACGTATGTTTTACTCAACTGTGAATATCTACGGCCTTTTGAAAGGTAATATCTTATAAATATATGATTCAATTACGTATGCGTATTTTATTTGTAATATTAACATATGTTTCTGACATTTTCAGGCTATTCGATGATGTATTGAAGAATACATATATGAATATTGATGAATCTCAACTCCAAGAATTTAAAGAAAGATATTTCTCCAAATGGATAAGACAATATGTAAGTAAATGATAAATATATATTATTGTTAAAGGAACATATTTCTCCACATGGATAAGACATTTATATCGATGATTGTTTCATTTAATGCAGATTAAGATTAGTAATCACCCGTTATGGCTACGCGATCTTGTTAAAGGACCAACTCTAAAAGTTATGAGTTGGCCCATGTATTTTACACGTGGTTACAACTTTCATACATACGAGCACGGAAAATTGAAGTCAACTATGAACTATGGTGTATGTGTGAAAGGTGAAAGCTATTGTGAATCGACAGACGAACCAGATTTTTATGGGATTTTGAAAGACATTTTGCAATTGGAATATCCAGGTATTAATACTAATAATCAAAAAAATTTCCTTCCACGTATGTTATATTTTCGAATATGTTGACTTATATTTGCCATTTTTTGTAGGTTACGTCGGTTTAAGAGTAATGTTATTCCGATGTGATTGGTTCGATCCAACAAACGGTCGCGGAACAAGAATAAACAAATTAGGTGTCGTAGAAATTAATTATACAAGAAGATATGCAAAATACGAGCCTTTTATTCTGGTGTCACAAGTCGATCAAGTTTGTTATGTTTCCTATCCACATATTAGACGATCTTCAGGTTGGCATTTCGCAATGAAGATACTTCCAAGGGGTAAATTTATCGACAACACAGAAGAACAACAATTGGCCATGCAACAACAAACCACCGAGATTGTTGCAATTGATGGAGCCGCGTAGGGAATTTTCGGCCGGTTGCGAACCCCGTCCGTAAACGGTCGCCAATTCCGGACGGTGCTCGTGACGCGTCCGGAATCAGTCTCGCATTTCCGGACGGTTGTCACGGCCCCTCCGGAATCGGTCTCGCATTTCCGGACGGGTGTCTCGGCCCGTCCAAAAATGGTCTCCAATTTCCGGATGGTTCGCGAGGACCGTCCGGAATCGGTCCACATTTCCGGACGGTTCGCGACTCCCGTACGGAAATGCTTATTTATTCGGCCGACCTTCATTTCTCGCAAGCACTCATCATCGCCCGTTTTCGCTCTATATCTTTCCGTTTTCGCCGTGTTCGTCCGACGCTTGTCCGCTGTCCGTCCGTCAGTTGTCGTCGCGTCCGCCGACCGTCTGCCGCGTGTTCGCCGACCGTCCGCCGTGTGTTCACCGACCGTCCGCCGGGGTAACAATTTTTCCGGTTGGTTGGTTTACGTTTTTAACAGTTTTATGTTAACACGTCACCCGTTTACCACAGCCCGTCCGTCCGTCACCACGTCCGCCGACCGTCCGCCGAGGGTCCGCCATCCGGCCGCCGAGGGTCCGCCACCAGCCGCCCATCTGTCGATCATCCGCCATCCGTCGCTTCACCAAGGTATATTTATGTAGATAACATGTTCGATGAAATGCCTACAAAATAATGTCTACAAAATGTTCGATGAAATGCCTACAAAATAATGTCTTAAAATATTATTGTATAGTCTCGTATAATGTCTTAAAATATTTTTGTGTTTTATGTAGATAACATACGAAAAGAATATAGTAATCATAAATTGTATAGTCTCGTATAATTTAAATATGTGTTTTTTAAATTAAAAACACATATATTAAATTATATATGTGGTTTTAATTTTATATTAAAATTAATTATTGTTTAAGTAACAATTAAAATTTTTAATATAATAAATACTTTTAAATTACAATTTTAGTATGTCGCGTCGTGTTGGAAGAGGCGGTAACAATAGAAACCGCTCAACATCTGAAGAAAGTGCTAGTGGTCCACAACATTAGAGACAATCATCGGATCCAGTATATTCGGATTTTATGAATCCGAATTTATTTCCGATTGGATCTGCACAATATATGCCGTATCCCTTTTATCAGCAGATGTCACCGCCGGCCGAGCCGATGATGTATCACGAGCCTCTGATGCATCAGGAACCGAGCCTCCGATGCATCAAGAACCAACAGTGGAAGAGATTTTAGCAATGGACGAGGAAAGACGCAAACTTCCTCGTGTAGATCCAGCTTCAACCGACGAACTTATGAAGGATATTAGGCTATTATTGTATTAAGGGTATTATTGTAATTTACTATTCCCTAATTAGGTCAAATCATTAACCTCTTGTACATATAGCCGTTTATGGCTTTTCAGTAATCAATAATTCAGATTACCATTCACAGAACTTTGGTATAAACTAAATTTAATTAATTTAGTTAACTAATTAAGTATCAAGTCTTAATTTACTTTAATTTTTAGGTTTGGTCGTAAGCAACTTAATCGTCATCTCACAAAGATAATGAAAGCTGATTATGATCGTCTAAGTTATAATTGGACACGAACCGATCCCGAAGTAAAGGAATGATGGTGGAAAGCTTTCGTGGTATATTTTTTTTAAATATTCATTTCATTATAAATTTTAAACTTAAAATAATATTTAAATACATAATTATTTTATTATTTTTAGCAAAAATTTTATTGGGATCCTGCAATAACCGGACTAGTAAAGTCCGAATTTCAAAAGCATGCGGGAGATCGACTGAAAAATCTTTTATACGAAACGAGAAAAGAATGGATGATAACCAATGTCAAACCCGTTTGGATCCCTGATGATGTCTGGGGACAGTTGCTTGCCTATTGGGACTCTCCTCAGTTTAAGCAGAGAAGTGAACGCGCTAGTCGATCACGTCGTTCTGATAGATCGGGATATGGTCCTAGTGCACATACTGCTGGTTCCCGCTCTTTTGCGGAGGTTTACGAAGATATGGTACGATTTAAAAGTTTTTAAATTTTTACTAGGAATGACATTTGCTTAATACGTAAAACATCAAATTTGTTTTAGACGAAAGAGAAAGGATGTGAACTGTCGTACGTGGACTTGTTAGAACGTACACACAAGAAAAAAACCGACGGTTCATGGGTAGATGCCAGGGCAAAATAAATTCACGACGATGTTGGTAACATGGCATCGGAACGAGTGTCCCAAATCCCGTCAAGAGAAGATGGGACGCAATCGACTCTTTCTCAAGAAGAATACAACGAGATGTATTTCGAGGTAAATTTAATACATTTTTACAATAATTTTTTTATTAATAATTTAAATTAAATGTCAATATTTTTTGTAGCAAGTAACGCCGTACAAAGGTCGTCTATTTGGTCTTGGAGGAATGTCATCAAACCGTGCGAATTCCTCCAAAGGCAAGGAAAAGGTCGTGAACGAGAAATTACAAAATAAAATCTCGGAGATAAAAGCACAATTACAACAACAAAACTCACATGTCAGCGCTCTGCAAAGAGAAGTAGAACAATCAAGAAGGGAACGTGAGCAGTGGCTCGGAATGATGAAGGCACACATGCCTATCAATTGGGATACGGCCGAAAACAATGATGCTAACGACGATAATAATTCCCAATTATCACTTACTAATTTGTAAATGGATAATTTAAATATTATTATATGCATGCTTTTTATTTAATTTCATTTTTTTTAAACTTTGTGTTTTAATTTTTTTTTTAAAAAATTCCGGAAGGCTAGCTCTCCGTCCGAAAATTTTAAAATGAAATCGTCGGGTTTTGCGACGATTTTCAGACTAACCGTTTCGTCCGAAATTGCAGACGGTTTGCGGACTACATTTACCGTTTGTATTTCCGGACGGATTGCGGACTAAATTAGCACGATGCATTTTCCGCCTTTAGTCTTTCATCCCTTGTCATCACCTTTGGGATTTGCCACCTTTGATTTTGGATTAGGCAAATAAACCTCATGTCCCTTAGAAGGTCTCTTACAGTGTTGATGATTCTTTTTTTCGAATTTTTTATTTCCTTCATTAATTTCTGCTCTAATGTTAGAGGGACTACAACTTCTTCTCTTTCAGTTTCAGCCTTTTCTTTAGCTTCAGCATCACCTTCTCTTTCTTCATCAACTTCAGTATCACATTCTTCTTCTTCTTCTTCTTCTTCATCTTCATAAGCTTCACATATGGGTGGAACATCTACAACCTCTATTGCTTTTTCACCCTTGTTCCTCTTCCTCTTACTCCATTTTCTTTCCCATTTTGTTTCTCATCAAGAGCTGCTTTTCGCTTTTAGTAGTTCGAGTTTACGAATGTCCTCCTAAAAAATACCATTTGAATTTCTTTGTAGATGTTCCATCCATATCTGAATATCTGGGTCGTTGCATCCTCATAATCTTGCAGATCAAAAAGTAAAACTTACTCGTCGTATTCAACACAAAAAATACTTCGAATATTCTGCAAAAACAACAAATAACTATTATGACCCTTGTGGCTTTTGTGACTATTGTGTCCCTTGTATAATTATTACCTTAGAATCATCGATATGCTTCATCACGTCCTTCGGGTTAAAATTGGATTTAACCTGCTTCTTGCACATCTGTGGGCATGATGGATCGGCATCCATAACATCAACCTAGCTCCGTTTTCGAAGGATAGTTTAGAATGGAAGTAACTGAAACATTAAAACAAAATGACAAGAGCACAAAAAGTACGAAAACATTCACGTTATTCTAATCATATATATAACTTACCATGAGTGAGATCATGAAACCGCCACAATGTCATTTTGGTTTCAGTGATTCCCCGTTAACATGCTTGTGGCAAGTATCCACAAGCTTCTCAAATGTGTAAACGCCCCATGGAAAGTCTTCACAAAATTTCAACTCATCAACCATGTTAATCATATCATTGCTGATACAATTGTCTGATGAAGGTTTGTGATCCAGAACTTGCCACAACACCATCAATGTTGCCAACCTTTTCCGGTCGGTGGAATTCGTCGCTTTCACAAGCTTTTCACTCACTTGTGCGAGAATCACCTTTTCACGGTCGAAATTCTTCCGCTTGAATGTATCACACCTTTTGAACTCTCATCTTCCGAGATAGGATCCGCAGTTAATCCGATAATTAGTGCATGTTCCACTATAGAGTACCGGATGGGAACACCATTTACGACAAACCATAACTCTTTATTCTCTCGTACAATCACAAAGTGATTTAATAGGACAGACATTTGAACATTCGTCAAGATGGAGTCACATTATAAATGGAATATATGCTGAAATTGTGACTCCTTTTTGAAGTAATGCAACTTATCTTCATCTAAGATTCGTCTCAACTACTTTATTGTTTCGTAAGGATAACATTTGGTGGTAATCTTTGGTATTTTGTCTATGTGCTTGAATTCATAGAGAAATTTTGGCTTAGACGACAACTGCAGAATGACCAATTAAGAATACATTAGACTTCTTGCGACTCAAGCGATTTTTGCGGCTCAAACGACATTTGCAACCCAATGAATCTCTTGAGTCGAAGAGAGTCATGAGTCCCAAGCAACTCACTGAGACTTCTGACTCTCTTCGACTCAAGCGACTCAATGAAACTCAATCAACCCTTGCGACTCTAGCGATCTTTGAGACTCAGTGAGTCTCTCGAGTTAAAGAAGGTCATGAGTCTCAAGTGATTCACTGAAACTCCTAACTTTCTTCGACTCAAACGATTCACTGGAATTCAAACGACTCATTGAGACTCGCACCTATTTGAATCAACAAACAATTTCGTTTTCAACAACATAATCTCTAATGTATTTCATCTATAACGTAAAACCCTGAAAATCAATCCATTCAGAAACATCACTGAAAATTGACTCGTTATTGATACTTATCATTTCTTTCTTTCAAACTTCAAAATATTCTCAATCAATTTTGAATTTTTTCCAGACTTTGAACTTAGACATTTACTCTTGACTTGGAAATCATTTCTCATTTTTCATTCTTTACTCTCAACTTTAAAAGAAATTCCGTGCAAAAAAAATTCAAAAAATAAAGACATTTATATTTTCTCCTTTTTTTAATCTGTAGGTCTTCATACACATAACTGAAAGAGACTAATTTAAAACATAGTTGCAGACAGGCACAGCATGATTTACCATCGTCTATTTTTTTACACCTCATTAATTAATTAATTAATAAATACCTAAATCATGCCCATATCTTATAATTACATAATAAAAAAAACCGCACCACAAAACGATACGGTCTTCCTCCTCCAAACTCATCTTCACTCTTCGCTATTCACTCTGTTCTGAGAGATGACTTCCCCAAACCTCAAGAAGAGCTGTGCATCTGAAGCACGAATTGAAAGGAGATCCCCAGAATGTGAATGTGGCGCCTTGAGCTCCGCGTACTCATCGACATAGCACGAAGCGGCCGGCGTCAGGGTCATTGCAGGTGGCTGTTTCAGAGGCGGTGGCGCCTCGCTGGGCATGAGGCTACGGACCACTCGTGTCACTTGGTGCATCGTCGGTCGCTCACTTGGTTGCCTTTTCGTGCAAAGAAGCGCGAGTTGGAACACTTTCTTCACCGCCCCGAGATCCTTGCACGTCGCTGCGATCTCTGTATCCGCCATTTCCATCACAGCGTTGTTCGCTGCCTTTGACATGATCTGATGATGTCAGGACAGGATCAGTGTCAGTGTCAAAAAGGCGACTGAGAACAAGATTCAGACAGAAAGACATACCAGATGATGGAGATTTAACTCATTGTCCACAGCTTTCCTTCCAGTTAAGAGCTCCAGCAGTACAATGCCATAGCTGTAGACATCAGACTTCTCAGTGAGACGTGAAGTGCGAGCATACTCGGGGTCTATGTAACCGATTGTACCCATTACGTAAGTCGAAGTGTGGGACTTCGAGACGCATAGGCTTTTTGCAATCCCGAAATCAGTCAAATGAGCCTCAAAGTCTTTATCCAGAAGAATATTAGACGACTTCACGTCCCTATGTATAATCCTCGGACTGCAATCGTGGTGAAGATATGCAAGCCCTTGTGCTGCACCATAGGCTATCTGAAGCCGGGTGTCCCAGTCAAGCGTCTTCTTCTTCGTCGGCCCTTCACAGAATGCATCAACAAGAGCATAACATGGGTTCAAACATCACAACAAATTTGTAAGATTTCTTCTTTTAGTAAACTTCACTTGCAAAGAACGTTGAGACTAACCATGAAGAAGATCCCACAGGCTTCCATTCTCCATGTAGTCATAGAAGAGAAGGTTCCCCGAGGGAGAAAGGGAGTAACCTTGTAAGCTCACCAGATTCCGGTGCTTGATGCTACCGAGCGTCCCCAGTTCTGTTTCAAACTCTTTTAGAGATTGTGGGTAGTGAGAGTAAAGTCTCTTGATCGCAACCGGTTTGCAGTTCTTCAGGACACACTTGTAAACGGTGCTTGATGCCCCATACCCGATAATATACTTCTCACTCAGATTCTCCGTTATTCTCATAATATCCTCATAGACATGAAGTGCCAGGTTCATATTAAGAATCACCAGCTTGGGGGTTGAATAAGTAACTGATGCAAACAAGATGTATATTATCAGCTTATCCGGTTATACGGCACACAGAATGTTCTAAAGGAATACCGAAAGTAACCTGGTTTGTCAAACGGGCCCTCGAGGAAAGGAGGAGGATTATGCGGCCGACAGGTCACCACAAGGACCATGAGGATGATCACGAGTGCCCCAATGGATATCCCAAGTATAGCTGCTTTAGAGATCGGAACTGCATACCCGTATCATTTTCAGATTCCAGAAAAAGAAAAAGAAAATAGGGTTGTATATGACAAGTAAGTTTCTAGAAGAATCACCTCGAACAGTTGGACGAGAAACATGACAAGGTGAGTTCAGCCAATTACCGCAAAGACTCGGATTGCCAATGAAGCTTTTTGAGAAAAACAATTTAAAGAAAGGTATTAAAGCTGGTTAACGATGATGTGCCAGAGAAACAAAATGCAGTGTCTCACAAAAGCATGGAAATAAAACGATGGTAAAATCCCTCTAACCTGTCAGGTGAAAATCTTGAAAAGTTATTGGTCTTAGGAATATCACCTACTAGGTGATTGTAAGACACATTCCTGTAGATAACAATAGGGTTAGATTCAGAATCCGAGTCTCCCATATAGAAATAGTAAAGATTTTGTGTCTTGTTAACTCACAAAACAGTGAGACTGAGGCAGTTGCTTAATGGATTGAGATTGCCCATCAAGTTATTATGTTCAAGTTTCCTGCGTTTTGAACATTCCAGAATATATACATATATTAGGACTGTACACTCAGTTCCTTTGTACATATCTTTGGTTATCAAAGGATTAAACAGATGGAATTAGTATGCAACAGGTCTTCTTGGTAAGAGATTAGCGGAGACAACAACAATGGTTCCTAAACAAGGTACTGATCATCATATTAAGATTTGACCCTCTTTTCGTAATGGTGTTTCCAGTAAAGATGCCAAAGACTCAGCTCCGATGAAATATCCATATGTTCTCTTGGCAGAAAACATGTCACAGAAACATTAATCTGTTCTCACTCGTAAGAAATGTTTGCGATGCTGTAAAAAGTTCCTCAAGAACAATAAAGCGGTGAAAATAAAAAAGGAAGAATACTTACAGCAAGAACATGTTCTGCAGTTGGCTAAGCTCCTCTGGGATCGTACCCGAGAGATCATTATTTGAGAGATCTCTAAAATGAAGGAAAAAAAACAAAACAAAACAGCAGTTCAGGGAGGCAACGGAAAATTATGGTAATTCTTGGAAAGCAATGAGAGAGTCTTCTTACATCTCCATGATACTTCTCAAATTTCCAAACTCAGCAGGAGGATTCCCTGTTATTTCTGCTCAAGTTCCTAAAATAAGAATGCCATAATTAAGTCAACCATCAAGTCTTCCTAGAAGAAAGCAAGAACAAATGCACACGACATGATCGCTTACATCTTTAGAAGATGTTCTAAATCACCAAGGGAAGACGGCATGACACCGCTTATCTTGTTGTTCGATAGATCCCTTCAAATTTGAGGGAAATAATTAACCATAACACATGAATGTGTATATAAATCAAGACCCACATGCATTATCGAATACACTTACAATGTGTCCAAGTTGCCAATACGAGATAGTTCGACTGGGATTGAACCTCTGATATTATTGTTGGAGAGATTGCTGGATCAATCAATTAAGAGCCAAGAAAGGTAAATCGCAAAGGTTAAATAGAACATATAGAAGAAAAACTATGGGAGTAACTCTATAGAGGGAGACATCATTACTCACAGGTATGTCATGCTCTCGAGTTTTTGAAATGCTCGGGGAATAGTTCCATTCAACTTGTTCCCATGAACATTTCTGTGAATAAAAGTCTACTTAAGACTTTCCACTGTCAAGTTTAAAGGATAAAAAAAAGTAGAAGAATGAGAGATACTTACAAGCTGTTTAGATTTGTACATGAGCCAAGATTTTCCGGTATAGGCCCTTCCAGATCATTATTAGCAACGTTGCTACAATAAAATAACACATTAGCATCATTTAGGTAATACAAGAATGAACACTCAATTCAAGGCAAGTGGGAAGTCACATACAGATCAAATAAGTTAGTCAGCTTCCCGAGGTCAGGTGGTATACGACCAGTAAGATGATTATCATTCAGCTCCCTGCAAAACATCGGTAACTCCTGAGAAATGAAACAACAATTTTGAAATAGAAATGAAAAAGTCGGTCATACAGGTAATGAAGTTTCGTCATGTTTCCAAGCTCAGGTGGAATAGGACCCGTCAGATTGTTACTATGCAAATATCTGCAGATAAAGAAAAGGGTTGTTACTATGCAAATATCTGCAGATACAGAAAAAGGTTGCAATGCAAATGTCAGTCGGAATACTCGATTTTTCAAACTATGCTTATCAAACAATACTATGAAGGAGTATTTACAGTTTTTCTGTGAAAGTCAGATTTCCAAGACCCGAAGGGATACTTCCGCTCAATAGGTTGCTGCTTAAGTCTCTGCATCATATAAAAGGGAATATGTAAGATTGTGGAAATGTCAAATTAAGCTTCTGTAAGTTATGTTGATTAAGAACACTTACAAAACTGTAAGAGCTTGCATGAGGCCTATCACAGACGGAATCTTCCCAGAGAGCCGATTACTTTGCAACGATCTGAAAGATTATTGATAAATCCCTTACGACTGAGAAAAAAGACTTTCCGATCAATGCAAACAGTCAAGATTGAGACGAGAAGCACTGACAATGTGGCTACTTGCAGGAAGCCGATATTGAAAGGGATCTCACCGGTTAGCCGGTTATAAGACAAATCCCTGCGATTTCAGAAGCACGTAAGTAAACGAGATAATAACCGCAAAGTCGAGAGAAAATTCCTAGAAAAAAGGAAGTGACTAAAGAAGAAGGAGAGGTACATACAAGACCTGGAAGGCAGTGCAATTGCCTATACTATCGGGAATACTACCGGTCAAACTGTTGTTTCTAACATCACTGACCAATTTCAGAAAAATGCCAAGAAATTCAAATCAGAAGATCAACTTTGTAAATCATATTATACTGATAGGGGCATAGAGCTGCAATTACTTACAAGAACCATAAACCGGTGAGCTGACACATATCGGGAGAAAGGTTACCCACCAAGTTATTTCCCCGCAAGCCTCTGCCAATAGGACAAGACATTATTATTATCACCAGACATGAGATATGATATGGCGGAAATTTCAGTTAAACCGCTTCCAAACAGAGGCACTTACAGATACTGCAAGACTTCATTCCAGTACACAAGTCTCGGTATCTCACCACTGAGTTTATTCTGTGCAAGGTCCCTGAAATGGTCACAGTCAGCCTGAATTTCATGCTTGGATCATCTGAAGCAGACAACAAATGAGGCGTAGGGATAATAACATACAAGACTTTCAAGTTCGGGATCTGAGATAGCGTTGAAGGGATCGGTCCTATCAATTGGTTGTTCTTCAAACACCTGGGAAATTATTCAAACATCCAACTTTTATGTTCCTCTAAACGCCAATAAAATCTTAGTTCTAGCGGTAACTTACAGTGTGTCCAGTTGTTTCAACTTTGAAATAGAAAATGGTATGTCTCCTCTTAATTCGTTAAATGACAAGTCCCTGTATAAACATCATGAACACAAATCAAGACAATATCAATCAGCTTAAACAGGCATCTGCAGCAGCAGATTAGGGTAAAGTTGAAGCCTTACAAGCTCTGTAGAGAAGAACAGCCACCAATCTCATCGGGGATTTGTCCAGACAGTCGATTTTTTTGCAGATCACTGTGTTAGAGAATCAGAGAACAGCAATCATCAATGTGTCATAGTACACTGATGTCACATGGAATCTATAAAACAGTGCCAAGTTGGAATTTTTATTCTAGGAAAATATGTTAAAACGTACATGGAAACCAGGCTCTTGAGATCTCCAATGGCAGGTGCAATTTCTCCAGCAAGATTCAAACCTGACAAATTACTGTACAACATAGAAGACCCAACACGTAAAACTTCAAAAAGAAAAACCACAAACCAACGCTTTTTCAGTGAAACTAAAAGCCCGAGTAGTCGCAGGAACTGAGGAATACTTCGAACACAGTAAAAACAAAAACTTACAGCGCAACGACATTGAAGGTGACATTATCACAAGTCACGCCTCTCCAAACACAATAGTCTGAAGAAGGTGAATCTGTCCAATCATAAAGAACATTGTTCACATCTTTGAATGACTTCTTAATCTCCACCAACGTTGCTCCTTTTTTTTTAATAAATAGTCCACACATGCAACACAAAAAACTCTCAATTGTCAGTTCAAGCGAAAATGGTATAATCTTTGACCTCCCTAAAAGAAAACTTTAGCCCTAATTTTCAAGGTTTTCTTTCGGTCGGAAATGGCTAAGAAGATCTGATTTTACAAAATGCCAGTACCCAGATCGAATTTCCATCAGAGACGCTCAAAACATCTCAAGATTATCATCAAAGACTAAAACTTTACCAATAAGGAGACACAACGAGGGGAAAAAACTAAGAAAGGCAGTAGCAACAGATGAATAGCTTCATCTTTAGGCCATCCGACATTTCTCGCTCAAAATTTTCTCGGGAAACGAACAGGGATAACGAAACCATGCACCAACATCACTCACTCACCATCATCAGAACTCACTCTCCCGAAGCTCAAACAGACGAGAAGACCCAGAAGAAGAACTTCTCGGCAGATCACGGTTGACGTGGTCTTGCCAAACACTGCCATTTCCACAAACGCCCCAAACAAAAAGAGCGCGTTTTGCTGGCTAAAACAGAGCTAGATAGTCATGAACTAGAGGCCAGAGGAAGAAGGGGAATACGAGCTTAGAGAAACCGTATATAATACCGACATTGAATTTTATGGCTGAGACAGAGACTACCCATTATTTCTCTTCTTTTGCATTTTCACTTTCACCCGAATCGTCTCAATTTTCAGGTATTTCTATCGTTCCATCAAATCGCTCTGGGGATATAAGCAGTGTTCATTGAGTGCCCACAAGACAGAAACACAGACTGAGATAGAGATTGAGAGAGAGAGAGAGAAACACATAAATGTACAACCGTAGGAGGGTGAGAGAGAGAGTGATTGATGAAGAAGAATTATTTGGAGGATAAAGTTAAAAACCCATCATCTTTTCCCCTCTGGCAGGGTTTCTGAAACTTTGCAGAGGAGAGAGACGTAGTAGTGTAGGTATAGTGTTGTTTCTGATCCTCTCTCCTCTTTCCTCTTACAAGAAAGCTCTCTCTAAAAGGGTAAAATGGTCACACTGAGAAAGTTTGCCATGGCAGTGAAACTAAGAGTCGCTTTCGTTGGAAATTTGAGTCTCTGTGCAGAAGGCAAGGCCGTTTGACAGACGACCATATCATATCAACACTATATTTGCCTTGGTAGTTTCGTTCTTATCTCCCCTTGGGAAACCGTTATATTACTATTATGCCACTGTACAAAATTTATGATCATACATACATACCGTATCGTATCTATCAAACAGATTTCCTTCATATTTTGATATCTCAATCTAACAAACAATTAATATAGATTTTTATTTCCAAAATTAATTATATAATTTTAAATTTTTGATTTTGCCAACGATAAAAAAACCTTGTCAATTCCAATCTATCGAATTTATTTTAGCTCTTTACATAAAACGAGTTTCATTTTTTAATGAATATAATTTACTATTACTTTTCGAATTTATAAATATACATATACGCGTATCTATCAAATAATTTCCTTTCATATTTTGACATCTTAAACTAACAAAAAAATTAAATTAAAGTATAGATTTTAATATCCATCAGATAAATATAATTTTAAAAAACTCGTAATTTTTTCCAACGATGAAAAACCTTTTCAATTCAAATCCATCGAATTTATTGTAATTCTTTACATAGAACCAATTTCAATTTTTTCATGAATATAATTTACTATCGATTTCGAAATTTATAAACATACACATACCCATATTGTATCTATCAAATAGATTTTTTTATATATTTTGATATCTCGAACTAACAAAATATTAAAATATAGGTTTTTGACGAATATAATTTACTATCGATTTCCGAATTTTATAATTTTGTTTGTTAAACATTTATGATATCATGGTATTGCTTTCCTTAGTTAAGGAACATACCTTGTGTAGAACCGGCTGATAAAATTATCAGAAAAAAAAATAATTGAATTATGTTTTCTTGATGGGATTATAAAATCATGTATTTTTAACCAAAATGTATATATCTTCTTTTAATTGTTATAACTATTGTCAAGATTACTAAGAATATGTTTCTCAATTATACATGATAATATATACCGTCCAAAATTATATATATATATATATTATTTTTTTGCATTACTAATAGTTTCCCTAATAAAAACAGACCTTTTTCCGAATATTGAAAAGTACACATTTTTCAAACTCAGGAAAAAATATTAAATTATGATCTTATCCAATCAACATTTTAAAACTTTGTAAAATTATTGTTGATCAAATAGATGGTTTTGTATATTTAGATATTTTAATCACCTTTTTGAGTATTTTCAATATTTTAAAATAATATTGACTTTCAAAAACAATACCGTTTAAGTAATAATAATTGAATTCAATGTCAGTATAAAACACAATTCATACATAACTTATGTATATAACATTTAAAAAAGTTATTTTTTCTAAATCGTGAATATTGAAATTGATAGTTATTAATGATAGCGTTTTTAAAAGAATATAATTAAAAAAATTCATTACGTCGAAATCATACTTGTTTACTTAAAAAACCATCACAAATTTTCTTATAATATATGATCAATCCTCTAATTATTATCTTTTTACATCGAATGCCTTTTACACGTTTGAATTTTATACTTTAATCCACAATCTATCTATATTAAAATTTTATCATATGATTATCCAACAAATTATTTATAATTTTGGTTAACAAAGCAAATAAATTAAATTACCTCATATTCGATAAATTTAATTACCTAAAACATTTAAGGATTTATTTCCATTCACAACATTAAAATTTCTGTTAAATCAAATAGATTTAATTACATCATAATCATATTCATACATCCGATTTGATAAATTAATTTTAATAAATCTAAAATTTTGGACCTAATTGATTTGAAATTAGTAATCTATTACTCTAATTTTCTCATTTTCCATCTTCTTTTCTAAAATGTTAAAAATTATTTATTTTCTATTCTTCTCAAATGATTTAATTCTCTTAATTTCAATTTTGATATTCATATTTCTTTCAAAAGTTTTTTAATGCAATATTTTTCTATACAAATCAACATAACCAGATTTGATTGTATTAGTGTGTTTGATATCATATTTATTTTTGGAAAAGATGTTAAAGATATATTTGCATGCTTATCAGTTATAGATATAATATATTCTAGATTGATTAAAACTCTTCTATTTTGTATACATATTTTCATGAATAAATAGCAATAACAACAAAGATTTTTTAATTTATCATGGTATCAAAGTCATCATTTCTCCCAATTACTTGATTTTTTGTCATTCATTTTCCAAGCACTGACAAGTGTTCTTGAAGCGTTTCTATTTTTTTATTATGTGTCCACGGTAGAAAATCTCTCCAGAAACTTTTTTTGTTCAATTTACTGCTTTTTGCTTTTTACTTGAGTCTTTAGTTTCTTTGTTAAGACAATCAATTTCTCAACTCTCTTCATCTGATTTTTTCGTTAATTTGACTTTGTTCACTGTTTGTTTTTTCTGGCTCATTCTTTTGATGTCGTTTCACCGCGATTGTTTCTCGTTTTTTTCCTTATTTGATGCGCGGTTCGCGGCCGATTTCCTTGTTCCCGCTTATTTCTTTGGTTTGTGCTACCGTCATCGTCTCAACGCGACTGTTTCTAAGTGATTTTCTCGGTTGTCGCATGATTTTCAACGTATTTACTTGTTTGTCGTTGTTTGCTCTAGTTTTCTATATCTCTTTTTCTCTCTATTGTTTCATCAAGACTGTTTCTCAGAGATTCTTTTGTGTGATTTGCGATTGATTTCATTGTTCGCTGATGGTTACCCGATTCGTCTGATTCGTCAGTCGACTTGTTTCTCGGTGATTTCTGATTTATTGGTGATCATTGGTAATATTATTATTCATTCGGTGACTTATTTATTCAGTGGTTGATTTTACGATGTTGTTTGAATTTTTGATGGTGTTTTTGTGTTACCGATAATGACTTTATCGATCTCTTGAACATTCACACGTACACACATTTTGGTTTGATCCTTCATATATTCTTCCATTGATTCATCGTCTGTTTTTCCATTATCAACAATCCAATCTTGAAAATGATATGGATCATTAGATAGAAACACATTCAAAGTCTTGTTCATTTATTTTTATTTTAAACCATCAACCTCACGTTGAATTAAAAATAAACTAGATTATTCAACCTTTTACTATTAAGTCGGTTTCGTCTTTTTGTGCATACCTACTTACACAAGAAACAAATGATTATTTATATAACTATAATGAAAAATAAATATATGAATTTGTAATCATTTACTCATTCTAAAGTATTCTAATTTCATTATCATATTGATAAACTAATTGTTAATGTTTTTTTGCCTTAAATTTGTTTTTCTACCTTTAAAACTAGAATACCGCCTAGACGGCCGCCTAGACCGCCCATGCGCCTGCCTAGACCGCCCAGGCATCCGGTCCGCCTAGAACATCCGATTAGTGACTAATCGGGGCGCCCGGCCACCGCCTAGCGCCTAGGCGCCGCCTAGGCGGCCGCCTAGGCCGATTTTCAGAACAGAGCTTTATAGTGATTGATTTTTCGGTGCCACCTAAATTTCTAGTGGTGCTATTGTTTACTTATGTTTATTTGTGGTGAATCACTTATTTCTTGTGAGTTTCATCGGTGATTCTATATGAAATAATCACAATGAGTAGTGGAGAAATATTTTCACAGGATTACTCGAGCAACATTGTAAGGCCTATTTCATCGTCTCATACCGAACTAAGAGTTTCACCTCATATAATTTTGGGTGAAACTAAAATACATCAACATCGAGAGATATCAGTGTTCTCACCTTATTATTTTCATCATTCAGAAGGCACTAGTATGGTTACCACGTCGGTTCATCTTAAAGGCAACAATAACTATGTAGAATAGACTAAACACATAATTCAAACCCTTTCGCACGAAAAAGGAGATTGGGTTCCTAGATGGAACCATCACGAAGACATTAATGGTATAACCTGATTACGAGGAATGAGAGCTTATTAATTTCGTGCTACTAGAATGGATATTTAATACCTTATATCAATAGATTCATGCATCACTATCTATATTGATGAGATGAAAATTTTATTGGAGAATATGTGACAATAGAATTCAATGGGTAATGTCTCTTGTATTTACCAAATGCAGATTGACTTGGCTTGTTATTCTCAGCAAGGGTAGACACATTCAAGGAGCATATTGCTTCTGACATATATAAGTCTAGTGGTCTTTTAATTTTTACCCAGAACAATCGTCTCTGGAATCCTCTACTTTGAATAAAAGAACATACATGATTGTATGAAGGTGTATTCGTATGTGCCATTCGTTCTTTTACGTGATTTTGTTACATATTCTACGCATTGTCTTCATAAACCCATCAACATTATTTCACCTATCAATCATTCGACATGTGATAATTCTCTTTACTCTATTGGTATGGTTACTTCATTTGATTATTTCTCACCTCGTTATTGGGCATTTTTGGCGGTTGTGACTACTGGTGTGAGCCTAAGGCTTTCATCGGAGCTTCATGTGATTAAAGATGCGTCACGACAATGTAATTACATCTTGAGATTCTTGTAAAAAATAATATTCAGTCTCTTAAACTCTTCTCACTGACAACATGAAATTGGTTATCGATGGGTTTATACAATCAAGTATAATTAGATGGATTGATTGAACGCTACAAGACTAGAATCATAGATATTAAGGAGACTTTTGCACCAATTGCAAACATGCCAGCAATTCATCTCTTGCTTGCAATTATGGCAACTCGTGATTGAATTATTTTATCAAATTAATGTGTATAATACCTTTCTTCATGGATACCTTCATGACGATGTTCACAACAAGTCATTGTATGAGTTACGACAAACACCTCGTTGTTGGTTACGATACTAACTTCTACTCTTGTGTGATATGGATTTTGTCAGTTGTCATCAGATTATGTCTTGTTCTATTCTAAAAGAGATTAGATGGAGATCTATGGTTTGGTTTATGTGGAAGACTTGCTTATTAGCGGAAATAATGTTGCAATAGCGATGACATTTAAACAAAACCTACATGAATGCTTTCATATGAAGGATATGAGAATTCTTAAATATGTTTTGGTATAGAAATTGTTTAGAATCAAGATAGGATATTTCTTTTACAATGCAAGTATGCGCTGGATAATATGGTTGAGTGCGGTTTATTGGGGGTTAAGTCGTGTCTTTTCCAATCGAACAAAATCATAAACTTGCTTCGTCATTGAGTTCTCATCATCATGATCCTGAACAATATATCAGACTAATAGGAGATTGATTTATCTAACAATATCTCATCCAAATCTCTCATATGCACTACATGTCTTGACTCAATTCATGCATCATCCACTTCAAGAAATTGGGTGTGGACCCTTCGTGTTGTTCATTTGATCAAGGACTCTCTAGAACATGGCATTTTATTACAAACTAATAGTGATCTAATTCTCCATGGTTATTGTGATTCTAATTGGACAACATGTCCTATTACTAGACGTTTATTTAGTGGTCATATATTTTTACTAGTCAACTCTCTAATTGCGTGGAAGACACATACACAACAAAAAAAGCTTTTACGCTTATTGCTAGAAACACATTATCGATCTGTAGCTATTCTTATATACGAGTTCAACTGGTTGAAATCACTCTTGATATTTTTGGCATGTCACATTCTACGCCTATTCTCATAATTTATGAGAATTAGACAACCATGCACATTGCAACAAATTCAGTTTTCCACGAAACGAACGAAATATATTAAGGTAGGTTATAATTTCATTCAGATATGGTTCTACATGTTGTGATTTCTACAATTTATGTTCACTCCAAGGATCTATTTGCAGAATTTTTTTACCAAGGCTCTCGGATTTCAACAATTTACTTATTTACGTTCCAAGTAGTACATTTATGAGTTTTATGCATCTATTAGTTATAGTATTTGAATCTATCTATTAGTTATAGTATAATAGATTTCATATTTGTAGATTGACTAACTATTTTCCATTTTGTATTTATATTCTCAAAAATTAATGGCAAAGACAACAAAGATTTTTCCAATTATCAATAAATTAGATTTGAGATCGACATTAAAATTAGGGTAGATAAAATATCCATTTTCAATTCATATTTGATCCGTATACAAACAAAAAATTTAGAAATTATCAATGTATATATTAAAAAGGCAAAAATTTCCTCAACTCTCAGCCATTCTCGCTTCTTAGCGAGCCACGTCAGCGTTTTTTTTTTAAATCCCATCTCACCCTTTACTCGATATTATTCCTTCCTCTTCCTCTTCCAAAAAGTCAAGATTTAGTGACTCTTCCTCTCCTCTTCCAAATCTTCGGTGACTCTCCATATTCCTTTCTCAATAACGGTAGCTTCAATGAGTCGTTTAGGGTTTTTGGAAGAGGAGAGGAATTACCCTCGAGGATATGTTACTCACGGTTTAAAGAACTTTTTTACATCTTCACGCTCGAGGATGTAGCAGAGAGTTTACTTTCCATTTGCAGGAAACAAGACCCTCTCGACGTCCAGGAATTTAAACAACTCCATGGAAGCGTCATTTTATTTCATGTAGAAGAAACCTCCATGGCCATCTACAACTGACTATTGTTGATCTCCTGAAGAGAAACTGCATGCAACTGTGAATTCATACTGAGGGTGCAAGTGCATTAAAAGAGATTTTAATAAGTAAAAGAGACTTTGATATAAGCAAAATCTACTCTCGCCTTTTTCTTTCGTTTAGGGTTTTGCCTTTCTTCTCTTACGGCCATCGATGGTGCCCTTGTAAGCAGAATTTTTTATTTATTTAGTTGGTACCATGTGTTTCTTTCGATCTTAGCTTAGAATTCAATCTCCCATGGATCGTCTTCTGTTGCCGGAGTTCCACTTTTCGGCGATTACTCTCTACGGTTTCTCAGCTTCAATCCCTCATCCTCTTCAGCCTTCGAACACTGATCTCTGCTTCAATTCTCATTTGCTGTCGACTCCGGTGGTTCACGAACAAGCAACTTCTCGAGCAGGCGCTACTCACTCGACGCATACGGATTCTCCGTCGTACGAGCGGCTTGAGTTTCTCGGCGACATGGCTTTGGGTTTAGCGTTCAAAAATTACTTTTCAATTGTCTCTGCTAAGAGCTGTGAATGTCAATACGGAAAAGCTCACGCGTGTCGCTCTCAGGCACAAGCTCTACCGATTTCTTCGGCGCAACAACACTTCTTATATAAATGAAAAGGTAATTTATTTATTGTAATTCAAACTCTATGTAGTTGATAGAAGATAACTAATTCATGAGATGCCCTGAGTTGTTTAACCACTAACGTCTACTCAGATTGTGTGGTAGAAATTAGTATTGGTCTTGTTTGAGATTTTATATTAAAAAACAATATCACATAGAGTAGTCAATAATTTTATATTCCAGGGAACGCAAATGCCATGCTCCCTCTAGTATGGCTACGCCAACTTCTTTTCCCATTAGGATTGTAATGTTCCTCTCTCCTCGACTTTTGTTGGTAGATTTTGCTTGGTTTTCTCGTTTTCGTTTTCTGATCGGTGTTTTTTCAGATGTGTTTCTGTAGATTGTATTTTGTTGTTCTGAGATCATTGTTAGTTTTCCCGGATTGTAGATTGAAAGGACAATGTACAATCTGTTTGGATTCTTAGCTATGATGCGCTTTTTCCTGTGATAACTTCTTAGCTTTTCCTCAGTGGTCTGATTAACAGATCACGAACCCTACAAAACGGCTTTTCCTCAGAGGTTTGTCTTAACTTTTCTCTGCTTTTCAGTTCATTGTTGTTAGTGCTGATAGTTAGTTATGCACCTCATATGTTTCAATCTGCTTCTATATGTTAATGACCATGTGGTTTTACCTCTTGAAATATTGGTCTGCATTTAGGGGAGATGGTTTCTTCAATGAAATCTCTAATGGGTATCTTTTGTCTAGACTTAAAGTTCTTCTACCACCGACTTTTTCGGGTTCCGTTAAATCTGTTGAAAGCAGAGGGAATTCATCTGCTCTTGAATCTGGAGATAAAGTTCATGAACCCATTCAAAAGGAAGACCATCCTATACTTAATGGGTTCCAGAGGCAATGACAGAAAGTCCGAAAGTATGCAAAGAGCAAAGGAGTCAGTATAATGAGAGATCTGCCCATTTATGTAGGATATCACAGTGCAGATGTTTGGGCAAACAAAAAATATTTCTTACTAGTAGGTGAAGGTTTTAGATAAGATGATAGACAAACTTGTACATACGTACGTAGTAATTGATATTTGGCTTAGATTTTCTCCTTACCTTAATGCAAAACAGGAACGGTTTTCCAATTCTGGTTAGTGGTGTTCCTCCTGATTTATTCAGTGAAACTGGTCAGCTATGGGGTAGGTATGATGCTATACTTTTTTATCCCTTCATGATAGTTGTCGTCTTTGTTTGACCTTTTCCATTAGATCAGCTCATGGGAGCCATTATTTCTCTTATTATGATTTTCTTTTGATATATAATCTTTAAATAGTTTGCCTGCTGAATGGTGAATATGAAAATTTCGATTTGCCTCTGGCCATTCGAAGTACGTTGACTGCTGCATGGCAAATATATTTGTGCTCTTTTTTCGTGTTGTGTATTTTTTGACAGTTTGCAGTATTTGCTTTGAAGCCCTCTTTATGATTGGAAAGCGATGGAAAATGACATTTTTTTTATGGTGGGTCTGTCGTATTCGACGCGCACAATACTTGTATGACGAATTCAGATTGTTGGGTTTTGGGTTGTTCCTTCTGGTGAGTCCACCTTCAAACTTGACGAGACTTGCTCTTTTCATTTTTTGCCAGTATTTAGCATTTAGTAATGAGCTGTGATACTCTGCAGAAGCTAAAGTTTCCATGGTTGGGCAATTGAAGGTCTTGTTTATTTACTTCTTTAAAGTCACAATTTAATATGTTAAAGCAATTAACGACTCTAAAAGTTATATTGCTGGCAGTAGATAGGACCTAGAAAGTCTCTATTTGATGCCATTTCCAGAGCAGTTGGGGAGCTCAAAATCATAGCCGAAGATTTGGTAAGATCTCAGGCTCAAACTTGGCTTTATTCATGTCAATTTCAACTGGATTAGTTCATCAAAATATGGACTTCATTTGTTTTAGTTGAATCAAGCATGTGATTTTATACAATTATTCTCTCATGTTTGTGATGTGTTGCATGAGAAGTTGGCACAAAAAAGATAGATGATCGGTTGATTGTAAGATCATGCCTTGATTCACGGAGGTTATGATATGCCATTTCGCTTAATGATCCATGTGAAGAATTATGATCAATTTCTTTTGTGTTCATCAAATTACATATTGAAAATATGCTTAGATAGGTTACGCTTACGGGTTACCATATGATAGGGAGTTATTACCGAGGATGTAGTGAAGCTTAGGCGATCTATTGGAGCACCTGGAATGGTTGTCCTCCAGTTTGGTCATGTCTCCTTCCTTATTCTACCAATTTGCATCTCTTTACTCGGTACAGTCCTGAACTAGAATCTTGTTACACATAAACACTAAAAATTTTACTTTTTCATATATGATTCTCTTAAAATATTTCATAATGTATGATGTCTTGGAAAAAATTTATATTATAAATCATTCTTATTAAATAATTGTTATCCTGAAATAATAATTTATTTGGACAATATTAAAGGAAATAAATTTTTATTTCCATTGATTCATTTCGTTTAAATTATATTTTAGTCAACCAAATAATAATTTATTTGGAAATAATAATTTATTTGAGATAGGAACTCAAATGTCAGTATTCATACGAGTTCGACTCGATTTGATATGAATCATGTCACATATTTACATTAACATAAAAAATCATTTGTAAGTTTTAGCTTTTATTATCTGACATCTATTCCAGCACTCAAACGTTTGTCTACCATTATTCACAATACTCTTTATGCCACTTTTTTTTATGCAGTCAATGTAGAAACCCTAAACGATCGAGTTTCAATTCAAACGAAAACTAAAAACATATTTAACTTTGTATACGTTATTATTTTCATCCGTTTATATTTAAAAGATGGTATAACTTTTGTTTCAAACATGGTTTTTTCAAATTTCGTTTCTAATTTTGAAAAACTAAATTTATTTATAAAAAAACATATAACGACATAAATTTAATTTGTATAGATCTCGCGCATCGCACGGGTTGATTTTCTAGTCTATATATTAAAAGTTGGATAAATAAAGATTTCTCATTCATTTTTTTGTTATCAAGTTTACACATCATCAATTTAAGTTTTTTCATTTTAATTTTTTTGTTCCTATATTAATTACAATTCATAAATCTTTTAAAAGAATTATATATTAGTAATATTAATACTTTAAGAAATACAAAAATATTTAGATTTATTTAGATAATATTTTAGTGATTATATATGTAAATATTTAGAAAATTAATAAATTAATAAATAATTAAAAAACAAAAAATCTTTATATGTTTATTTGTAGGGCTGGGCAAAACATCCGAAGTATTCGTATCCGACTCGTATTCGAACCGTATTCGATCCGAAAAAGCAAATATCCGTAGTAACAAATACAAATACCAGGATTTAGATATTCGACAAATACAAATACAAATACAAATAGTATAGTCAATTATTTGTAGGTATTCGTATCCGTAAGTATTAAATAGATAATTTATTTAATATATAGATATATATATAACAAAATTAATTTTAAGGATCAAATTATAAATAAAAAACATTATTATTATTGATTTTCAGATCAAATATAAAATATATAGAAAAATAGTTAATTTGATATTTAATTTGATAATCTAATAGTTTTTACGTTGTTTTAGATGAATTGGCGATGTTGTTGGAGTCCTCGACAAAGTTAACTCTACATGATTGAGAGAATTGATGTATCAGTGTTTTCTTTATTTATATTATGTTTCTTTTTTGTATTTGTGCAATTTGAGGATGTTTATGAATGATATTTTGATAAACTTTAACTTTTTTATAAGAATTTATTTTTTATTTTTTTAAAAAAATTAAAATTTTACGAATACTACGGATATCCGACGAATATCCGATATTTGTGCAATTTGGGGATGTTTATGAATGATACTTTGATAAGGATTTATATTATGTTTCTTTTTTGTATTTGTGCAATTTGAGGATGTTTATTAATGATATTTTGATAAACTTTAACTTTTTTTATAAGAATTTAATTTTTATTATTTTTTTTTAAAAAAAATTAAAATTTTACGAATACTACGGATATTCGACGAATATCCGAATATTTGCGGATATCCGTATTTACGAATATCCGTATTTACGAATACAAATACGAATAATAAAATCAAATATTCGACGAATACGAATACGAATACGAATACGAATACGAATAGTCGAATATTTACGGATATTCGCTATTTGCCCACCCCTATTTATTTGAAATAAAATTCAGTGAATTATTAAACTTTGACAAATAAATTATTAAAAAGAATATTGATTTTAGTTATACATACAATTTAGTTAACTCCAAAAAACAAAATTTGATTTTAACTTATTTTAATAAATTTAAAATTTAAAAAACTATAATTAAAAGTATTTAAAATTATATATATTATTGAAAAAAATTGGATCGAAAAAATTAATACCCATCATATCATTTACATTTTCTAGTTATTTTTTTAATTAAAAATTAATATTTTCATATAATTTAGATTCTATTTATCTCTTAATTATTATCCATTTTAATTAAAATAAATAAATGATTTTTATATATTAAAATTTTTCAAAGATCCATGAAAAATTAAAATATATAAATAAACAAAGATAATATAATACACTACAAGAAATTCACAGATTAGAGACTGACGAATCAGTCTCTAATCCGTCTGGAAATGAGATTCGGGACCGATTAGGGACTACTGGTACGCGCCGTCCGCAAATGAACGTCGCCAACCAATTTTCGTCCGCAATCTGTCCGCAAATACAAACAGTATATGTAGTTCGCAAACCGTCCGTAATTTCGGACGATATAGTTAGTCCGGAAATCGTCGCAAAACTCGACGATCATAAAAAAAATTCCGGACGGCCCATGTCCCGTCTGGAATTTTTTTAAAAAAGAAAAAAATAAAAACAAAAATTTAAAAAACTAAAATTGAAATTAAATACATAGTATTCATACAATATTAAAATAGTTCATAAAATATTAAAATTATCCATTTACAAACTATTAGGTGGTAATTGGGAATTATTATCGTCGTCATCATCATTGTTTTCGACCGTATCCCAATTGATAGTGGGTATGTGTGCCTTCATCATTCTGAGCCACTACTCGCGTTCCCTTCTTGATCGTTGAACTTCTCTTTGCAGAGCGTTGAACTGTGAGTTTTGTTGTTCTCATTGTGCTTTCATCTCCGAGATTGTCCCTCGTTCACGACATTTTCCTTACCTTTGAAGGAACTCGCAAGTTTTGATGACATTCCTCCAAGACCAAATAGACGACCTTTGTACGATGTTACGTGCTACAAAAATTATTGACATTTAATTTAAATTTAAATTATTAATAAAAAAACTTATTGTAAAAATGTACTAAATTTACCTCGAAATATATCTCGTTGTATTCTTCTTGAGAAAGAGTCGGTTGCGTCCCATCTTCTCTTGGCGGGATTTGGGACACTCGTTCCGATGCCATGTTCACAACATCGTCGTGAATTTGTTTTGCCCTGCCATCTACCCACGAACCGTCGGATTTTTTCTTGTGTGTACGTTTTAACAATTCCACGTACGACGGTTTACATCCTTTCTCTTTCGTCTAAAACAAATTTGTTGTTTTACGTATTAAACAAATGTCACTCGTAATAAAACTTTAAAAAACTTGAAATCTTACCATATCTTCGTAAACTTCCGCGAAAGAGCGGGAACCAGCAATATGCGCACTTAATCCATATCCCGCTCTATCAGAATGACGGGATCGACTAACGCGCTCACTTCTCTTCTTAAATTTAGGAGTCTCCCAATAGAGAAGCAACTGTTCCCATACATTATCAGGGATCCAAACGGGTTTGATATGATTTTTATCAGACTCTTTTTTCGTGTCGTATACAAGATTTTTCAGTCAATGTGCCGCATTCTTTTGAAATTCGGACTTTACTAGTCCGGTTATTGTAGGATTCCAATAAAATTTTTGCTGAAAAATAATGATTTAATTATTTAGTTAAATATTAAAATTTATAATGAAATGGATATGTAAAAAAATATACCACGAAAGCTTTCCACCATCGTTCCTTCATTTCGGGATCGGTTCGCATCCAGTTATAACATAGACGATCATAATCAGCTTTCATTATCTTTGTGATATGACGATTAAGCTGCTTACGACCAAACCTAAAAATAAATGTAAATTAAAACTTGATACTTAATTAGTTACAAAATTAATTTAAAGTTACTTTATACCAAAGTTCATCGGATTTTGCATCCGGATCTATACGAGGAAGTTTGCGTCTTTCCTCGTACATTGCTAAAAGGTCTTGAACTGTTGGTTCCTGATGCATCGGAGACTCGTGATGCATCATCGGTTCGACCGGCGGTGGCATCTGCTGATAGAATGGATACGCCATATTGTGCCGATCTAGTCGGAAATAAATTCAGATTCATAAAATCCGAATATACTGGATCCGATTGTCTCTGATGTTGTGGACCATTAGCACTTTCTTCAGATGTTGAGCGGTTTCTGTTGTTACCGCCTCTTCCAACACGACGCGACATACTAAAATTGTAATTTAAAAGTAATTTTTATATTAAAATTTTTAATTGTTATATAAACATTAATTAATTTTAATATAAAATTAAAACCACATAAATTATACGAGACTTGTATGATTACCATACTCCTTTCGTACATTTATGAGATGTACAAATTAACAGATGGTTACAATAATGTTTTAAGGATATAATCCTTGTGATTATTGTGTAGACATGAAACACATACATAATGCACCGATATTATCATTTATGATTACCATACTCTTTTCGTATGTTTATGAGAGTTTATTCAATATTTATAGACATATTTATGATATTCTTTTCGAAATATCATTTTCTACCTTGAATATATTATGCCAGATATAATTTATAGTATATTGATATATACTATAATGACGTTTTTGTATATCAAAGTTATATTTAATAACTTAATACACATATATATCATTTAGGCATTTAATCGAACAACTTATCTACATAAATATACCTTGGCGAAGCGATGGGTGGAGGATGGCTGACAGACGGGCGGCGGAACCTCGGCGGCCGGGCGACGGACCTTCGGCGGACTGGCGGCGGACGAGCTGTGGTATTGCGAGAGCGTTAACATCATAAAACCGTTAAAAACGTAAACCATACAACTGGATAGAAAGTTACCTCGGCGGACCCTCGACGGACGCGGCGGACGACTGGCGGACGGGCGTCGGACGGGCACGGACTTCTAGGCGAAAACGGAAAGAAAATCGGCTGAGAGGTTGCGAGAAATGAAGTTTGACCGAGAATAAATAAACATTTCCGGACGGGGATCGTAACCCGTCCAGAAATTGGAGACCGATTCCGAACGCGGGTCGCGACCCGTTCGGAATTTGGAGACTATTTCCGGACGGTTCGCGAGCCGCGTCCGGAAATTGGCGACCGATTCCGGACGCGTCTCGCGACCCGTCCGGAAATTCTAGAAAGGCGCCCTTGTTAGTTCCTAAGCCATCTGGAAATTCGACCGAGGGACGGGTTTCGACCGAGGGATGGGATTCGACCGAGGGTCGGGTTTCAATCGAGGGTCGGGTTTCGACCTAGGAACGGGTTTCGATCGAGGGTCGGGTTTCGACACTCGGTGTCGGGTTTCGACCGAGGGTCGGGTTTCGACCGAGGGACGGGTTTCGACCGAGAGTCGGGTTTCAACCGAGGGACGAGTTTTAATCGATAGAACAATTCATAAAACATTATATATATATATATTTCTTTAATACAATATAAAGATAAAAATAACAATTCTTTAAACGTCTGAATTGGATTCAGAGTCACATAATTCTTCCGTCGATTCTTGTGATTCTGAATTTGATTCAAATTCTTCATCATCTTCGTTTCCTTCTATCGTTTCATCTTCAATTTCTTCGACTTCACCATGTGCCAATGCTTCAATTGTAACTTCATCAATAGCAATAATCTCGGTGGTTTGTTGTTGCATGGCCAATTGTTGTTCTTTTGTGTTGTCGATAAATTTACCCCTTGGAAGTATCTTCATTGCAAAACGCCAACCTGAAGATCGTCTGACATGTGGATAGGAAACATAACAAACTTGATCGGCTTGTGACGCAAGAATAAAAGGCTCGTATTTGCATATCTTCTTGTTGAATTAATTTCTACGACACCTAATTTGTTTATTCTTGTTCTGCGACCGTTTATTGGATCGAGCCAATCACATCGGAATAACATCACTCTTAAACCGACATAACCTACAAAAAATGGTAAATATAAGTCAACATATTCGAAAATATAACATACGTGGTATCGAAAGGAAAATTTTTGGATTATTAGTATTAATACCTAATATTCCAATACCAATCACATCGGAATAACATCACTCTTAAACCGACATAACCTACAAAAAATGGTAAATATAAGTCAACATATTCGAAAATATAACATACGTGGTATCGAAAGGAAAATTTTTGGATTATTAGTATTAATACCTAGATATTCCAATTGCAAAATGTCTTTCAAAATCTCATAAAAATCTGGTTCGTCGGTCGATTCACAATAGCTTTCACCTTTCACACATACACCATAGTTCATAGTTGACTTCAATTTTTCGTGCTCATAATTATGAAAGTTGTAACCACGTGTAAAATACATGGGCCAACTCGTAACTTTTAACAAGATCGCGTAGCTATAATGGGTGATTGCCAATCTCAATCTGCATTAAATGAAACAATCATCGATATAAATATGTTCTTTTAACAATAATATATATTTATCATTTACTTACATATTGTCTTATCCATGTGGAGAAATCTCTTTCTTTTAAGTTCTTGGAGTTGAGATTCATCAATATTCATGTATGTATTCTTCAATACATCATCGAACATCCTGAAAAATGTCAAAAACATTATATTAATATTACAAATAAAATACGCATACGCAATTGAATCTATATATTTATAGGATATTACCTTTCAAAAGGCCGTAAATATTCAATGTTGAGTAAAACATACGTATATGCGATGTGTAGATCTCGTTGTGATAGCCATATCTCTTTCGCCTTACCAACTGTTCGACCAACCCCGCAAAAATATCTGGAACATCTGGTACTGGATATGAAAATGCCACACCACCATCAAAACATCTGTCTGGATTTCTACTTCGCGTTTGAACATGTGGTTCGAAGTAGTAAGAAGTGAAGAACGATATCTCCTCATTCACGTATTGTCCAACAATTGAACCCTCTGGACGAGCTTTTTGTTTGGCTTTTTTCTTCAAATGGAACATAAATCGCTCGAATGCATACATCCAACGAATTTGAACTGGTCCTCCTAATGCGGCTTCGTGTGGTAGATGAACTGTCAGATGCTCCATAACATGAAAGAATGATGGTGGGAAAATCTTCTCCAAATTGCATAGTACTGTAACTATGTTACTTTTAAGTCTACGAACCACATCTACACTTAAGTTTCTCGCACATAAATCTCGGAAAAAAATGCCAATACCTGAAAATTCAAGTATATTAATTAGTTTATTTTACAATTAATATTTCTATAAATTATTAATCACTAATTATATACTATATAAAATAATCATGTTACCTCCGATTGCTTCGTGTGCATGCTTGTCCATCAATTCAAAAAAACATATGGGAAGTAGTCGTTGCATGAATACATGACAATCGTGACTTTTCATCCCTGATAACTTTCCTCCATGAATATCGACGCACCTTCCGATGTTAGATGCATAATCATCAGGAAATTTCACGTCTTCCTTCAACCAATTCAACAATTTATATTTTTCCTCATTAGACAATCTGAATATCGGAACTGGAGCTTTACCATCTCCACTTATATGTAACTCCTTCCGTAAGCAATACTCTACGAGATCTTTCCGTGATTTAATGTTATCCTTCGTTTTTCCTGTGATATTCATTACTGTATTGATGATATTATCGAAAAAATTTTCTCTATGTGTATGACATCAAGATTGTGGCGAAGCTTCAGATTTTTCCAATACGGAAGATCCCAAAATATGCTCTTCTTGTACCAATTATGGGTAATTCCATAACTATCAATTCTCAGATGATTGTTTCCTCCGCAATCTATACTCTTAGGAATACCCAAAGCGAGAAGTCGTTCATACAATATCTCTTCGCCGGTCAAAATTGGAGGAGGAGATTTCCGCACAACAATATTCCTTTTGAAATTCCTCTTGTTGCGTCGTAGTGTATCATCATGAGGAAGAAAACAGTGATGACAATCAAACCAACTCGTCTTTCATTCATACTTCAACTGAAAAACATATGTTTCCTCCATGCAATATGGACAAGCCAATCGACCATGCGTTGTCTACCCAGATAGCATACCATAAGCTGGAAAATCACTTATTGTCCACATTAGATAACCTCGTAATATAAAATTTTGTCGTCTCGAAACGTCGTACGCTGAACTCCCTTCCATAATTCACTCAATTCTTCAATTAGTGGTTGAATAAATATATCCAAACTTCTTTTCAGATGATTAGGCCCGGGAATCAATATTGTTAAGAACAAAAACTTACGATTCATGTACATATCTGGTGGTAAATTATACGGTGTCATAATAACTAGCCACAACGAATAATTTCTCCCAGACATCTCAAATGGATTAAAACCATCAGTGCAAAGGCCTAAATAAACATTTCGAATCTTAGCTGCAAAATCAGGATATACCTTGTTAAAGTGTTTCCACGCCTTACCATCTGAGGGATGACACATTTCTCCGTCAGGACTTGAATGCTCGGCATGCCATCTCATGTCGCTTGCGGTCTTCTCTGATTGATACAATCTTTTTATCCTGTCTGTAATTTATAAATACCACATACGACGAAACGGAACCGATTTTCCATTTCTTGTCAAATAAAGTCGATATTTTCCACAAAATCGACAATTGATCAAGTCTGAAGTTTCTTTCGAGAAAATCATACAGTTGTCTTAGCAAACATCAATCTTTTGATACAACAATAAACCCAATGATCTCATCATCTTCTTTGTTTCATAATATGACTCGACTGCATTATTATCTTCGGGCAAATAATCTCTTACTAGCGATATAGAAGAATCCATGCAATTTTGAGAAAGATTATTTTCAGTGTTCAAATTCATTAACCGTGCAGATAAAGACAACCGTGATAGACCACTTCTACAACCATCATAGAGTGGATGCCTAGCACTTTCTAACATTTCAAAAAAAAGTTTGTTTCTTTATTCGGATCTTCTTCAATATTTTCATATTCGTTTCTTTCGACGAATGCATTTTGCACCATTTCTACATAAGGGTTTTCTACATCTTGAAAAGTCTGAATCACTTCATGATTTACGATACCCCTACTAAAATTTTCCACAACATTACTGGGTCATGGTGCAAAATTCTCTCCATGAGATAACCAAATAAAATAATTTGGAGTAAACCCTCTTAACTAGAGATGATTCCAAACGGTTTTCTCATTAATGAATTTTTCATTTTTGCATTTTACGCATGGACAAACCAACTTACCGTTTTCTCTATAAACTTGTTGATTTGTCGGCACCGTCATAAATTGTGTAAGGCCTTCTACAAACTCCTTCGATACACTTTGAGTTTCCGGATCAATTCTTCTATACATCCACTGTCTCGAAACGAAAATATTCGATCTCGACGACGATGCCATTATAATCACAAACAATAACAAGATATAAAGAGAAATATAGGAGTTTTGTGTGTGAGAAATGGGTAGAAGATGAGAGATTAAATAGAATATTTTAAGACCGATTCTGAACGGATTGCAGACTGAGATGAATATTTCTCGACGAACCGTCCCGAATACGTCCGGAATTTGCAGACGGTTCGTGAATCCGCCCGGAAATTCCGGACGGACGGTTACGTCGTCCCCAAACCGTCCGCAATTTGCGGGCGGATTGCTCAGCCGTCCGCAAATTGCGGACGGATAGTGAATCGGTCCGCAAATTGCGGACGATCTTAAAATTAGTCCTAAATCCGTCCCGAATTACGGACGACTTAGGGACTACTCTGCGGTCTGCAAATTTGCGGACGGATTAGGGATGGATTTATTATTCCGTACTTTAGTAGTTCCTAATCCGTCCCTAAATTTAGGGACGGCTGACTCGGTCTGCAAATTCAGTCCCGAAATCCTCCTTTTCTTGTGTGAATAATTTATTTTAATTTAAATATATTTTAATTTACATAATTTATTTTACATATAATTTACATATATTTTTCAACTGAAATAAAAAATATTCATTTTTGTTATATATATTAATTATCTTGAAAAACAAATTCTAATTTTAACATAGTAATAAATTTAAATTTTAAAAAATTATAACTATAAATATTTAATATATTTATATTATTAAAAAAAGTTAGATGAAAAAAAATTAGTATTCATCATATCATTTATCCTTTCAAATGTCTATTTTCTATATAATTTAAATTTAATCTATTTCTTAATTAATTTTCATTTTTATAATTAAAATAAATAAATAATTTTTCATATATTAAATTTTTATAAAGAAAGTGATCCACAAAAAATTAAAATATATAAATAAATAAACATAATATCGTAATTTAATTAATTTATATATATTTCAAATTTATCATTACAAAACAAAAATTTACATATACAATATATAATATACGTGTTATAATCTAATATAAATAATAAAAATCATGTAATCCTCAAACAACGTAACATTTTTTTTTTGTTAACTGTTTATACAAACGTAAAACAAAAAATTGGTGATGCAACTGTTCTTGTTTAAAACGCCATAAATCCAAGTTATTTAAATGAAGAGTATCTTCAGGGCGGTGGGACCCAAAGTCCAAATGGCACACCGAGCAGATTGCCCAAAGAGAGCTCCTTGGGAAGGTCATCGTACCTTATGGGCCCTTATCTCTCTCTCCACTCATTTTTTATTTTTCGAAAACAATATACATATATTATATCTATATATATTTAAAAATTCCAGATCCAACATTTTCGATATTATGAAGAAACTTACTAATCCCATGAACATCAACATGTAATGGTACGAGATTAAGTACAACCATTAGTAATCATATAACATTAAAAATATATCTTATTCTTCCTTTATCCTTTTTACGATTTTTTTAAATTTCATGTGTAGCCGTTAATTATTTTGCTCACCATCTTATAGGAAAAAGTAGGAGTAATTATCATTGTTGTAAAAGTTGTTGTAGACGGTCGATTATTCGGTGTTTATGTGTCTTGTAGTATCTATTCATCTAGTCTAATGAAAAATCAGTTTTAATTGTGGGTCGAAAAAAATCGGTGATTAGTCAGTCGTCCGGATGGTCGATGAGGCGTAAATCGACCGTCTAGACGTTTTTTTAAGAGAACAAAACAACACCGTTTTGACTTTATTTTAAAAAAAGAATTTTACCAAAACTATGTCGTTTTGACCATTTTGGTTTTTTAAAAAATTAAACCAAAATTTTATTTTGGTTCGTTCTTTTATCTTAGTAATCCCGCAAATATTCGAATATTCGTTGGATATTCATATCCTATCCAAATCAATTTTTTTAAAAAATAAATAATAAAAAATTTCCTATAAAAAGTTGATAATTATCAAATAAGTAGTATTCAAATTGAACAAATACACAAAAACATAATATAAATAAACGAAACACTAATCACATCAATCTCTTAATAATATAAATTTAACTTCGTCGATGACTCCACTAGCGTCGCCAATTCATCTAAAACAACATAACAAATTATTAGATTATCATATTAAATATCAAATACATTAAAGTAAAACTAGAATAAAAGTTATATACTTACGAAATTCTGTTTTTTCGATATCTGACAATATGTCCATAATATTATCCATTCCATCTGGATTACGAATTCAATCTTGAGTGCAAATTAAAGCTTCAACCATATTAGCAGTAATACAACTACGATACAAACTAATCACATAACTTTCCATACTAAAAGAAAACTCTGAAGCAATTGTAGATGCCGAAATAACCAAAAGATCTCTTGCCATCAAAGAAAGAGTTTTATACTTAAAACCCGTAGTCTTCCACAAATACAAATATCTGAATTACCAACATCTTCTTAACATTCTTATGACAAATAATTTTTCAATTCCGATTTCACAACCCCATTCCTTGATTTTTACGTTTGAAATAATCTTGAAGAACCCATAAAAATTTGTAAAATTACATTTGTAGTCCTCCAAATTTTAAGTGTAGTAACTATTTGTTTATATATTCTATATTTGGTCTTAAAATAAAATCAATAATGTTTTTTATTTATAATTTGATCATTAAAATTAAATTTGTTATATATATATATTAAATAAATTATTATTTAATACTTACGGATACGCATAATTGCGAATAATTGAATATACTATTTGTATTTGTATTTGTCGAATATCTAATTTCTTATATTTGTATTTGTATTTGTATTTGTTCATTCGGATATTTGCATTTTTTAATCGAATACGGCTCAAATACGAATCGAATACGAATACTTCGAATATTTTGTCCAATCCTAATTTTCATGTGCAGTATTGGAAACATGTTGATTGAATTGTGGTATCGAGTGAAATTTTGCTTTCCATGACTGATACAAAAATAAACAAACAAATAAAATAATGTAAAAGAGTATATTGAGACCAAATTTTTTTTGGAAGATATAATTATATTTAATAAATAAAATCATATACACAAATAAAATCATCTGAAAATGTATCACTATTAGAATATAATTAATGAAAATTTCATAATAATTTTTTTAATTTATTTTAAATATAAAAATATAATTTTTTATATATTGATTAATAAATTTATTGATTAGTTCACAGTATTATATAAATTATTCTATTATTTTAATATAATATATGATTTAACGTTTTATTTTATTTTTTTAATTATTATTAAATTAATCAATTTAAGCGATATTAGTGTTTGTGAATTAATTTACAAATGATTTAAAATTTTATATTTTATTTTAAAAATAATTTGCTAATTGATATATTATTATAAAATTATATAAATTTATAAATAAATATATAAAAGAATTATTATTCTGTAATTTGAAACTAGTTGTAAAATTGTTGTGGAATATTCGTATATAATAATATCGACTTGTTTAGATAATTAATTTATTTTGTTTGTAAATTTATGATAAATTTACTTCTAACTGCATTTTGATTTACTTTGTTTTCTTCGATAATCATCAAGTGTTTCCTGGAACACATAATGGTCCTATGAGCCCAACATGTATATATCTAATACTATATAAAACAAAACCCTGAGTGAAAAAAAAGACGCGTGACACATTTCTGATCGCTAGATTGTCTATGTTTTTTTGCTGACGATTTTCCAGCCGTTGGATGGGTCACGGGTACTATTCAGGGGATTTCGCCTTTTACAGCCCTCCGATTATTTTCCGCCGATTCATCTTCGCCGTTGTTTGTTTATTCCTTTTTACCCTTCTACAAACGGCGTAACCCATCGGCTATTCTTCCCTTCACTTGCTTCGTTTCCTCGCCTCTCTCCTCCCGGTTGATTTCTCCGAAGGCTGCGGTGCTTTCTCGCGTTTCGCTGTGGCTATCGCCGCCTTCTTCTTCTTCCTCTCAGATGCCGTCCGCTGCGAGGTATTGATCTCTTTTGCTTCGTTTCTCTTCGTCTTCCCCGTTGCCTTTTACCCTTTGATTTTAGGTTACAAACGGGTGACGGGTCAACAAACACTCTACACGCCGTTAAGATCTGCGATTTTGGGTCTGGGATTTGGTTGGGTCTCTAAATCTTCGATTTTGGGTCTGGGATTTTCAGCTGAACAAGCACTGAGTAAGGAATCGATGGAGCTGGTGGAAGGAATCGATGGAGAAGCTACGAAACATCGGGATCTTTGCTCACATAGACTCCGGGAAAACGACGCTTACCGAGCGAGTTCTGTACTATACAGGTTGGATCCACGAGATCCACGAGGTCAGAGGCCGAGGTGGCGTTGGCGCCAAGATGTACGCTTACCGACGCTTACCACTTCTTTCCATATTCATCTTTTCCCAAGCTCATCCTTTCTCAAGCTCTGCCTGTGTGCCTATGCTTGCTAGGTTTTCTACACACCCTTTTTACGCCACATTTGGACATGGTTGGGTCTAGCTCCTGCTTCTAGGAGAAACTTTACTTCCCTATTGGAATCCGGTTATAGTTGCATCATTGTGCCTGGTGGAGTACAAGAGACCTTTCACATGCAACAGGGGAAGTCCACGCCATTCAGCTCTCGGCTGAGCATAACGCGTGTATAGAGTCTGCTCGACGAGAGCTTCAGGCGCTGCATCCAGACTATTTAGACACTGTCGTTCTGAAACATGACGTATGGCGGGTGAAGGGCATCATTCAGGCAATCAACCCTGTTGGAGGGATCATATTGAGTAAGCAGACATACCCATTTCTTCTTACAGTTACTATTTACAGGGTTCGGGATCCATTGGCGATGTTTATCTCAAACAATTTGAGTTCAACCGAGAACCATTGTTCCCGAAATTCCGCCTCAACGAACCATTCAGTAAGCCGATACTGAGCGCAAAGCCAGATGTGTCGATGCATAAACTGAAGCCGCATGATCAGTTTATTATATGTGCTTCGGATGGACTCTGGGAATACTTGAGTAACCAAGAAGCTGTCGACATTGTTCAAAATCATCCACGCAGCGTAAGTCTAACAAAGACACCACTGGTCTGCATGGTTTCAGGCATTAATTTCTTTATTATATCCTTTAAGGATTTTGATTATCAGTCTGTGTTGTCAGTTGGTACGGCTGTGGGTGCTGTATTTTTGTGGGAGTTGGGTGCTCGAGAAAGGCTTGCAGTAAAGGGTTTTGAGGTCTGGAAGCTTGATGTTTGTTCGAAAGCTTTGCAGGTATGTCTTTCACCTCTATTTTATGTTACTGTACCAAGTTACTGCCTTGCGAGAGAATGCTAAACTTTCAATATTCTTACAGGCATCTCTCAGTTCTGATTACACTGCATCTGTAAATCGTGTGGCATGGAGTCCCGATGGGAATTGTCACTTGTCGCGAGGATCGATTAATTAAGGTATGTTCCCTGTTACGTATGTTCTACGGGCACATTAAGTCTAAAGCATGATTTACATGAATGCAATATTTGAAGGTTTGGGATGCTGTTACTGGGGCAAAGAGGTTTACCTTTGAGGGTCATGAAGCTCCTGTGGTTTCCATTTGCCCGCACCACAAGGAAAACATTCAGGTAACTACAGATTTGAAATGCTGTGGTCTTTCTATGGTTGAACCTTACAAACAGTCTCATATGATATGTAGAATCATTTTTTCTGTCTGTATACACGTTTTCTGATTGATTGAAGTGTGTGATTGGAAATTTATTGTAAGACTCGGGCACATTTTGTTCCTTAATCTTCTTTCACAATAGATTGCAGTTTTTCCTAACATTTTTTGTTTTATTTGACGTGTTGTCAGTTCATCTTCTCAACAGCATCCGATGGAAAAATAAAGGCTTGGTTGTATGATAATGTGGGATCAAGAGTTGACTATGATGCACCTGGCCATTCTTCAACAAGAATGGCGTACAGCAGTGATGGAACAAGGTTCACCCATTCTTGATAACGATAACTAATGTTTTAAATACTTAATTAGGTTTTTGTTTCGAAAATTAAATTAACAGCTCCATGCATGAAAATTTTATTCATAGGCTGTTCTCTTGTGGGACCAACAAAGAAGGGGAGTCGTTCTTAGTGGAGTGGAATGAAAGTGAAGGAGCTGTAAAAAGAACATACATTGGCTTTGGAAAACGGTCTGCGGGGATCGTGCAATTTGACACGACCAAAAATAGGTTCCTATCAAGATTTGGGACATGGACAACACAAATCCGTTGACAACTATTCATGCTGATGGTGGCTTACCGGTAATCATTACTAGATAATAAATTTGATGTTATATCTATTTCTGGTATCACTTATTTAACAACTAACTCCTTAACTTTAACCTTGAACCTGCAGGCTTCTCCTTGCATTAGATTTAACAGGGAAGGGATACTATTAGCTGTCTCAACTAATGACAATGGCATTAAGATCCTTCCAAATTCTGATGGAATTAGATTTCTGAGAACAGCAGAAAATCGCCCATTTGCTCCTCTATCTGTTATGAAGGTATAGTTTCCAAGATACATACAATCTTATAATAAGTCACAATTAGTTTGTTAATGTGATTTTCTATACAGGCTCCTACAGTTGCTGGTTTTGGTTTCCCTAGTGCCAATGTTGCAACAAGTCTTGCAGATAGAGTTGCCCCTGTTGCAGCTATGGATGTCATTGTGAGTTCAATTTAAACTTCAAAGTGTATCCTTGTGTTCAAGCCTGGATGCTTATATGGTATCTGACCAAATAATTTGATATTGTTCAGAATAATGATAACCGAAGTCTGATTGAAACTAAGCCCAGATTCACTGATGATCCTGTGGAAAAATCTAGAACAGGGAAACTTACAGAGATTAGCGAACCATCGCAATGCCACTCCTTGAGGCTTCCTGATAGTTTGACGCCAAAAAAGGTGATATATAATTTTGTCAATCATAGCCTCCTATATATCAAAACATGCTCCCATATGCAGGCTGGGGTTTAGTTTCTAATCACAAGATGCCTGCCCTGAAAGCGCGATATGAACAAAATTTTTAAGTTGGACGCAGTTGCTACAAAGTTATGATCTGATTAAAACACAGATTGCATACTACTTTTGGATAGAATGCTCTAAGTAAATGAACTAACTGATGCTACTCAAGTTATTGCAAATTTGCAGAGGCAACAAGTCAACTCAAGGCTGATTGCGTCTGACTATCTGGAAGCCAACATTGATTTTATGGATATTCTGATACAAGGGTGAATTTTCTGACTAAGTTACCGTTCATATATAACCAGACGACAGGCTATTAAGGTACAGTAACTCAGGGAAATGTGGCTTATAAAAAAATTTAAAAGCATATTCTAAAATATAGAGTGGTCTAATGTGTGTGTATTGTATGGATTGTGACAGTTGCTGGGCGATATATTGCTGGATCGATCAAATTCAGCGGTAATGACGAAATATGTGAGCTCCAGGGATAACTTAAGGATTCTCATGAATCTTCTCAGAGTATGTTATGCTTTACATAAATCATTCCACTTTTTGGTGTGCAAACTCTGATAATTCTGTTGAACAGAGTATTCTATTGA
>CM071874.1:12023563-12041759 GCA_036759665.1 Gynandropsis gynandra
TCATGCAATCCCAGTCAAGTTATCTATTTCCTTCCTATTCTGGTAATTATCACTGTTAAACCCAGCTAATCCCCGGAACTTTACCTACTTTGCTTTCTGATATTCCATCTCTCAGAATTTTAGCTTCATCCCACCTTCCATGTCTCGCATACATGTTAGAAAGCATGACTTCGTCAGCACTTTTCTCTGCATCACTTTCAAAAAGCTTCTCAGCCAAATGAGGATCCCCGTGAGTTTCACAACATGACAAGAGCGCTCCCCAGATAAAGATGAGACAAATTCAAATGCTTGCTCCAGTTTTCCTGCCATTCCCGGAAGCTTTACCATGTAAACATGGAACTCATATTTCATTCTCCTAAAAATCTCATGACCTTTATCCTAAAGTACATAGGAGGGCCGAGAAAGTACCCTCAATCAGAGCAGTGCAGACCATTACATCCAGTTCTAATCCTTGTCCAATAACATGACCATGTATTTTTGTTCCGTGCACAAGAACCTAATACAGAAGCCACCAAAATGCAATCTGGCTTCTTATAACTCATGTTAAACTTACTAAATTAAAACAAGAACTTCTTGTGATTCAAGCATCTTGAACAACCTGTTATCAAGGAAGACAAAGCAACCAAATCCGGTTTAGAGATACTAACGAAATAAGCCATAAGCCGAATCAATGCACTTACATCTAGAATACATGCTTACTAGTGCAGTACCAACACGAACATGACAATCTAAATTAACTTTCAGACAAAATCCATGAACAGATTTACCAATGATTAACACATTATAATTCATTAAACCAGTCATCAAGCCTACCATGGTGTAAAAATCTGGTCTTTTTCCTTGACGCAGCATCAGACTAAACAAATCGATTCCTTTATCCCATAATCCGCAGCTTCCATAACCAGAAATCATAGCATTCCATAGAACAAAATCTGGGTCCGGTATCGAATGAAAAACCTTGGTAGCTTCACCAACAAGACAAAGTTTGGAGTAAGCTGTCACAATCGCACCGCCAAAAATATGATCAAACCCAAGACCAGAAGCAATCACACCTCCATAAACACGTCTCAGTCCTTCCAAATCGAAACTCTCCGAAAACCCACGAACCAAACACGCATACATGAAGTTACCAGGCATCGTATTAGAACCCATCATATTATGGAACAGTGAAATTGCATCACCCATTTGGCGAGATTGTGCGTAAGCTCGAAAAATGGAGTTCCAAAGGTATTTGAAGAATTTCGTCGAACACTGTGCGAGCAGAGTGAAGATCACCGTTCAAAGCGTAGAATCTGACAAGCTTCGTTGCGAAGAAGGGATCACGAGGTGGGTCTTGGCGATGAAAGCTTGAAGTTTCTTTGTACTTAGTGTCCTCTGAGAGGTCTTCGAGAACCCGGAGATGATTGCGAAATAACGATGGCATTAGAGATTTCGATAGATAGATTGTTCTATCTTGAATGGAATCAATAGGTCCATTGATATACATGCACATATATATATATATGATAATACATTTTTGTATTTGTTATATAATATATATGTTAAGACTTTGTAAATGGAATATCAAGATTCTGTTGGTTTCAACGTGATGTCATAATGAGGCAATAATCGATCCATTTATTGGCATATGAACAAGCATAAATAATTTAAACAATTGTGGAAGTCAACTCTATATGAATATGTGTAAAATATGATATTTTTATTCTTATATCGTAAGATGATTAAATTTTTTACGTTGCATGCACACTAGACAATTTTTTAGAAGTTGGATTTGGCAATAATCATACATTCTAGGGAAAAATCTATATATATAAAAAGGAGGTTTTTCTTTCCTCCTCATGCTGCCACGTTAGCGGGAGGAAAAAATTTCCTTTGCTATCTTGAAAACCCGTGTTTTTCTTATTGATTTCTTCATTTACTCTCTTCTTTACATACAATGTAAACCCTTTAATCAGGAGAAAGAGGATTGCAAAGTGCCGCCGAAAGGGGCAAAAGCCTCGACGACGCTGAAAGGGGCAAAGCGGGGCGCACCGGTTGAATCTAGCATTACAAGGTGATAACTAGGTCGGCATAGAGATGCTCTATCGGCACAGGATGATGTATTGCCATGGATTTGTAGGAAATGGGTAAGCAAAAGCAAGCAGATAATTTCTTGATTCTTCCCTCCTAAATTCAAATCGTTGCCGCCACCGAGATCGGCGACACCAGGACCAGCAATGGAACAGGATACGGAGCCAGCACAAGCTATTCCTTCAGAAGTTTCTCTAACCTTCTATGGACGAGTTTGTTCCGGAATCGGGAAAGGCAGCATCGAATTCGAGGTACACGCCATTGGAGTTGCAAGTATGGACGAGTTTGTTCCGGAATCAGGAAAGGCAACATCGAATGCGAAGTACACGACTCAAGAGCATACCGACGACACAGGAATGGCGGAAAACCCTTGAAGAAACCAGACAAGTCTCAAGAGCATACCGACGACTCAGGTACCTTCGAACGTCTCTTCAATGACTATTAGGTCGTCAGTTTCTTCCTCGGAGTTGGGTGAGAAATTGAGTTTACACACGGGCACGATTCATACCTCCTCTGCCGTTGACCCTTCGCCTCCGCCATAATTTTTAGCCTTGCTCCATGCAGATAATGAGCTCAGCATCTCCATTCAAATCAGGGACACCTATTTAGCATCCTCCATCGGCTTTTCACCATTTCCTTTCCTCACTCCATCCATGAGGTCAGGTGCCGAACCGATTGCACAAGCGGCGATGGTGAGGACCTGCGAGCGAGGGGCGGCGAAGCCACCGCAAAGGATGAGGTTGAGCGGCGAAACCATGCCTAAATTCTATGGGACCGATAAAAGGATATGGCATCCGAGGGGGAGGGGGTTTTCTTCGGGGCTCGAGAGCTTGCATAGACTAACAATTTTGAGCCACTGGGGATTTCACACGAAAGGTCTTCGGGGCTCGAGAGCTTGAATAGACTAACAATTTTGAGCCACTGGGAATTTCATATCGAAAGGGAACGAGGACTCCTTCGGGGCTGGAAGAAGAGGAGGATTTGAAGCCATGCCCAAATTAAGCCACTAGGTCCGAGGGGTAGGGGTTTTCTATGGGGGCTCACAATGTTGAGCCAGTGGAGATTTAGGTTTTTATTATCTGAAACTTAAGGGGAAGTGAAAATGGATGGTGTGATTGGAATTTGTTTAGGATTTTGTATTCTCTCGATTGGACGATCGTTGATGTCACTTTCTCCGTTTCATTGTACAGTAAAATCTTAGAATGGGTTCTCACAGCAAGAGTAAGAGAGATAGAGATGAAAGAGGGAAGAAGAAGAGGAGAGGGGAGGAATCGGAATCCGAGTCGTTATCTGTGTCTGAGTCATCCTACTCTAACTCAGACAATTCCTCACCGGCGAGGAGATCGAGGAAGAGGAGAAGCAGGAGTAGTCGTCGGAGCATGCACCAGACTTGGAGTGAGGATGAGGATTCAGATCAGAGCAGTGATGGACCCAAGGGTAGGAAGAAGAGTTCGTCCCGGAGGATTACAGAATCGGAAATCAAAGAGTATTTGGCTAAGAAAGCTCACAAGAAGGTTTATTTTCCAGTTCCCATATCTTCTTGTATGTGATGAAGCTCTTTGCTTACTTTTGGTGTTTGTTGAATTCGTTGTAGGCATTACTAGCTGCGAAGAAGCTAAAGGCACATTCGGTGTCGGGTTATTCAAATGACTCAAACCCATTTGGGGATTCAAATCTCAATGAGAAGTAAGTGATTCACTGGAAGTTTGCAATTTAGGAATGATACGTAATTGTTTGTTCTGGGTTTAGCATGGTGTTTGTTTACTGGTGTAAGTTCTGCAATAGGGTATTCCACAGAGAGGATTATACTGTTTAATTTGACTAGAAATGGGAAAAAACCTGCAAAGTGGCAAGCAAGGTTATGTTGGTTAGCTTATGAATAATGCATACAAACGAGCGTCATTCTTCATGCCATTAAATATTCTTGGCTTAAGCTTTTTGTTTTTTCGAAGATCGGGTTTCAGTGAAAATGCTTCATTAAGGACATTAGTTATTAGATTATAGATTTCTCGATTCTGGTATTCTAGCAATTATTGCAAGTTATTAACTGTTTTTGCGATTTTCAGAGACTTGAAAGCCGATAACCTTTTGCTATCTTTCTCATTCTCAGACCATAAGAGGGTGATTACAAGGTGATGGTTGGGCGAGGACAAGCGATCGATGATGAGGTAAAATGGCACACTGACGGCGAGGTAAGGCGACGAACTAGGGCGAGGGTGATAAGAGGATGCGACATCCGAGGTGATGTATGACGAACCAATAACATGAGAGGTAGCAAACCACATGCAAGAAAAGAGCAGAGAAGCACGGGTGAGGCAAGAGCTTCGAAGAAATCATCAAATCTGGAACAATGAGGCAACCACGACATACAAACGGTGAGCTCAGCCGGCGAACCAGACCGAGGGCGGCGATTTGAGACTCTTGGTTAGTTGAATGAATACTGCCTTCTGGAGCTTCGAAAATTATAGGTTCACTTTTTCTCTATTTCTGTTAATTAATTTAGGCGACGAACCAAGGCGAGGGCGGTGAGAAGATGCGACATCCGAGATGATGTATGATGAACATAAAGGCATGTGAGGCACCAAACTACAAGCTATAAAATACCAGAGAAGTACGGGTGAGGCAAGTTGATGCATTCTCAAAGTTAAATAACTAACCTAAACTACCCGTAAGTGCACGACACGTGTGTAGTACTTCAGGTGTCGATCCCACAGAGACTATGCAACACAACCTAAACTCGAACTATGAATCAAACTTGCTAACGAACGAATATGGTTTGAAGAATGAAATACTAAAAGTAAATGAACAAACTAGTTCTTATGAATGAGACAAACGTTCAAGGAAACCGGTTTCACCACAAGACTACCGAAACCAACAATCAATCTATCTATCATGCAATCCCAGTCAAGTTATCTAAGACAGACGATCCTAATATGATATCTACCCTCTCTCGAGGCATAGACACGTGATCTAGTCAAGTTGCCCCCTACTTTCGTGGCTGACACCCTAAACTAAACCCATAAGATCTGTGATTCATCCGTTTTACCTCAACCGCTGCTACCCTACTTTCGTGGCCTAACCTCGGTTGTTCTAAACCTGATCTTCTAGGACTAGAATTCTCCTTTCGGCCCTTCTCCTAACCCCTAACACATGCATCTACGCGGCCGTCGCAAACACAAGTAAATTCAGCACTCAAATAAAGAATAGATAAACGAAACGGGAAGATGCATTCAAAGATAAATCAAAAATGGTTTCGGGATAGCTATGGGCTAATCCCTTCTCCTAGAACAAACAAACTACTCGCTCATGCATCCGTAAACAATCATATCCATTTGTTTTAAGTCAAATTAACTTATTTTAAGTTGCAGGTGACGGTCGCTGCTCGAGCGGGCAGAGAAAATGACCCGCTCGGGTACGGCGCGGAAGATCGCGCAAGAACGCGATGAAAAAGAGGTGCCCCGGTCGGGCTAGGGAGTGCGCCGGTCGGGCTAGGGAGTGCCCCGGTCGGGCTAGGGAGTGCCCCGGTCGGGCTAGGGTGTGCCCCGGTTGGGCTTGGGTGTGCCCTGGTCGGGCTCAAGTTGCTGGACAGACTTGCCGACTAAACGCCCCGCGCGGGCAAGGGTGTTCTTCGCCGATTCTTGTCCCGTTTGTTCCGTGATGATCCTCGATGTTTGTACTTTATCTCGTGTACGTCCTTTAGCTCCAAAATGAACCGAATATGCATTAAAACCTGTAAGAACATGAAAACACGAAAACGAGTAAAACGGATACAAAATCATACGTAAACATCGCATCTATATCGTAAATGTCTCTAAAATCGTGCAAGAAATACGTATGAAAACGTGATGATCACAAGTGCATCAACATAATCATAAAATCTGGAACAATAAGACAACGGCGACAGATCGAGGGCAAGTTCAGACGGCGAACTAGAGAGAGGGCGGTGATCTGCGACTTGATCAATTGAGTGAATATTGGCTTTCATAGCTTCGACAATTATAGTTTCATTTTCTTTGTTTCCGTTAACTAATTTATGTTTTCTTTATGGAAATGACAGATTGAGGGCGAGCTCAGAGGGTGAACCAGAGTTATGGCGGCGGTCTGAGACTCTTGATCATTTGAGTGAATACCAGCTTCCGGAGCTTCGAAAAGTATAGGTTCGTTCTCTATTTCCGTAATTAGTTGCTATTTTCTTTATGCAACATTGGATGTCGTACATCATTTGAATATTGCAATCTATTGTGCCGTCGCCAACTATTTTCTCCCTCGCCCTCCTATTTGCAGGCTCCTCTCTCCTTTGCTTTGCTCTTGCTGTACCCCGTGTAGAATCCTCTATCTGTAGCGGTCTAACATGCCTGCATCGTGTTCAGGTAACAACACCTTATTGCATCTCCAATCATTGGTTTCGTTGTAGCATTAATGTATGTATACAACACCTTGGCTTTGGGAGAATTGTGATTGCAATTTGCACATTTATTGACACTCTAGAATATGTGTAGAAGGGAAATACATATACAACTACGTTGCATCACTCTATTTTCATAATTCAACCTCCATATCTCTATTGTATTCGTTGTTCACAACCGCATGACCTGAAAAAATCTGTGCAGTTGGTGGTAAGGAGATTGGAGATGTCCAAAGCAGGGATCTATGTAGTAAGTTAACTCTGTCTTTCTTGGTATCAATGACTATTCACTTAGTTTGTATCTTGACGCTAACAATTATAGAAATGGCTATTACCCTGAGGGCTGAGAGTGAGTAGGTAAAGGTTCAAAGGCTAAATTCTTACTTTGCAGGGGCATTCTTCGGCATGTACATAGGAGATCTTCCTGTGTCAGAGCAGACGAAAGAGGAGATTGGTAGGAACGTAACGGGGATCATAAAGAGGTGCTGAAACAATGGGAGTGGAGTAGCATCTCCCGCATCCAATGGCCTCAGATTTTAACAGACGACAATAGGAGTATGGTGTTTGCAGTTTCATGTTTGTAACTGCAAAAGGTGTTGTGAAGCAGATGAAGTTCTCGGAAGAGAAGGATATCAAGTTTTCTGGATACAAATAGGTATATAAGTCTCGATTATTCGATAAATTAATTCGATTGATGTACAAGGAGAGATTATTACATTATGTCGCAACATGTGAAAAGTTGTCATTGTTGCAACTAATATGCTCGAGAGTATAATCGTTCATCCAACTCCAACACGCGCAGAGGTTTCAGACATTGCCATTGCTGTTAGAGAATGTGCTGATGCAGTGGTGCTTTTTGGAGAAACTGCACATGGGAAGTAAGTGGTTGACTTTTTCTTATCATTTAATGGTTTAGCGTATTGCGGATTTATTTGGTGGCTTAAAGACAAGGCTAAGCATGTTCTACAAAAGCGCATGCATAAGAAAATTTTGTATCCTTCTAGGTTCCCACTGAAAGCTATGAGAGTGATGCACACAGTGGCTCTGCGGACAAAAGCAACCCTTGCTGGTGGTGAAATGCCACCTAATCTTGGTCAATCCTTCAAGGTATACTGCAAATTATTTCTCTCGATCGATATCTTTGTTAGTCAATTTTTTGTTATAATATGCTAATGGAACCCGGTTGTTCTCTGAGTGAGATTTTTGCATACCATGCAACCATGATGTCAAACACTCTTGGTACTTCAACTGTTGTCTTTACTAGAATCGGTTTCATGGCCATTCTATTAAGCCGCTATCGACCTTCTGGCATAATTTTTGCCTTCACTAATGAGTGAGTTTCATATTTCTTTTCAAACAATGATCATCTTTCTGCATCCAATGTCGTTCGTTTGAAAACAAATATCGATCTTCAGTTTTGTTTCGAGTTGGAGTGAGCACAAACCATGAATATTTTGAAACAAGAAGTAAATATATCCAAACTGATTTATTATTCATACGATGTTAAGAAGAGAAGTACGGGTGAGGCAAGCGCACCAAACTACAGGCGATAAAATAGCAGAGAAGTACGAGTGAGGCAAGTGCATCAAAAAAATCATAAAATCTGGAACAATGAGACAACGAAGACAGAACGAGGGCAAACTCAGACGGCGAACCAGAGATAGGGTTGTGATCTGAGACTCTTGATCAATTAAGTGAATATTGGCTTTCATAGCTTCGACAATTATAGTTTCATTTTTTTTCGTTAATTAATTTATGTTTTCTTTATGCAAATAACAGATTGAGGACGAGCTCAGAGGGTGAACCAGAGCTATGGCGCACTACAAGAAAATCACAAATTAGGGGCTGAAAAATCCGTCCTTAATCCGTCCCTAAACCTGTTTAGAGACGGATTAGGGACGACCAGTGGTAGTCCCAATGGCGCGTCTCCAAATGCTATCCGTCCCCAATCCGTCCCCAATTAGGGACGGAAAATTCAGTCCCCAATCCGTCCAATTAGGGACGCAAAATTCAGTCCCTAAAATTTGGGGACGAACCGCTGCGGCCGTCCCTAAATTTAAGGACATACCAATTGGTCGTCCCTAAATTTTTTTAAAAAAATAAAAAAATAAAATTAAAATACGATCTCCTGATGCCGACTCGCCGGAGAGTCAAGATCCCATGGACTTCGAGTTTCGTCTCGAAGATCCGGTGACAACGATGTCCGCCGACGAGCTCTTCTCCAATGGAAAGCTCGTCTCGCTGAAATTTTCTGGCACAACACCGCAGAAACCCATGACGACAACTATCGAAATGGAGAAATCGCCAGAGATGGTGAAATCATGCCCGAAACTGGAGATGGAGATCTTCGGCGTCGATCCGTACCTCTTTTCTCCCAAAGCACCCCGTTGCACGACTAGATGGCGTGAGCTTTTAGGCCTCAAGAAGCTCGTGAAGACACAAGAGTCTTCGATTTCGCCTTCGCCGTCGGTTAAAACAATGCCATTTCCGTTATCGTCATCTTCTCCGAGCCCCAAAATGACGACATTGCTGTCTACTTCTTCTCCCAACCCAAAACATCGTCGTTCAAGCATTTCCTTCACCGGAGCTCCAAATCCTCCCTGGCCTCGTCCTCCTCTTCATCGTCTTCGTCCGACGCATCGTCGCTAAACCACTCGCTCCTGATGAAGGACCCCGACATCTCCGAATCGTTGTCGGTCTCATCTTCGCGTCTCTCTCGCTCTCTTCGTCCTCTTCATCTGCTGGATATTCTTGGAATTGTTAATAAATTCCTTCCCCAATTTAGGGACGGCATATAAATTCCGTCCCCAATGGTTGATGGGTTAAATAGATTATTTATACACGAATTAGGGACGGATTAGGGACTAAGAGATTAATTTTCCGAAAAATCGTCCTAAAACCGTCCCTAAAACGGTTTTTAAAGTCCTAAATTTAGGGACAGTCCCAAATCCGTCTCCAAATTTGGGGACGGCTGCCCAGACCCATGGACGAATCACCACTCAAGGAGTCTTGCTTTACAGTAGATTCGCTGGATCCAAATTTGGAGACGGATGACCTGCCCATCTCCAAATTTGGAGACGGAAGACCTGTCCGTCCCAAATTTAGGGACGGGAGAAACTTCCATCTCCAATTTAGGGACGACTTACTCATCCATCCCTAATTGGTCCGCAATTAGGGACGGATTAGGCACAACTCTTCTGTACCCAAATTTGGGGACGGATTCGGGACGGATTTCATTTTCCGTCCCTAATCCGTGTATAATCCGTTCCTAAATTTAGAGACGGAAATGTCGGTCTCCAAATTTCGTCCCTAATCTTGAATTTTCTAGTAGTGGCGGCGGTCTGAGACTCTTGATCATTTGAGTGAATACCAGCTTCTGGAGCTTCGAATAGTATAGGTTCGTTCTCTATTTCCTTAATTAGTTTCTATTTTCTTTATGCAACATTGTTGCAAGAATAGTATATGAGATTTGTCCTCTTACATCTTTAATTGTGTTTATTTTTTGTACACAAAGTGCATTCTCAGTACAATGTAATTCAAAATTCATATAAAAGGTATACACTTTCTCCAGATGCTTAACTCAAGTGCTTAAGAACATGTTTAGGTCTCCCAAGACATCAGATTCATTCAAGGAGAACAAACTAAAGTTTTTAACATAGCATGAAAGGTGACAACATCAATACAAGTTACATCTTTTCTCCTGACTTTTACATCAAGCATTAACAAGTTCTTTATCCGCTATTCAAGAACAATATCATATGCAATTATATGAAATTTGGATCTATAAGCTTGAAGACATGATGACCTTGGACAAGCTTCATCGAGTACCTCCACCAGATGGAAGCAACATCCCACTTTCATCTGTAGGTAAGCGCATCTCCATCTAACCTCCATCTTTGCTGTTTTTCTTTTGGATGAGGATGATAAACTAACATGTTTCTTTTGTTTTTTCCTGTAACGTGTGATTTCCTGTACCCTGGTAAAACCGGCTGCAAAAGCAGAAGCAGCAGCAACAACACCGGAGGAGAAGCCTAAACTGGTTGCAAAAGCAGTGATAAAACCGTTGCCACATATGATGGAGGAAGACGTGATTCAACCGTTAAAATCCATTCTTGAAGGCCAAGATGATATCACTGGTATCAAGCTATCATTCCGAGAAAATAAGGTCCGCTAAAACATGAATATCAATGCTTATTTACTTTGATATTTACACATCTTCATTCTTAACTTGGTCTTCATCTTTGTTCGAAAACGTCGTTTCAACAGCTCAAAGGTTCTTTCCTAAAGAAGGAAAATCAATATTCGTTCTGGGAATTCTTCCCGAGTGGAAACCTCACAGGTACTTTGATGACTCGAGGCCTTTGCACATTGTGAGAAAAATTGGTTTATTCTGAAACAACATTGTAGTCACACAACATCCAAGAATCTTGAATATGTATTTCACTTTTCACATCATGAATTGTATATAATCAGAATCTTCAATTATTTTTTGGAAATATTAGAGAATTTTTATTTACGAAAACATCGGAGAATCTTGAATCTGTATTCGATTATGAATTGCATTGTCGAAAACCATCAGAATCTTGAATTTGTTTTTCCAAAACATCTGAGAATCATTAATTTGTTGCTACTTCTCCTCTTCGACAATTTCATATTCTTCAAGCTGACTAAAGATTCTTCCCAGCTTAAGTTTTGTTGTTAGAAATTTAGTACCTAAAAAATGATCGACGGACAACAAGGTGCAACAAGTCCTTTTGTAATCAGAAGAAGAAATACTGGTAAAGCGGTCTTCAGAAGTTGCAACGAAGCCCAAGAAAACATTAGCAAGATGAAAATGCAAGGTAAGTTGTATGTTACATCTTCTTGGCTTGGTTACTCTTAACCAATTATTATGATAGAAACCTATTTGATTTTGGAGTACGACGTGTTAAAACAGTATTGGATGCACCTATTGGCTGTAGTATTTTTCTTTTCAATGGTTTAATTCAAGTATAATGACGTTAAGCAGTAACGAAATTTATAGGAAACCTTGAACAATGTTACACCAGATATGCATGGTAGTTTCTCATGTTTTTGATGAATTGCAGTGCAGGAAAGTTAGAGGCAAGCTTCTGTTCTCACAGTTCCATATTAGGTGTTTCATGTAATTTTGGGGTTTTGGAGATTCTGAGACAATCGAGATAGGATTTTTTTGGTGTATCGGAGGAGAAAAAACTTCTTCCCTCATATGATTTACCCTTGATCATCCAAAAGCTTTGTAATATGGAGAAAGCATGTAGTTTTTACATCCTATTTTACAAAGGAAGATAATTTGTTTGAGGACCATGATGATGTCTTGATTGATATTATAACGCATAGCTTCGTCCCTTTCATATGTAAATGGGAACAAGTAGATGAGCTTCTTGCTCTTTGGCAATGAGAGTTAAGCCTGACTGTTTCTGTTCAACTGTTGATGGATTGATGGAGTGTTACTTTGTTTAAATCGAGAACTCGATGATGTTCAAGTCTAGAACTCGATGATGGTAATGAACAAAGTTGGATGCCAATGCTTATAATGTTATTCTCGAGGTATGCAATTATGTACTTATAATTTTTTACGGTTTGAATGTTAACTTCATGCAATCTTTGTAATGATATAGGGAATCAAAGCGAAGGTAGATATTCCGATCCTGGGTGCAGTGACTTTATATTATGCGCTCTATGTTCAATTTTATGGATTTGATTATACGAACCAATTGCTGGTACGTCTCTTTTTGAATTTCTAGGAATGTTTTCAGCAATTGGGCAATGAATATAGGTATATTTCAACTGATAACTAACACAATAGTATGCCAACGAGTAGAATTTCATGTTTCCGTGGTACATACTAACATATGGAGAAAAAAAGAGAAGGCAATTGAAAAGGAATATAGATAATAAATGCAACGTTTATGCAAATATTTTTCTTTTGCTTTATATTTTTTTTATCTTTGTTTCAGATTCAAGAAATGATTTTGTAATCATTCTGTTTATGGAAAGTCAGATCCATTGTTAATTCATAGTATCACTATAATAAATATCTTAATGTCTGGTTTGTTTTTCTATATATATATATATATATATTATAAATACTAAGTTTTGTTAAATTATTGTATGATTCAAAAATAATGTGGCGATAGAAGTCAATTTGTTTAAGAAAATAAATTGTTTACAAGGTAATTTTTTTTATAAATATAGATATATGATGTTTCGATCATGACCTTTGTAATTAATATTATAGTTTTGTAATAAAGATTTTAATGATTTTATTCATTTGTGTTTTATCTTTAAATATATGAAGGACCAAAATACATGGACATACCGACGTGATCTACACAACAGAAAAAATGCCAAAGAAATTTATATTCTTAAAGAATGTCTTATTCTTTGGGCAAGACAAACTCCTCCATTTATGAAGTACCACTAGCACCGATCATTATTCCTATTCTCCACGTGGATTACTCGATTAATAGTTCAATTACTATCGGTACAACATTTTGGGTCTTCGTGTTCGAACCGGTGTGTCGTTCTTCTGCAAGAGTCTATCAATACTCCCCCATTGAGATGAACCTTGTCCTGAAGGTTCAATTCTGGAAATTTTGCTGCAAGAAATTAAACTGCAAGAAATTGAAACATAAATGAGTTTTAAAGATTCCAAAATTATATTGATATCTAAATAGTTATTTTTTAATCATATTATAAATTAAATTAGGTCCTTAAAATTTAGGCACTTAGGAAAAAAAATAATGTAAAAAACTCATGTCTAATCATGCAATCATTTTTCTCCAAAAAAATTACGTTTTAAAATTTCAAAAATATTATGAATAAATTAGAATGTTAGTTTATATTATCTTATAAATCTATTGTTTAAATTTTTACATTTTAAATTAGAATTCATGTGCTTGTATTGACCATTACGTATATCAAATGTCATGACAATGATTGAATTACTGAATTATATACAATATTTAAAATTATACAATTTAATTATCATAAAACCGCGCAACACGCGGGTATCATAGTATACCATAACAACGAAGATCACACATGACAATACAAATTGAACAACTTTCAAAATTTGTCGAGCGGATGCAGTGACGATTGATGAACTAGCCACAAAATTATTGAATACGCTGAATCAAACAATACATCAAACCATCAAAATTGATGGTTCATTTTTTGATAGTGTTGAAACGACATAATAAGAAGAATTTTAATAACTAGAAAACAATAAAATTAAGGGAAAAAAAGTCTCTAACACCCCCAACTATCCTACTTTACGCCAATTCCCCTTGAACTATCATACTCATCCAATTATCCCTTAATCTTACAAAATTCGTCGATTCCCCCCTTCGTTATATAAACCGTGTAATGGCGTTAACCGACCCGATTTTGACCCAATTCCCGATTTTGAACTCATCCAATTATCCCTTAATCTTACAAAATTCGTCGATTCCCCCCTTCGTTATATAAACCGTGTAATGGCGTTAACCGACCCGATTTTGACCCAATTCGAATACCCGATTTTGACCCATATTATACCCGATTTTTAACCCGATTTCGACCCAATTTTAACCCAATTTCATCCAAATTTAACCCGATTTCACCTATTTTAATCCGATTTCGCATAATTTTTATTCAATTTCACCGAATTTTAATCCGATTTACCCAAATTTTACTCTATTTCACTCAAATTAACCCGATTTCACCCTACGTTAATCAAATTTCACCAAAATTTAACCCGATTTTACCCAATTTTTACCCGATTTCACCAAATTTCAACCCGAGTTAACCGAATTCTAACTCTATTTCACTCAAAATTACTCGATTTCATCCAATGTCACATAAATCTAACTCGATTTTACCGAATTTCAACTCGATTTAACCGAATTCTAACTCTATTTCACTCAAATTAAACCCGATTTCACCCAATTTAACCCAAATTTAACCCGATTTTACCTATTTTAATCTCATTTCGCCAATTTTTACTCGATTTTATCGAATTCTAACTCTATTTCACTCAAATTAAACCCGATTACACCCAATTTTAACCTAATTTCACCCAAATTTAACCTGATTTTACCTATTTTAATCCATTTCATCTAAATTTTACTCGATTTTACCGAATTTCAAGCTGATTCAACCGAATTTTAACTCCATTTCATTCAAATTTAACTTGATTTCACCCAATTTTAATCCAATTTCACCCAAATTTAGCACGATTTTACCCTATTTTAATCCAATTTCGCCCAATTTTCACTCGATTTTATCAAATTTTAACTATATTTCTCTCAAATTTAACTCGATTTCATCATTTTTAACCCAATTTCACCCAAATTTAACCCGATTTGACCTAGTTTTTATTTCATTTCACCCAATTTAATCTAATTTCACCAATTTTTTTACCTTATTTTACCGAATTTTAACTCTATTTCACTTAAATTTATCCATGATGATAAAATTGGGTGACCACAAATTAAAATTAGGTGATATCGGTTTAAATTTGAGTGAAATATAGTTAAAATTCGATAAAATCGAGTGAACAACGCACGAAACTGGATTAAAATAGGATAAAATCGGGTTAAATTTGGGTGAGATTGGATTAAATCGGGTTAATTTTGAGTGAAATCGAGTTAAAACTCGGTTGAATCGACTTGAATTTCGGTAAAATCGAGTAAAATTTGGATGAAATGGATTAAAATAGGTAAAATCGGGTAAAATATGGTTTAATGTGAGTTAAATAGAGTTAAAATTCAGTTAAATCGGTTTGAAATTAGGTGAAATCGAGTAAAAATTGATTGAAATCGTGTTAAATTTTGGTGAAATTGGATTAAAATAGGATGAAATCGGGATAATTTGAGTGAAATAGAGTAGAAATTGGGTAAAGTCGGGTTGAAATTCGGTGAAATCGAGTAAAAATTATGTGAAATCGGATTAAAATAAGTGAAATCGGGTTAAATTTGGATGAAATTGGGTTAAAATTGGGTCAAAATCGGATTAAAAATCGGATATAATAGTTTATTTTAGGCTTTTTCCCTAAAATAAACTAAAGAATCAGCTAACTATAAAAAATATAAATGTGTAATTTATTGATATGTTAAATATATTGAGGTTACTATTTTTATCTTTTTTTAAAGTTTATATTTTTGGTATTTTTATAATCACTCAGTAATTTGTGACAAATTACGGATGTACGTATCATCAGTCGTTTAGGATAACATTTTATCAAGTAGTAATTTATGGAAGAAGGACATATATTTCACAAATTTATTGATTATGCACATGTTCGTCCGTAAATATTACGAGTGGACTAACCATCTATTAATAAATTATGGAAGATTGCTTAATTTATATGTAAATGGCGAATAACAGACAAATCATTCCTCTATAAATTAGTGATATGGTATATCTGATGCTCGATAAGATATTTTAGATTTCTAAACGTATTCCAAATGACCTATCATGAATTAAGGTTGGATTAGAGACATCATATAATTAGTCAGGAATCAGATATTTTTTTTTACTTTAATCACTAAATTACAGATGAATGTTTGAATTTTTCACGAAATTACGAATGGATTATGGAATCCATCCAAAAATTTCTGGCCGTGATCAATAATTTGTTTGTAAGTCATGTACTGATTTGAAATAATTGAACCAATAACTCGTTCGTCATCTTCGTTATTTCATTTACATTGTATCCATCCCACTCATTGTCGTAGTCTCGTTTCCTACTCATTGTCATCTTTCCGTGTCCCACTCATCGTCTTCCTTGTCATCATGTGTCCATTCATCGCCCACCGCCTCGTACCTTATCTTATTTCTCGCACTTCGTCCCCGTCTATAGCTTTCTCATGTCCATCATCCACTTGATGTCATGTATCCCGTGTCCAATATTCAACCAATTTCTCGTGTTCCATGTCTAACCGATATACTGCATTGAGTCAGCATCTCATGTCCAGTCGAATATACATCGTACATCCGCTCGGCGTCTCGCATACAACCGGTATCTTGTGTCCAATTAATGTTATGTGTCCAACTACAGTAGTGTCCCGCGTCTTGCATCACTACATCTACTTGTATCTCGTGTCCGATGGATTAGTCTCTAGTTTTGTCCTTATGTTTGGTTGCGTGGTCCTTGTGTTTGATGGCTTGGTCCTCAAGTCTTGTGGTTTGGTTCTAAGATCCTATGAATTGCTCCTCGTGCCTCGTGGATTGGCCCCTCATCCCATGGTTTTGTCCTATCGTTTTCATATAATTTTAGTTATTTTATTAGGATGCCATGTTGAACGAAGAATTTTGAGGTCATAGTCGAGTCACGATTGAGGGAAAAACCTAAATGAGTCGTCTTAAATTCAACAAGAATCTTCCATGGATTAATTACTCGTGAGTCATAATTATCCTAAATTCAGCAAGAGTCGTCCACAGATTAATTACTCGCGATAGAAAAATAAAGGTGTAAACGTTTTTGCTTTGATTCGAGCTGTGAAGATGATACAAAATGGTACATTAAAAATGTTGTTTTTACCAAATTTTTAATATTATAAGAGTTTAACCATTTTTTCTGGCTTTGGTTATCATCAAATTAGAAAATTTATTTAATTTTTTAAATTCAAATAACTTTCTAAATTTGTTAAAATATTTATTGATTTTTGTAGAAATTTAATTTAATTTATTTTAAAATTTATAAAGATATTTGTACATTGTTTATCAATATTCTTAAATTTTAATAATTTTAGATGTTAAATTTGATAAAAAAAAATTTGTTTACAAAATCTCAAAAAAGTTTAATTGTTTTCATATTAAAATAAAACAAAATTTAACCTTTCTTAATATATTTTAGTCGAACTTTAATATAATATTTATAATTTAGCTTAATAATAATATAAATAATCAATTAACCTTTTAATCTAAATCTATTTTTTTCTTTTCCTTCCTTTCCTGTCTCTCACCATCAATTATCGTCTTCCATCTCTTTTTCTTCTTCTGCAAATGTTTTTTCTTTCTTCTCCGTCTTCTTTTTTTTTTCTTTTGACAATTTTTCTTCTTCTTTCTCTTCCGCAATCAACACCACTTCTTCCTCTTAATCTACTGTCGTCGCCACCACACAGATTGGTTATCGGTAGAAACATGAAAAATCGATCCAAACATGGCAGCCATACGGAACATATAAACAAAACATAGAGAAAAGAACAACACTGAGAACTTAAGAAGGAATATAAAAATTTGAGCATAAATGGAAAGATATCGAAGGGTTGGGCACAGGTGGGTTTGACAAGGTTTTCTATGGTTTAAATCCAACCTCACATTCGACGGTCTCGCGAACCGTCTTCCATGTCGGCTTCATTATTGCGACCTCCTTCGATAATCTCTCATCGAATGGATCATCGTAATCAATCTCTAGCTTTGCAGTCCATAATCAAACAACGATGCCTTATTTTTCAACTTTTTCCATGGCATTTTTGTAGGGTTGATTTCAATTGCGGAAGCGTGTTTTATTAACCCGAATTTAGATCTAGTCATGTTCGGATTAGTTTTTACGGATCTCAACGATAAACAAATTTAGAAACAGTTTCTGTGATACCTGTTGCGTTGAAATCGATGATCGGATGTGAGGCTTGATGGTACAAGCCCTCTACGCGTATCCACGCCGAGATCGGGATTGCTTTGATGCGGGATTCGGAAGAACGAAAAACTGTTTTT
>CM071874.1:12055361-12071054 GCA_036759665.1 Gynandropsis gynandra
ATTCACTAAGCCGAAGATGTCCACGCCACTCCTACAACCATTGCGACCTAACCGACTCACTGACACTGACACTCACCCATTTCAAATCAATAAACTGAGTCGAAGATGGTCATGAAACTACTGCGACCCTTGCTACTCAACCGACTCACGGAGTCGAAGATGTTCATGCAACTCCTGCGACCCTTGCGACCTAACCGACTTACTGACACTGACGCTCACCCATTTCAAATCAATAAACCATTTTGTGACTCGAAAGCTTGTAAAATCCTAGAAATCGAGTAACTTACACTTATTGACGCCATTGAAGATCGACTCGTGCTCTCTTCGCCAGTGATGCTGCTGATTTTATATATATATATATATATATAATTTGTTATTTAATAGTTCATTTAATAATTTGTTAGACATACTAAATTTTTTTTCAACTACACAATTTTGAGTTATTCAAGAAAAATAGTAAAATATTAGACGGTTTCTAAACCAATGCCGAAGTTATACAAGATCATGATAAGGCTCAAAAAGTGGCACCGAAATGAGCGTCTCAGATTCTTCTAGGAAAATACTGTTCTTAGCTGTTTTTGACTCAACAAAAATCAATAAAATCTTTCTCGAGTACAAATTCATGATATATATATATATATATATATTCTTGTTTCTTATCTTGTAGATAGTGACGTCTATTAAAAATTGAATATTCAACCTTAGAGTTATTTTTACTCAATTTTTCGTAATATTTTCAAACGGTAAACATGTAAAGAAAACTAGCGTTGTAAAGGAATAGAGCCAAACGAAATATGAAATGACGCAAATGAAATCATAACTTAACCAATTTGTGCGATATTGAAATCAATCATGTCGATAATTGATTGTGATACAAACTATGACAGCGGAGATGCCAATGATCATCCGTCGGCTTGTGCATGAATTCAAACAACTTATTGACACGAAAACTAACATCTAGCCGTGTGAGGGAGAGATATTACAAGCTCCCGATGATGACATGGTATTCCGATTTTGGTTTTAAACTTTTAATTTATATATATATATATATTATATCAATTATCAATTTTGTGGTTTTATATATTATAAATTTTTATTTTTTAGTTACGTTTTAAAAAAGTTTCCAAAGAGATGAGTCCATCTGAATGCCTTTAGGGGCAACTTTTAAACAATTATAGGGATGATTTATATAATTATTGAGATATTGAGATTACAAAGAGTCAATTTAGAGCATATATCATTGAACCAAAAATAAGTTTTTGGCAAATTACAGATAAATTTGGCTTTTCCTAATCAACGTTTTTTTAGTAGTATTATACTATTTATTAAAAGGGGTTACTACACAAAACCTTCAAAAAAAAAAAAAAAAGTTTTAACGTTCTAGCACACAAAATAATTGGTGATTAGGAATTCTTCATCTAAATGTGCAATTGTTGTATCCTAGGAGTTCACAATTCCAAGAACATGAGAAATGTCTTAACATATGTCTCGCTATTATTTTCAAATTTTAAATCATATTTGAAAGGACGAGCAAGGTAGTAAACCATGACAAACCACAAAACTAACAATCTTAATACATTTTTATAATATGGTTCATAATATCAGAAAGAAAACTAAAGAAACGTGGGAAACAAGAAGGAGAAGAAATAGGAAGGAGATGAGAGAAAATGGAGGAGTTCTTGTCGTCGTTACAATTTCTTTTGAAAATATTATTGTCCACTGTCATATACATAATAACACAATTGTCGTTGTTATTAACGTCGTTGTCGTTTAATAACTAAAAGATAGAAGGTGAGACATATGTCGTATAAAATAAACTAATACTGTTATTCCATTTTGAAACATTTTATAGAGATTACACATTCAAAACAATGCTTGTAAACACTAAAATATATTGCAATTTATAAAAAATTATCAAAATGTTAAAACATAATTTTCTATAAAAGATAAAAATTTGGAAAATATAAATGAGCATTTTTTATAGAGTTTTAATGAACTTTGTATAAACTCATATACTAAGACTAACAAAACACTCTGTCACTTACCTGTTTCAGCAAAGGTTTCAAACGCCGAAAAATGCAGCTTCAGCAAGAGCAGCAATGGCTCAAATGACTCTGCAGCAGCTGAACAATCCCCTGCAACCTTCCTGCATTCAACAATCACAAGAATACCCAAGGCAAACGATACATCACCCAATAGGACAAATACAACGGACACATCACCCAAAAGGACAAATGCAACGGATACATTAGCCCTACACAATTCATTTAGTGTGCTGGCAGATTAACAGAAATATTACTGACAATTGTTCTTTATTATTCCAGCAAAATTTATATAAGAATACAGCTGTGTACAAGGTTGCAATACACGAAAGAATGAAATAAAAAAAGTAAAAGTTTCAAATCATTCTCTGCTCCATTCTTCATTTTCTTTACCTTATTTTCTTTATGGTATCAGAGCTGGGTTAAACTCTCCCCACAGATTCAACCATGGATGATAATCCAGTTTTTTCCTTCCCAGTTCATATAAATGTTTCCAACTTTATTACCCTAAAACTCACCAACACAAACTATCTAATCTGGAAAACCCAGATTGAATCTCTATTAGACTCATAAGATCTCCTTGGCTTTGTTAATGGAGAAACACCTAAACCCCCAGAAATTCTCAGCGAAACAAATGCAGATATAATAACCCATACCATAAATCCTCAATATCAGTCCTGAAAGAAAACAGACCAGTTAATAAAATCATGGATATGTGGTACAATATCAGAGGAAGTGTTTGGGTTAGTAATAGGAATAAAAACGTCGGCAGAGGTATGGGATTCCTTAGCTCGAAATTTCAATCAGATCTCCGTCTCCAGGGAATTCGATCTCTTAGCGTCGTTACAAAATTTGACGCTGGAAGGGAAGGAGATAACAGAGTACCTGCGGAGCTTCAAATCGATCTGCGACCACCTCGCATCTATCGGTAAGCCTGTGTCCGAATCGATGATGATTTTCAGGCTGCTCCAGGGGTTAGGAAAGGAATACGAAGCCTTCTCTACGGTGATACACACGTCGATGCACAGACTCCCTCACCCGACCTATGAGGATGTCGTTAGTCAGCTTACCAGTCTGGCACTCACAACTCGGAGTTACAAATCGCCGAAAGTCTCTCACCACACAGCCTTTTCAACACAAGTAGGCGAGTTTCCAGGTAACCCTAATGCGCCTCTGTCATTCCGCAACTCTTCAGGACAATGCAATTTCAGAAATTATAACAGGAACAATAGAGGGAGACAACCCTTTACCTCAAGAGGGTGTGGTTTTATACAGCAGGTTTATACTAATAGCAAACCACAGAATCCACCTAAACAAATGCTTGAAACCTCTCGCCCCTTGTGCCAAATTTGTGGAAAAACAGGCCATACTGCCTTAAAATGTTGGTACCGTTTTGACAATTCTTTCCAAGCACAGGATATACCTCATGCCTTGACATCCGTTCAAGTTTCTGATCCTATGGGTACAGAATGGTACCCAGATTCAGGGGCAAGTTCCCATATGACTAACACACTGAATCATCTACATAAGCCTCTAGACTACAAAGGTTCAGAGAGTGTTATGGTGGGCGATGGCTCTCTTCTTCCAATTACTCACATAGGATCGGCAAGCCTGCAAACTCCATCAGGTAAACTGCAATTGCAGAATGTTCTTGTTGTACCGTCACTAAATAAATCTCTCTTATCCATTTCGCAACTCACATCTGATATTCCATGTATTGTTACATTTGATACTAACAATGTTATCATCAAGGACAAACAGACTCAAAGGGTTATAGCAACAGGCCACAAGTCTAAGGGGCTCTATGTTCTTGACTCCTCTGCACATTATGCCCTATTCTCAATTAGGCAGCAAGTCACCACTCATGATATCTGGCACAGCCGTCTTGGACATCCGAATAATGAAGTTCTAGCAACACTCCAAGCTACTGGCAAGATTCATATTAACAAAGTATCTTCTGGCATGTGTGAACCTTGTCAACTATCTAAAACTATCAAACTTCCTTTTAGTAGATCTCTATTTAAAGCAAGTGAACCTCTCGAGCTTTTACATTGTGATTTATGGGGACCTTCACCAGTTATTTCAAATCAAGGTTTTAAGTATTATGTTATCTTTATAGATCATTTTTCTCGATTCTACTGGTTTTATCCTTTAAAGGCAAAAAATGAGTTCTATGATGTGTTTCTTAAGTTTCAAAAAATAGTCGAACTGCATCTTGATAGGAAAATCAAGAATTTTCAGTGTGATGGTGGAGGTGAGTTTGATAATAAACTGTTCAAAAATCATTTATCTAACTGTGGTATACAGTTGAGGATGGCTTGCCCGTATACTCCAGAACAAAATGGAGTATCTGAAAGACGACATAGACACCTTACTGGTCTTGCACTCAGCATGTTACTCCAGTCTAAGATACCCTTTCTATACTGGGTTGAGGCTTACCATACTGCAAATTTTCTTATAAACTTACTGCCTTCATCTGTGTTACAAAATCATACTCCGTATTCAATTTTGTATAACAAAGAACCTGTCTATACTTCCTTAAGAGTCTTTGGTAGCTCTTGTTACCCCTATCTTCGACCGTATGCACAAAATAAATTTGATCCTAGGTCATTAAGCTGTGTGTTTGTTGGTTACAGTGAAATTTACAAAGGATATAGGTGTCTATATCCACCTACAGGTAGGGTTTATATCTCAAGACATGTTATCTTTAATGAACAATCCTTTCCCTTTTCAACCATCTATTAAAATCTGGTACCATCATACACTACATCTTTGTTAAAATCGTGGCAACAAGGCTTCTTCCAGGTAGGTACATCTAACTCACATTCTAATACAAACACTTCAAACTTATCTCCAACTCCTATTAATGTTATAGAACAATACCAACATCCTGTGCAATCTGCTACTGATCCTATTAATGTTATAGAACAATACCAACATCCTGTGCAATCTGCTATTGATGTTTCCACTGAAACAAGCATTGTTGTTTCTACTGAAACTAGCACCAGTTCTAGTTCCTCTGTTTCTGCAGAAATTTCAGGTGAAAGAATGGTGACTAGAGATGACAGAATGGTGACTACAGGCTCTTTGCATCCCATGATCACAAGATCTCAAGTGGGAATTTGAAAGCCTAATCCAAAATATACATTACTGGCAACAAGTCAGGTAACACTTACTCCAAAAAATGTAACGTCAGCCTTAAAACACTCAGGATGGGCACAATCAATGCATGATGAAATCACAGCACTTGAAAAGAATCAAACCTGGAAACTAGTACCTAAAACTGAACACATGAATATATTAGGGTGCAAATGGGTTTTTAAAGTAAAACTTAAACTAGATGGGGTACTAGATAAACTTAAATCCAGACTTGTTGCTAAGGGCTTCCATCAAGAGGAAGGAATAGACTTTATCGACACTTATAGTCCAGTTGTAAAGACATCAACTATTCGTGTAGTTTTGACACTTGCACTCACGCGAAATTGGGATATTAAACAACTAGATGTTAGCAACGCATTCTTACATGGTGAGCTCACTGAGACAGTATTCATGCATCAACCACCTGGGTTTGTCAATAAACAATTTCCAGATCATGTATGTCGATTAAAAAAGGCATTATATGGACTTAAACAGGCTCCTAGAGCTTGGTTTAATAAATTTAGTTCATTCCTCTTCGAGTTTGGTTTTCTATGTAGTCAAGCAGATCCATCGCTTTTCATCTACAAGACCCACAAGGTAACCCTCATCCTCCTTCTCTATGTCGACGATATAATACTTACGGGTAATTCTACTTCTCTTATATCAGACTTGATTACTCAACTTAGTTCTCGCTTTCAAATGAAAGACTTGGGAAAACTGCATTATTTCTTAGGAATTCAAGCTGTAACTCATGATAATGGCATGTTTTTACATCAGACTCATTATGCTCAGGATTTACTGCATAAAAATGATATGCTTAGCTGCAAACCCTTGCCTACACCCCTACCTATAAAACCCAACCACGGTATTACAGATCAATCTCCTTATAACGACCAAACCTCCTTAGAAGTACCTTAGGAGCACTACAATACCTTACCTTAACCAGACCAGATCTTAGCTATGCCATTAATCACCTGTGTCAGAAAATGCATAAACCAACAATAGGAGATTTTAAACTTCTCAAATATATCCTGGGATATTTAAAAGGCACACTTAGGTTGGGTATACATTTACACTCAAACACCACATTAAACATGAATGCCTTTAGTGATAGTGACTGGGGAGGATGTCCATACACTCGACGATCTACAACAGGTTTCTGTGTGTTTTTAGGTAGTAACCTAGTGTCTTGGTCTGCCAAACGACAGCCCACAGTATCTAGGTCCTCCACAGAAGCCGAATATAGAGCTATGGCCTCCCTAGCAGCTGAAATCACATGGTTGTCTTTTCTGCTTCGAGACCTTGGAATTTCACAACCACAACCCACTGTGTTACATTGTGATAACCTATCTGCAGTCTACCTCACCACCAACCCTGGTTTTCATAAAAAGTCCAAACACATAGAACTAGACTACCATTTTATAAGGGAAAAGGTTGCTCTTGGATCCATTGTCACAAAACACATAGCCTCAGACCTTCAGATCGCAGATATATTTACTAAGACATTGTCAAAACAAAAGTTTTACACTCTTCGATTCAAACTTGGTCTTGGTTTTAAACCAATTACCAGTTTGCGGGAGGATATAAACTCATATACTAAGACTAACAAAACACTCTGTCACTTACCTGTTTCAGCAAAGGTTTCAAACGCTGGAAAATGCAGCTTCAGCAAGAGCAACAATGGCTCAAATGACTCTGCAGCAGCTGAACAATCCCCTGCAACCTTCCTGCATTCAACAATCACAAGAATACCCAAGGCAAACGATACATCACCCAATAGGAAAAATACAACGGACACATCACCCAAAAGGACAAATGCAACGGATACATTAGCCCTACACAATTCATTTAGTGTGCTGGCAGATTAACAGAAATATTACTAACAATTGTCCTTTATTATTCCAGCAAAATTTATATAAGAATACAACTGTATACAAGGTTGCAATACACGAAAGAATGAAATAAAAAAAGGAAAAGTTTCAAATCATTCTCTGCTCCATTCTTCATTTTCTTTACCTTATTTTCTTTACTTTGAACGTCTATTTAAGGTCTTGAAATAAAAAAAGGGGATAATGTATGAATTTGGAGTGAAGTCTTGCCATGAAACTTTAATTTTCGATGATTTGGATTATTCTGTTTGCAAAGCTCGATCAAGCATTCAAATCGCTTGTCCAAGCTGTAAACGAAGAAAATGATCAAAACACCAAGTTTTTGACCGAGTAGTTAATCGATTGGATCAAGCAAATCCATTGAAAAAAGATAAGTGTTTTGGATGAAAGCTCGATTGAGTGCTAAACGGTTCGAATAGAGCGGATCTTCTTGAAAAGACAACTTTAATGTTATGGAGAAAAATGTGGTTGAGTAGTGAGTTGTTTGAAACAAGCGTTTCTATTATCTATTATCAGATGAAAACTTTTTACTCGATTTTTTAATATATTTTAGTTTAAAATTTCAATACAATATATTTATATATTTGAATTTTTATGTATTTTAAATTTATATTTAGATAAATTATATATATTTTTGTCAACAGTTTGATAAATGGCATGCCAGCATTGGGATGATTGGGTAATATCCAATCTTGTGAGGTAATTCTAGATTGGAGATATTACATTAAAGGTAAATTTTATCATGATAATCTTTAAAAAAAATGATTAGTGAAGTAAATCTGGACCCTGAGTGACATTCTACTCATCCGAGCTATTAGGGTATATAAACACTAAATATCTTAATTATCTAGCTCTTGTATTAATATTTAAAAATTCAAATATTAGAATATTCGAAAATTCAGATATTAGAAAAAATTTGATATTTGTCGAATCTTATTTGAATTTAAAAAATATAGGATTAAAAAATAAAAATATTCAATAGAAAAACCAATAATTTATTAAATACAATCTATAAATAAATTTAAAATTACACAAAAATACATTATTTATAATTTGATCCTTATTTTCTAAATATTATATATATTTGTCTATATATTTAATAAAATAATTATTTAATACTTTTAAATATAAATATTTTAGATAATTAATTATAATATTTGATTTTATATTTGCAAAATATCGAACATTGATTATTTGAATTTTTATGATCAGTCGAATATTCTATTTTTTTAAATACTGATCAAATTCGGATCGAATTCAAATATAAAAATGTATTTGTACTTTTACATATTATATATATATATAATATTTGCTCGACCCAATTTTAGCCATACATATACAAAACTTTGAAAAGAAATATCTATAATCAAGTGTACAAGATTATAGTACTTTCATAAAATATTTGTTCGTACACATATTTTCAGAACATAGTATAACAATAATGAGTGATTAGCATGTGATTATAATATAAAATTGGTAAACTATTGCAATTCAAGTAAATCGATTTTAAGATTTAAATTGCGTTACAAATAATTCTTTTTTGAAAAATTATGTTAAAATTTATTTATCATTTCTATAATTAAAATAAATTTTAAAATATTATAAAGCGAGCCCAATATTGAAATTTAATATTATATAAAAAAGGGAAAAAAGGTTATAAGGAGAGTACTATGTGGTTCGTGCATCTTGTAACCTAAATTTGTAATAGTTAGTGACAAATATGTCCCTCCAAAAATCCTGGACCCAATTATTTTTGGGTATTTAGTGTATTTACTGTACTTTGTCCTCTCAATGTGTTTGAACGTGAACGTATTAGGGATGGACAAAAAACCCGCACAATCCGTCCCGATCCGAAACTCGTCCCGAACTTGCAAAAAATTATTCGTATCCGTGGGTACGGGTTCGGGTTTGGGTAATTTTTTTTATTATCCGTGGGTACGGGTATTTTATTTTCACAAACGGGTATCTGCGGGTAACCGAAAAAAATTACAAAAATATCCTTAATATTTTAATAAATTACAAAATTACCCCTAATATTTTTATAAATTATCTAAATGCCATTAGGTTAAACTCCTTCCTCTTTACCTATCTTTACCCTTTTCTCTCTGCCGTCTACTTCTTCTCCCTTTCTCATGCCCCTTTTCTCTCTTTCTTATCTTGCTTTCCTCTCTCTCTTTCTAATATACGTTTCCTCTCTCTTTCTCATGCCCTTTTCCTCTCTCTCTTTCCGCTCATAGTTCGCGCGCATGCTCTCCGTTCGCCGCTCACACCTCTCCGATGGCCGCGCATGCTCTCCGTTCACCGTGCGTCGCTCTCCGTTCGCGGTGCGTCGCTCTCCGTTCACCGCTCACAGTTCTCCATTCGCCGCGCATGCTCTCCGTTCGCCGGCGTCGCTCTTCGTTCGCCGTGCGTCGCTCTCCGTTCTTCAATATCTCTATTATTGTTTCTGGTTTATGTTTAGATGCTAGATCTATTTTTTATTTTTTGCGATTTGTATGTAGTTTGTTTTGTATTTTGTATATTGTATATTGAATGTGAGATTTTGAGATTTTTTTAACGTTAATTTTTAATTAAGAGACGGATACCCGCGGGTTGTGAAACTTATGGCGGGTTTTTGCGGGTACCCGAAAGTCGGGTACCCGTGCTTTGCGGGTACGAGTACGGATAATATAATAAACTACCCGTGTAGAACGGGTTCGGATGCGAAATTTAAGAATCTGACGGGTACCTGCGGATGCCCACCCCTAGAACGTGCTATATGAATTAAATATATTCTGAAAATAAATAGTTTGTTTGGAGATTAGAGATTAGAGATTATAGTAATTATTTTTTAAAATTAATTTACAAATGTATTTAAAAAATTCAAGCTATTAGTAAACATACTAAATTAGATGCGCACTACCTTCAATAACTTTTACATATAAAAAACAATAAAATATTCTATTTATATTGCATTAAATTCTATAACTAATAAACGATGTCATGTCAATAGCGATTTGACCGTTCGTAACATCCCATCAACAATATGATTTGCTTTTCTTCTTAACATGGTCGGTGTGGTAGACGTCGATGGCAGACGTCGTATGAGTATGAGATCGGATCTCATCGTATAAAAAGATGGTAATAATCTAACGCAAGATTTCGTGATCTAAAATATCACCGAACGATGTAAAATACAAACTAAAACCTTAAAACAAAAAGATACATCAAACAACCATCACGTTAAATCGCAAACGGAAAAACTATTTGATGAACAAAATATCGCAAAGTCATCAAGTAACATTTCTCACATTACGTACATAGTTCTCCTTCGGAATTCATAGAATAACCAAAACCCTAATCATAAAATAAAAATCATCAACATACATAATTAAAAAAATACCTAAAAAACATTTAACTGAATATTTTAATGAAATCACACAACAACAAAAATCTAAAATAACTTACCAAACTTTGAAAAACATAACCAATACTAAAAGGAAAAAAATATTATATGCAGGACCTTATCAACCGCACAAAAGGAAAAAAAAACAAATAAAAGACAACATACTCAATCGAACAAAACAAATAACAACACTAAAAAAGAACTACGAAAAGACAAGCAACGAATCACAAAAAATACTCTCCAAACCAATTTCTAACCCTAGAAAAAAGACCAACGACTAAAACTAATCCACAAAATAATTTAATCGAACATATTGTTAATATAATAAAAATAGGATCGTAGAATATATTTGTTAATTCAGGTGGTTGAGACATTCAAGGAGCAGAAATTCAAATGAGGAGATATTGGAGGAAGTCAATGAGAAGATCAAGAAGAAGAAGATGGAGTCAAGTTTGGATCTGGCGGAGTCAATGCTGAAGAGAGATCAGCAAGATGGTGCGGCTGGAGAACCGGGAGGTTAGCTGTGCCGTGTGAAAGATAGATAAGTTAACCTGAAAAGAAAAAGAAGGTTAATAGATCTGGATGATATCTGAGAAGTACATAAAACAAAGAGAAAAAGTGTTATGAGGTTTTAAGTGTACTTAGACAGATATTATAGTGAGTGGAGTAAAACAATAGAGGCTTTATTTACGTCTAACTCAGGGGGAGTTATCCGTGGAGATCCTTGGTGTATTGTAAAAGCTAACAAGTGTACTTAAAGATTGACAAGTAAATAAACAAGTACTGTTTTATATATTCGATCTTTAAGATTCGTTTATCTGCAAAGTTGTCTTCTACAAGTCTTTCAATTGGTATCAGAGCTGGTAACCTAAATTTAGAGTAAATCTAAAAACTGGTTTGAGATCCGAGAAGACAACAAAAATGGAATGACCAAGAGATATGTATTCGTTTGGAAAACCTGTCATGTTAGATGCGTCTAACTATGGATATTGGAAAGTCAAGATGAGGGCAAGTATACGAGGAATTGACGAAGATGTCTGGAGTGCAGTGAAGAATGGTGATGGAAATAAAGGCAAAATCCTTGGCAGATGAGACATAAACTCACTCGGACAACCAGCTTTAAATGTGCAATTTGTTGCGGGCTTAATGACTAATTTAATTAGCATCAGTCAACTATGTGACAGTCATCATCAGGTTAGATTCACTAACAAGGAATGTCAAGTAATGCATTCTGATAATAGTGTGTGCTTACAGGTTCACGGTCTTCAAATAATTGCTATGTGTGGACTGAAGAGAAAGTTTGCTTCAAAGCAACAGATGATATACTGTCATTGTGACATCAGCGATTAAAACACGTAAACTACAAATCTCTGGTGAAATTATCTGATTCTACAACAATAAGAGGTATGCCTAAACTAAAATTAGATAAAACAGAAATATGTAAACCATATCAGTTAGGCAAACAGGTCAAAGTTCACCACAAACGGATGCCCGAAGTGAAGACTGATAAAATTCTGGAGCTGTTACATATGAACTTGATGGGTCCAATGAGAACAGAAAGTTTTGGAGGGAAAAGATGCATTTTTGTTATTGTTGATGATTTTTCTAGATATACTTGGGTAAAATTTTTGAGAGAAAAATCTGACACATTCGAGTTATTTCATTTCTTGTTTCTTCAATTGAAAAATACTAAAAGATGTATTGAAAGAGTCAGGAACGATCATGGAAAAGAATTCGGGAATGCTGTATTTAACAAATTCTGTCAAAAGCATGACATCATCCACGAATTTTCAGCACACAAGACACCACATCAAAATGGAGTCATTGAAAGAAAGAACAGAACATTGCAAGAAATGGCTCGGGCTATGCTGCATGGAAAATCAATATCTATCAGGTTTTGGACAGAAGCCATAAACACAACATGCTACATTATTAATCGTGTTTGCATTCGCCCAGGTATGTCTAAAACACCCTACGAGCTGTGGAAAGGTAAGAGTCCGAACTTAAGCTATTTTCATGTTTTTGGGTGTACTTGCTTTGTATTGAATGATAGAGAATGCTTGGATAAGTTCGATGCTAAAAGCGATGAGGGAATCTTTTTTTGTTATGGTAATAACACAACTGCATTTTGAATTTTTAATTTGCGCACAAGGAAGGTTATTGAATCTTTAAATGTTGTTTTTGATGAGGATCACTTAACTGATAGTATCATTTTTCCTTTTTCTTCAGAAAAACAATACAAGAACAGTCAAATTCAGCTAATGAACATTTAATTGTACCTACTGATCAACAAGTGGCTGAATGTGAAACAGATAGAGATATCTCGAAACATGAAAATCACATAACCAACATGGAGTAAACAATGGTGCACAAGAATCACTCAATAGAAGATGTTATTGGTAACATTGAGGATGAAAGACGCACACGTAACAAACCAAGAGCAAACTATCATGATATGGTAAAATTTACATGTTTTACTTCGCAAATAAAACCTAAGTGTGTTCGTGATGCGTTAGATGATGAATCATGGATAAAGGCCATGCACGAAGAGTTAGAAACAGTTTGTTAGAAATGACGTTTGGATTTTAGTTCCTCGACCAATGAACTTGAATGTGATTGGCATGAAATGGGTTTTTAAGAACAAAACAAACGAACAAGGTGAAATTGTAAAAAATAAAGCAAGATTAGTAGCATAGGGGTATATGATCATCTCGTTTTCATACATATTTCTTGCACGATTTAGGAGACGTTTTTGATACATATGTGATGTTTTACGTATGATTCCGTATCCGTTTTACTTGCTTTCGTGCTTTTCATGTTCTTACAGGTTTTTACGCGTATTTGGACTATTTTGGAGCTAAAGGAACATGCACGGAGCTAAGGAGCAACTTTGGGGATCATCACGGGACAAACGGGACGAGATTGAGCATGGAAAAGCCTCACCCGGTCGGGCACAACCTTTGCACGATCGGGCAAAACCTACGGCCAATTGTGTGGACCATTTAGCACGACTCGGGCAAGCATTTAGGACCATTTTTCCTTGTGCCCGAGCGGGCACACATGCCATGCCCGATCGGGCACCATTCCAGCACCACAGGACGCGCACGAACTGCCCTAGCCGCACCCGAGCGGGTACACTCGCTACCCGAGCGGGTAGCGGCCCGAAACTGCTCAAAACTTAAGTAAACTTAACTTAAAACATAAGGGAACTCGTGGGGCAATTTAGGCAACAATTGGACTGACTTAGGAGGCTTAAAAGGAGGCAAAAAGACGTCATTACAGCAAGCTTACAGAGGAGAACAATTCAGCGAAGTTAGAGCAGATTCTTGCGAGGAGATAAGCGAGGAGCATTGGAGATCAAGCACCGCCACTTCGGTTTTGTTTGGTTTTTATGTTCCTTAGACTTTCTACTATGTTTATGTTTCTTTACAGACGCATGAGCGAGTAGTTTGTTTGTTCTAGGAGAAGGGATTAGCCCTTGGCTATCCCGAGACCGCTTTTGATCTATTTTGAATGCATCTTCCCGTTTTAGTTTATCTATTCTTTATCTGAGTACTTCAATTTACTTGTGTTTGCGCTGGCCACGTAGATGCATGTGTTAGGGGTTAGGAGAAGGACCGAAAGGAGAATTCTAGTCCTAGAAAGTCAGGTTTAGAACAACCGAGGTTAGGCCACGAAAGTAGGGTAGCAACGGTTGAGGGTGAACGGGCGAATCACAGAGTTTATGGGTTTAGTTCATGGTGTCAGCCACGAAAGTAGGGGGCAGCTTGTCTAGATCACGTGTCTATGCCTTGAGAGAGGGTAGATATCATGTTAGGATCGTCCGCCTTAGATAGCTTTAACTGGGATTGCATGATAGATAGGTTGATCGTGTGTTTCGGTAGTCTTGTGGTGAAACCGGTTTCCTAGGACGTTTATCTCATCGTTAGAACCCAAGTAGTTTAGTTACTTTCAGTATTTCATTCCTTATTCACATTCTTTCGTTAGCAAGTTTGATTCATAGTTCGGGTTTAGGTAGCGTTGCATAGTCTCTGTGGGATCGACACCTAAAATACTACACACGTGCCGTGCACTTGCGGGTAGATTAGGTTATATTTAACTCTGATACGCATCAAGTTTTTGGCGCCGTTGCCGGGGACTATTGTCAACGCGTCTTAGATTCGAACCTAGAGTCCTTCTTGCTTTGTTTTTTTTTTTGTTGTTTTTATTTTTGTTTTCTTTTCTTTCGTTCCTTCTACGTAAATTGTTCTTTGTTTGTCCTTTGCAGAACTTTTAGGTCGACAAAAGATGGATATTCAGAACGGTAATGGACAGATGCAATTACAGGCTCCTCCACCACGTCGTCTAAGGGATTACGTGGTGCCGAACATGAACAACGTGCAAACAGCCATAAGGATGCCTGCTGTTGCAAGAGAGCAATTCGAGATTAAGCCAGCAATGATAAATATGCTTTATCAGAAGCAATTCATGGGTGGAAACCATGAGGATCCACATCAGCACCTCAGAGATTTCCTCGAACTTTCAGGTACGTTCAAAATTCATGGAGTCTCTGAGGATGCAATCTTGCTGCGTCTTTTCCCTTTTTCAAATGGGGGAAAAACGAAAGCTTGGTTGCAATCACTCCCCGCGAGATCTATCACCACTTGGGATCAGCTCTGCACACTGTTCCTATCACGCTTCTTTCCTCCGAGCAAGACAATTCAGATGAGGGGGGAAATCACAACATTCAAATGCAGAGATGGAGAGACTATGTTTGAGGCGTGGGGTAGATTCAAGGATCTTCTACAGTCATGTCCACACCATGGACTGAGCAGTGGTTACGTTATCAAAACTTTTTATAACGGAATTTCAGATGAGCACCGCATGAGGTTGGATAACGCTGCCAGAGGATCATTCATGGATCTGAGCGTCGAGGAGGGATTCGAGCTGATTGATAACCTCGCCATGAACCACACCATGTGGTCAACCCCAAGAGGTATGCCTACTAGCACTCGTCGATTATATGAGCCTAACCAGAATAGAGCCATGGGTAATGCAGCGAATGCTATGTACTGTGCGAATTGCGGAGATACGGACCACGTAGCGTATCAATGCACAGTACATGAGGATTACGAACAGATGAATTATGCCCAGCAGCAAGGCAACACACAATTCGGGAACACCTACAACCCGAATTGGAGGAATCACCCGAACTTGTCATATCGAACGACTCAACCAGTGAAGTATTCGGGGTTTCCAC
>CM071874.1:12093742-12107600 GCA_036759665.1 Gynandropsis gynandra
GGGAAGGGTATTTTTGAAGCGTTTTAGCCCTACGAGGGTATATCTGATATTCCGCCCATTTAATGGTTATCATTGTTTTTAGTTTGGCATAGTGGATCAACACGGTTATCATTTCTGGATTTACAAATTTACGTAGTAGATTCGAAATTTGAATAAATTCTATATTTGATATAGTACGAGCCAAATTTTGTATATTCGAAGGTAATATTTTATGTTTGTATTTTATTTAAATTTTGTAATCCTGATGAAATTTTGCATAAATTCTATGTTAGGCATATTGCCAAACCAAAATTTTGTATTTTAAATTGAAATTTAGATAATTACTATTTTGTCACCTAATACAACAAAAGTTAGTAGATTGTAGCTAAATCGAATCAAAATCATGATAAACTTAGATTAAAATACTTTGACATTTAGAATCTCATATCATTAAATAGATTTTTTAATATTGAGTTAAAATGCAACAGTGAGATACAATAGAAAACTCAAAAGAACTAACATTAGAATTAAATTTAAAGATTCATTGGTTGGACCGAGTCTAATAGACTATTGTTCCTTATTCCAAATAATCTAACTAGATTGATTCAAATAAATTTAATAAAGAAGTGATTTGAATCCTAGTAAAACAAACTAACTGAAAATTTAACCAATTAGATTTAGATTAAATCCAAATGATTAGAAGCTCTACTCGAGTCGAGACAGCCTTACGGCATGGAAAGAGTATCTCATACGGGCGTTCACACGCACACACGTGTACACGCTGGCTCGCTTGCACGGACCACTGATCTGCTATCTGAAAGCTCCTTCTTGAACCTAACTTTGATAAATGCAAGCCGAGCAGATGAAACGGAGAGTCAAATAAAACTCAATTAGATATTAAAGCAAAAAATAACATAAGTATGGGTTTTGCCACAATACAAGCAGAGGCGAAGGGGGCTATAGGACGCCTCAAACTCACATGCCTTTAACACTCAGGACTGAACATTTACATCACAAACCAGAAATACCAAATGGGTTTGATGAGAAATTCACCTAATCATGCGAAGTGGTCGCACTGCTAAAAATACGTTTCAAACTAGGGCATGCTGCTCGAAACTTCCCCATACTTGCAGAGGATATCTGTAAGCCACCAAACTTTTATGTCAAGATCAAATTGTACACTGTCCAACAATGAAGCTCAACAAAAGCAACATAGAAGGCAAGTCTCACCTTTGGACAGAAACGGACGTCCAGAGTCTCCAAAGTTATGCATTGTGAAATAGCCGACTCAACTTCTGCGTCATCTATACTACAAGACTACCAAAAACAATGCGCCAACGTATGGTTGGTTAGTGTTGACATTGTAAAACTCTCCATTTAGGTCCACAATTTGAAATCAGGTAAAGTGGAGAAACAAGGGTAGGCAACTTTTCGTTAGCCAGAGATTTCAGCAATGTGGTATCTATTTATCATTAATATCCTTATTGGGTTTCCTTAAAGAAAAGGGCTATAACGTGCAAGTTCGTTTTCATGAAACGAACCACGAAAAGAACTATTTTTTCACGAAGCGAACCAGTTGACAGTTGTAGGGGAAAAGCATACCTGTAAAAAGAGAGTAGCTAATCTTGGGCAACCAAGCTTCAGCTTCTCCAGAGAGCAACAATTGCTGCACAAGAAGTTTCAACAAGAAACGGCTTAAACCACCAAATATAGTCGCCTGATCAGGAGAATGCTAAATAGCAAGGTCTTTTTATACCTTAGATTAAGAACAACCAAGTTGCAACAAGCAAGTCCGACCTCCTTCAAATTGACCGATAATGAAAGGTTCAGCGAAGACAAGTGGTAAAGGTGAGCGGCTGGAGGGATCAGCACTTTTCTAATGTTAGGGCAACCAACACAGTTTAGGGTTTGCAGTAACCGGCTGGCTGGTTCAGTAGGCTCCTTGGCATTCTCACTGTGAAGCAACCCAGCAGTATCATTGACACCAAAGTAATCAATGTGTTGCACTTCGGTTGAACCCCAATCAAGGTCATGCATGTTAACACAGCCATTCAAACTCATATGGGTCAACTGTGTACAACATGCAAGTAGATCTTCCATTGCAGTCTGACATAGAGTTCCATAGGACAGGTCCAGCTCCTGAAGCGCTGGTAAGGCACCGTGTTTGTATAATGGCTCCAATGATGAATCAGTAAGATATTTGCAGGCTTGTAATTTGAGAACCTAAACAAGCCCCAAAAGGGAAACAAAAGCATAAATAGCAATCAGCTGAAGAAGCATTTTGCAAAGCGTTACAGGAACCAAAAAATCAATAAAAACATGTTGTATAACTATGATTTCCTTACCTTAAGTCGAAAACATGATTTGAAAACAGGCTCCAGAGTAACCAAGAAAGTGTATGATAAATCAAGAACAGTCAAATTTGGGAGCTCCCGCAAGGAGTACAAACCATCAGATCCGATGGATTGGCATGACATTAACACCAAGGATTCAATTAGTGGGCAGGAAGAAGCTGTCGCAGACAGGAAGTCATCCCTCAGTTGGCTGTAGAAAATAAAAGGGCAAGTAAATGCACGGCAACATAAGAAACATTGCCGCCAACTATGCACAATAAAAACAAACGATAAGTTACCCGCAGAAGGAAGCATCCAAAGATGTTAGGAGAGGACATATGATAGATGCTTCAGATAATACACCACAACCTTTCAACTCAAGAGCCAGCATATAAGGCGCTTCAATATTAAGCACACTCAATTTGGGGCATATTCCCAGATTTAAAGACCGAAGAGCAACCTATTAACAACCAGAAAAAAAAAAAGCAAACTAAGATACTTCACTCATATATAGAAAATTATATTAACCGTAACTAAATAAGAATTAACACTCACAGGCTGGAAAAAGGCACTTTCAAGATGATCACAACCATCCAAACAAATTTGTTCAAGGCGAGAGCAATCAAGAGAAGTAGAAGTAATAGCACGACATCCAACAAGAAAAAATCAATTGAAATAGAAATGATACAAAATTCAAAAGTAGCAAAAAGGAGAAAGGATTCTGCAGATTTAATAATCCAACGAATTATATGGCTAATTTCATTTGGTTATCCTTCCTCGGTACACTTAATAGCTGCAAGAAAATCCAATGCATGTAGGTTGAACATTCAAGCAATTGATCTGTATCACAAACCTCACAATTGTCGAGAACTAATGACTTCAGCATTGGGCATCCACCATCACCACTAAATATGTCACAAACAGAATTAGACAATGATTCACAATCAGAGAGATCCACTTCCTGCAACGCTTGGCATTGTAAAACTAATGTTTTCAAATTCTCTTGTTTCTGCAGTGCTAATCGCTGCAAGTCAAGTAAAAAGAACACAGGATTCCATCAAATGCATAACTCCAACCAAGAGAACTACAAAAGAAGTATCAGGAAATTTCAGAACATACTTGAAGGGAATTTGAAGCAATGGTAATGCGACGGAGCGCTGGACAGTTGGATACAGCTATCGATAAAAGCATGGTGCTTTGCAAGTTCAAATCTGCAAATCTGCAGTAGAAAAAAAAATAGTATTAACCAGAAAAATGTGAAAAAGATAAAACGAGAACACATGTATATAATAAAGTTTTGCTTGGGTGTAAAAGAAAACAACAGAAGAGAAACATACTTGCGGCAATGGACTAGACTTATACTCCGCAAACGGGAAAGATGCAGAGCTACAGATGTCAAGAGATTGCAATTATCCAGTTCCAAAACCTGCAGCAGAATATAGGTGTTGGACGTCAAATAGAATAGTGGTCAACTGTGCAGGAATGATATATAATTATTCTAAAGAGGTCACAGACCTCTAGCATGTGATAATCGCCGATAGCATTCATCGAAGCTGATGTTATACCCTCACAACTATGAAGCTTGAGAACTGTCAACATGGGAAGACGTACCGACTTCAAGGGGAAAAGGGTGCACCAAAAAAAAGAAAAAAGGAATGAGACAATGATAAGTGAGGAAGAGAAGCGACATCAAATCTAAACACAAGTGGACTCACTTCAAGAGAGATATTGGGGCAATATGAAGCATTGAGGAGATGGAGGTTAGCACAAGTCTGGGCTATTTCACGCAGTGTTTCATCACTGACACAGGAACAATTCGAAACATTCAGTGACTCTAATTGAGGACAAGAAGTTGCTGCAGAGCGGATTGCCGCATCCACAAGCTTGTGACAGGAGGCTATATCAAGAAGATTGAGGAGTGGACAAGTAAGTTGCACTTGTGACATGTTGCTCCTCTTTAATGACAAAGTCCTTAGCTGTGGACACCTGAAATGGTGGAAAGAGGAGAGAATTTTCTGAAAATTACGCCATGATGGACAAGACATGAGAATATATAAACAAACTTACTAGAAGAATCATTTCACCTGATAGACAAACGCATTACACGGCATTTTGTAATCTTAAGATCATGCAGCCGATCATGGCTCAAGTGGATTTCTTGAGCACCATTACCCAGAATAGCCTCACTAACAGTCACACTTCTTAACATATTACAATCTTCCAATGCATAGAAAAACTTATCCCCTATATGACCTTTTCCTACAGTTAATACCTCGAGATTCCTGAAACCAAGATAAGAAACATATTAGTACAAATAAATTAAAATAGGATCCATGAAAGCACAGCAAAGGCAAAAGAAGCTTGGATACCTCAAGGTAGTAACTGCTTTCATGGCCAAAGAGTTTATTGCAGGAGCACCATAGACATTCACTTCAGTAGCATTTGGATAGCGACGACACATGTTCTCAACTATACATATCAACAACCAAGAAGAAAGTTTACTTTCTATATTATTCACCAGCCTAATACTAATCTTTCTTGGAATACAGATTAGCTAAACAAAAACGTCTAATGCATTACACGTTTGTCTATGAACATATGCAACTTATAAATTGCTGACAGTTTAGATCATTACTGAGTTACTTAACAAATTATTTTAGTCACTTTCTATAAGGGAAATCAACAAAAAGAGAAAAGAACAAAACCCTGTTTTATTCATGAAACCCTATCTTTCTCCTTCTAATCCAAATATCGATCTCACAGTTTTAGACCACATGTCACATCAGCATGAAGAAAGTAATCATGGTTGTTTACTATGGATAACAATCTTTCGGTCCATAGTAAATTATAGCTATTACTGATGTCACATGTTTTTTATGCGACGCGTTTAGGGAAACTGTAAAACCAAATCCAAATTTCTGGTTTCCAACTTCTCAATTTTTTGTTTTTGTCACATGGATTTCATCCATTCTGGAAACACATATAGGTTAAGGTGGTCAGTTCATAATCTAAATGCCTAGCTTAAAACTTTGGTCTTATCCCTGAATTTTCCCTTTTAAGGCTAAGAGACATGCACTAAAACCAAAAAGGAGCCTGGGGATCTACAAAGAAGTGATAAAAAAAATAAAATTTTATTAAATAGAGTTTTACCTTATATGACTGCTCCTTGATATAAAAACATGTCAACTCTATGGTTTCTGGAACTTGTTTTCCAAGAAAAATTCCAATTATCATAAATACACAACAAATGCACACATATTATCCTTGCCAATTCATCGGTTCTAAATGTTTGAGTGAAAATGAAAGATATGTACAAGAATCAATGACTTCATAACTCTAAATTCCCTGAAGGTTTCAGAAACTCTGACTTAACTTAATAAAGGGCTAACTTCCAATTTTATGACAAGCATTTCTACAACCAATTAACTATTCTTTTTTATCTTTGCGATGCAAAGAAATAAAAAGGGAATCATGATCAACTCACATTGTTCTAGAGATATTCTCATATTTTCGAAATTCAAGCGCCTCCAGAAATCTTCATGAGAACTAGATACTCTCCACTGCCTACAAACCCTAGCAGCTCGACTGAGGTCAACATGGTTCAGGAAAGAGAAAACCTGAAAGGCAAAAAAATCAAATATTGAAAAGAACAAAAGCCTTTGGTGGGAAAAATAGAACATATGCCTATATGCTTGTTTAAGGATATACAGATAGTGAAAACTAATAGATACCATATGCAAAAGGTCATCTGTCAAATCGATATGAACTTCCAAATCTTCAGTGTCTGAAGAATCCTTGTCATTTCCATCGTCTTTCTTGGCCTCATCCCTTCCATTGTTCAAGATAAAGTTCTGGCAGAACATCCCACTGTCAGACGAGTTACCAAAACTAAAGCTTCTCTCCACAAATGAACTAGAATTTTCAGCATCTGAAGGCATCCTGGAAGCGAAATGGCACTCTCTACAAAAGAAAAAAACCTCCACCATCAGAAAGTGGTTCAAAATTCTGAAACGGCTGAGCCACTTCTTATGATCAAGTTACAACAACAAAACCCAAACTCGACGCGTTTAAAGAAGGATTCACTATCGCTAGTGCATATTCACGCAACCACGAAAAGGAAGGGATTTAGTGAACTCAAGCAGACCCAGAATAGACTTTGGCACGCTTGTGGTACAAATCGTGGTCCAAGTCCTCTGCCTCCGCCGCACCGTTCGCGGAGGCCACCGAGGCGGCGACGGCTGCAGCGTTGCTGCTCTCTCCCACCAACAATGGGAACAAGGGAACCTCAGAGGTGCACAGACGCTCGATCTCCGAGACTCTGGTCTCACTGTCTTCCGTCTCCATCATCTCCTTCCACCACCACAAACGCTGGTCCTCGTCCTCGTCAACGGCGATCGGATTCAAGCCCTCCGCAGCTTCTGCTGCTTCGCCGTGGTTGTCATTCACGAAATTGTCACCCCCGTTGTTGATGTCGTTCTCCATGGCCTTTTCTGGCGATTCTGTCAGTTTTCCGCTGTCTCTTTCGTGTTCCTCGTCCTCGATGAAGCAGAGAAAACACCAAAACTTCATGCAACGCCCCGACAGCGAATTCCTGATTTTTGATCTACCACATTTCATAAACCCGGATCGGAAAACCAAAATTCGGGCAAAAAAATCACGATTTTAGACAAACCCAGAAAGAAGTCCGACAACTTGCGGTGAGAAAGGGAGCTAAAAGCATATACACATATAGCCTGAATTAGATTAGGGTTCAAGAACAGACAGAGAAGGAGAGAAGAATCGGACCAGATCTCGCGAAAGAGGAAGTGGACGATGAGTTTCGATGCAATCCTAGTGTCAGATGAGCTCTGAGAGGATCGTTGATGATATAATCCGACGACTTGAACTTGGGAATGCGAAACGAAGGGAAAACTTTGGGGGATAAAAAACGGAAATGACCCAAATATTTAAAGTGAAAAAAAATCGGGCGTTCTGTTTCCTTTTCTCCTCATTATACGTTTAATTGGCTAAACGACGTCGTATATTATTTTTAATTAAGATGTCAAAACTAAACGAGTTACTCAATATATATATATATATATACATACTCACCAATAATTCAATATATAATAAGATCATGGTTATTTATAATTTTTTTAATAAAATAAAACCTACATAATTAATTATGTATCTAAAAAATTTAAATACGTATTTGAATATATCAAAATATTCTATCTATATTTTCTAATATCTTCTATTAATTTTTTCCTAATTTTAGGATTTGTATCTGCACATAAGATATTATATTTCACATATATAATTGTAAATTTGCATAATTTAAATCTTTACAATTTTGTAACATCAAAGCAAAGTACTGAAATTATGATATATAAGGATTTGTAAGGGAAATATGGATTGGTAGTCCGAACACAACTTGGACCCGTGTAGATTTTATATATGTTTTGTATGTTAACGTCAGCAGTTATTAATATGCGCCACACTCTCCCTACTATTATACTAAAAGGCATTGTGGCCTTTCATAACATCACTTGTGTGGTTATAATTTCGTAATTGGATCCATTTGACATATACATACATGGATTCCGTTAAGCCATCTTAGCATTCAAGTAATGTCTTCGTTGTCACAATGCAAGTTACTAAAATATATATCTTGAGTTTAGGCCTCATATTCTCCAATGATAATTACAAAAAAAAATCATATTCTCCATGAATGCGAAATTTCAATAAAATCTGAATAGTTTATCAGTGTATCACATGTCAAATTCGTTCATGTCGATATTAACATGAATGTCTTATGAGGTGTATGTCACACTTAAACTCTTGTATAACCTACCTTTGAACTGTACAAAATATAATAGAATATTTTGATGGATATTTAACAAAATCACATAATATTATATATATATATATATATATATTCACTACAAGAAAAATAACATTTTTGGATAGACTTTGCGGATTGAAAGAGCTGTCCCTAAATTTAGGGACAGATTAGGGACGTTTTAAGGACGGAAAAATAAATTCGTCCCTAATCTGTCCGCAAAGTTGCAAACCGCATAGTAGTACCTAAGTCGTCTATAATTGCGGACAAATTAGGGACTACTTTCACGGGCGTCCGCAATTTGCGGACGGAATCACCATCTGTCCGCAAATTGCGAACGGTATAGCACTCTGTCCGCAAATTGCAGACGTATTCGGGACGGTTCGTCGGGAAATATTTATCTTAGTCTGTAATCCCGTCCATAATCGGTCCAAAAATTTTCTATTTAATCTCTCCTCTTCTATCCGTTTCTTACACACAATTCTCATATATTTCTCTACATATCTTGTTATCATTTCTAATTATAATGGCATCGTCGTCGAGATCGAATATTTTTCGTTTCGAGACAGTGGATGTATAGAAGAATTGATTCGGAAACTCAAGGTGAATCGAAGGAGTTTGTAGAAGGCCTTACACATTTTATGAAGATGACGACAAATCAACAAGTTTATAGAGAAAACGGTAAATTGGTTTGTCCATGCGTCAAATGCAAAAATGAAAAAATTATTTTTCATATCTAAATATATAAAATTTGATTTTTTTATCTTTTTAAATTTGTAAAAAACATTTCCAGACGGTGTGGTGTTCGTCCGGAAATTGTTCAAAAAATATTTATTTTTTTATTAAAACTATTTCTTATTCAAAAATAATAATTCTATTAGAAAAAATAAAAAAATATATTTTTTTTATTTTTTCGAAAAATTTCCAGAAGGATACTTAACCGTCCAGAATTTTTTTACAAATAAAATTTTAAATTTAAAAAATAATAAAATAATAAATATAAAAAAATAATAAAAAACGTCCCTAATCCGTCCGTAATTAGAGACAAATTTGTTTAATCCATCCGGAACTAGAAACAGATTTGTTTAATCCGTCTAGAATTGGGGACGGATTCTAGAATTCGTCCGAAATTAGGGATGAATTATTTAATCCATTTAGAATTAGGGATGGATTATTTTAATTCGTCCGGAAATCTAAGCTTATAAGTTTGGTCGGAAGCAACAAGAAGAGAAAGAAGAAGAGAATGAAGAAAGGGAAAGTGAAATAGAGAAGAAGGAATGCGAGACGACGACGACGGAGGTGGAGGCGATGGTGGTGGTGGAGGTGACGGTGGAGGGGAGGTGGCGACGGCGGTGACGACGGCGATGGCGACGAAGGCGGAGACAACAACGGCGGTTGATGAGGAGGCAACCACGAAGGCGGAAGAAGAGGTGGCGACGGAGGCGACAGAGGATAATTTTTATTTGTAATTATTTTTAATTTTTTGAAAAAAACTCCGGATGGAAAAATATATCTGTCCAAATTTTTTTTAATTTTCGGAAAACATTTCCGGACGGAATTATACGTCTGGAATTTTTAATTTTTTTAAAATTTTCCGGACGGAAAAATCCGTCCGGAATATTTGTATAAAAAAATTAGGAACATTTTAAGGAAGACTAAATCCGTCCGGATTTTTGGACGAAATTCGAAACGAAAGTAATTAGCGACGTTCATTTACGGACCGACAAAATTCGTCCGGAAAACGTCTGGAAACCATTTTCGAGACGAATTAGGGACGAATTTTGCTGTCTACAAATTTAATTTTTCTTGTAGTGTTTCCAGCTTATGGTATGCTATCTGGATGGACAACGCATGGTCGATTGGTTTGTCCATATTGCATGGAGGAAACAGACGTTTTTCAGTTGAAATATGGACGAAAGATGAGTTGGTTTGATTGTCATTGCTGTTTTCTTTCTCTTGATGATACACTACGACGCAACAAGAGTAATTTCAAAAGGAATATTGATGTGCAGAAATCTTCTCCTCCAATTTTGACCGACGAAGAGATATTGTATGAACGACTTCTTGCTTTGGGTATTGCTAGGAGTATCGATTACGGAGGGAATAATCATCCGAGAATTGATGGTTATGGAATTACCCATAATTGGTACAAGAAGATCATATTTTGGGGATCTGCCGTATTGGAAAAATCTGAAGCTTCGTCACAATCTTGATGTCATGCACATAGAGAAATTTTTCTTGATAATATCATCAATACGGTACTCAATGTCACAGGAAAAATGAAGGATAACATTAAATCACGGAAGGATCTAGTAGAGTATTGCTCACAGAAGGAGTTACTTATAAGTGGAGACGGTAAAGCTCCAGTTCCGATATTCAAATTGTTGAATGATGAGAAATATAAATTGTTGAAATGGTTGAAGGAAGATGTGAAATTTCCTGATGGTTATGCATCTAACATCGGAAGGTGCATTGATATTCATGGAGGAAAGTTATCAAGGATGAAAAGTCACGATTGTCATGTATTCATGCAAAGGCTACTTCCTATATGTTTTTCAGAATTGATGGACAAACATGCACACGAAGCAATTGGAGGTATCATTGATTATTTTATATATAGTATAATTTGTGATTAATAATTTACAGATATATTAATTGTAAAATAAACTAATTAATATACTTGAATTTTCAGGTATAGGTATATTTTTTCAAGATTTATGTGCGAGAAACTTAAGTGTAGATGTGGTTCGTAGACTTAAAAGTAACATAGTTACTGTACTATGCAACTTGGAGAAGATTTTCCCACCATCATTCTTTGATGTTATGGAGCATCTGACAGTTCATCTACCACACGAAGCCGCATTAGGAGGTCCAGTTCAATTTCATTGGATGTATCCATTCGAGCTATTTATCTTCCATTTGAAGAAAAAGCCAAACAAAAAGCTCGTCTAGAGGGTTCAATTGTGGAACAATACGTGAATGAGGAGATATTATTCTTCACCTCTTACTACTTCGAGCTACATGTTCAAACGCGAAGTAGAAATCCAGACAAATGTTTTGATGGTGGTGCGGCATTTCATATCCAGTACCAGATGTTCCAGATATAATTTGCGAAGTTGGTCGAATGGCTGGTAAGGCGAAAGATATATGGCTATCACAACGAGATCTACACATCGCACATACGTATGTTTTACTCAACTTTGAATATCTACGGCCTTTTGAAAGGTAACATTCTATAAATATAGATTCAATTGCGTATATTTGTAATATTAACATAATTTTTCTGACATTTTTCAGGATGTTTGATGATGTATTGAATAATACATATATGAATATTGATGAATCTCAACTCCAAGAACTTAAAAAAAGATATTTCTCTACATGGATAAGGCAATATGTAAGTAAATGATAGATATAATAAGATATTTCTCCACATGGATAAGACGCTTTATCGATGATTGTTTCATTTGTAATGCAGATTGAGATTGACAATCACCCGTTATGGCTACGTGATCTTGTTAAAGGATCAACTGTAAAAGTTACGAGTTGGCCAATATATTTTACATGTGGTTGCAACTTTCATACTTATGAAATTCCTAGAACACATACATATATTAAATTATGGTAGATATTAAATCTAATGTCCTTATTTCGTTTAAAAAACATATATTGATTTATATGTTTTTTATAATTATTATTAAGTTATTTTGTTAAAAAAACATATATTAAGTTATATGTTTTTTAAAATTAAAAACACATATATTAAATTATATTTGGTTTTAAAATTATATTAAACTTAATGAATGTTTAATTAGAAATTAAAATTTTTAAGATAAAGATTCAATTAAATTTTTATATAATATTTTAAATTACAATTTTAATATGTCGCGTCGCGTTGGAAGAGACGGTAACACCAAAAACCGTTCAACTTCTGAGGAAAATGTGAATGGTCCACAACACCAGAGACAGTCGGATATAGTATTATTTTATGAATCCGAATTTATTTGCAAACACTGGATCGACACAATATATGTTGTATCCCTTTTATCAATAGATACCACCGCCGGTCGAGCCAATGATGCATCACGAGCCTCCGATGCATGAGGAACCAACGTGGAAGAGCTTGTAGCGATGGATGAGAAAAGACGCAAACTTCCTCGTATAGATCCAGATTCTTCATCCGGTGCACTTTGGTATAAAATAAATTTAAGTTTAATTTTGTAACTAATTAATTAATCAAGTCTTAATTTAATTTTAGTTTTGTTTTAATAGGTTTGGTATTAAACAACTTAATCGTCATATAACAAAGACGATAAAAGCTGATTATGATCGTCCATGTTATAATTGAACGCGAACCGATCCCGAAATCAAGGAACAGTGGTGGAAAGCTTTCGTGATACGTTGTTTTTAATATCTATTTCACTCTAGATTTTAAATTTAAAATAATATTTCAATAAATAATTTTTTCATTATTTTCAGCAAAAATGTTTTGGGATCTTGCAATAATTGGACTAGTAAAGTCCAAATTTGAACATGCTGCGGGAGTACGACTCAAATCTCTGGTAAGCGACGTGAAAAAAAAAACTGGGAGACAAAAGGTGTCAAACCTCTTTGGATTCCAGATAATGTATGGGAACAAATGTGTGTCTATTGGGATGATCCTGTCGTTAAGGAGAGAAGTCAGCGCGCTAGTCGATCCCGTTGTTTCGATAGAGCGGGATCTGGGATAAGTGTGCATACTCCTAGTTCCCGCTCTTTCGCGGAGGTTTACAAAGATTTGGTAAGATTTAAAATTTTTTAAAGTTTTAATATGAGTGACATTTGCTTAATAGGTAAAACATAAACTTTAAATTTGTTTTAGGCAAAAGAGAAGGGATGTGAACTTGTGATGAAATTATTGATTACTGAAAAGCCAAACGGCTATATATATACAAGAGGTTAATGATATGACCTAATGAGAGAATAGTAAATTACAAATATACCCTTAATACAATAATATCCTAATATCCTTATACGCCCCCGCAAGATGAATCACCGGAGGTGATTCCAATCTTGGAACACAACTCGTGAAATTGTAACCGCGGAAGAGGTTTGGTAAGGAGATCAGCGAGTTGGTCCTTGGAGTGCACGTGAGAAACGCGAAGTGTACCACCTTCAATTTGGCCACGAACAAAGAAGTAATCAAGGGCAAGGTGCTTCATACGAGAGTGGAAAACCAGATTGGCGCTGAGATAAATAGCTTCGAGGTTGTCACAATAAATGGTAGGAGCCGAGGAGAGAGTGACACCAAGTTCCATGAGAAGATTACCAAGCCAGCAAATTTCGGCCGAGGTGTTGGCTACTGATCGATATTCCGCTTCGGTGGATGATCGGGAGTGGCCATTTTGTTTCTTGGATGACCATGAGATGGGATGTTTGTCAAGATACACGATGTATGCCCCCGTAGATTTGAAGTCGGATGAATCACCGGCCCAATCCGCATCGCTAAAGGCATGAAGAGTTAAAGCATTGTGAGCAGCAAGAAAGATACCTTTGGCACGAGAACCAGCAAGATAACGAAGCACACGTTTGGCGCAAAGCCAATGTTCATCCTTGGGTTGATGCATGAATTGTGACAACTTGTTGACGGTATAGCTAACATCCGGACGTGTGAGAGCAAGATATTGTAGGCTACCAATGACTTGCCGAAATTCAGTGGGGTCGGACAAAGGTGAACCCGAGGAAA
>CM071874.1:12118333-12129275 GCA_036759665.1 Gynandropsis gynandra
ATCTGAAAGAGGAGTTTTCGAACCAGATTGGATCAGAGAAGATTCAGAGACATTAGGGCAGAAGGAAGAAGGAAGAAAAGACGGATCTACGGATCGGGAGCAAGGAGAATCTACCGAAGACATCGGTTTATGAATAGGGAGTCATCTCTTTCTCTATCTATGTTGAATTTAGATTTCTTTTGTGTTTTGTTTCCTGAGTTCATGTTCAAGTAGATCTATTGCCATAGGTTAGAGAGTATTGCCAACATGTAGAGAAGTCTTGTGCTTAATGAATGGTGGATCTTAATGCTTTCATACTTGTACGCCACTCGATATGAATGAATTCGGTATTTTATCATGTTTTCAGATCTTATGGTTGTTCTTAATGCTTTCATTACCTGTACGCCACTTGAATGAATGATGTTAGGAGTCTAATAAACCAACGCCAGGGCATTAGACTTTGGAACTTAGCCATGATTTAGGGTTTAGCCGGTTTAGAATCTACGCCAGGTCAATCGGTTAAATCTAGGGATTAGGATAGCGGTCGTAATGCGTCTATCCATGTAAGATACGCAATGGATACATTGGTATATGCATGGTAGATAGTGGACAAGTCTACGCCAGTCAGTTCCTATAGTAGAGCTTGAATTCCCTGAACTCATGATAGTATCTAAGACCAATTATCTCGTTAGAACTTCGTTACATCGTTGTGCAACTCTTGATACCTATGGTGATTTGTCACTGAGTCATTCCCATCTTAGGTTTAGTTTGCATTTGCATTTGCATTCCATCTACACTAGATTCATCACGTCTTATTCATTAGTTTAATAGCTTATAAGTCGCATCAATTCCTTGTGTTCGACCCTAGTTGCTACACGATCCGTATCCTTGCGGAAGCGTTAGTCTAGGTAATTTATTACTTGAGTCTACGCACATCAGTACCGCTATTCTTACATCGTTGTAACGTTAAGGCAATGTCACATTTTCATTAACATGTTGTTGAAATTGTTAACACCATTGTAAAAGTGTATCACTAATTTTATGCAAGAAATTATATTGCTACTGGAAATGTGATGGTAACACCAGAGGTTCGCAAGGCTAATACGGGCCTTTGAGTGAAAACAATGTAATAGTTTGTTATTAATTCTAATACCATTGTATTGTAGGTTGTGTAATGCAAATCATGTGTAACGTCGTTAGAAAGGGCAATGCGAATGCGCAAGGTATTGTAACGTAATTGCATTACTCCAGTGAAACAAATTTAAAACAACTAATAGTTCACGAGAGTCATAATAGTCAACACAATTGTGTTCGTAAATTGCCAAAAGTAATGCTAGGAAAATATCATTGCGTTGATTTATGGGTATATATATGTTACATTGGATCTTATCAAAACACTCATATCTAAAGCTATAAAATAATCTAAACTCTCTCATTCAATCATATATAATGACTATGAGCAGTTCAAATATTTGGTCACTTCGAAGGTGGATCTATGAAAGGTTTCACTAACAGATGAACAATACTTCTGTCGAATTTGATAGTAGATTAGAAAGTATTGACATTTGTTACAAATCAAGTTGGATACATAAAAAGCGATGGTTTATATTGTTTCTTTTGTAGTTCTAGAAATAAAATAATGCTTAGTACAAACGATTTGTTCATACACATATACAAAAAAAGTTTTGTGGAAAACTATTACATTTAGGTTTATAATGGCAAATATATGATCACAATGATAACTCATATGCATATTTTTAACAACCACATGATGTTTATACTAATTATGAATCGATTACAAATGAAAATAGTTTCTACATTATAGCCATTGATTCTTGGACCTTTACACTCCTTGGATTTCGACTTGGCTTCTTTTGAACTTTGAGCTTTATTGAGTACTCCCTGGTTTAGAACCGAGTGCTCTGATACTAATTGTTGTAATTTGAACGAATCTTTCCAAGCTCAATTTCATGTTTAAATCCGTTGTCTGAGCTGGTTTTGAGTGATGAGCGAGAAAGAGAGAGAGTTGAGAATGAGACTACACAGTATTTTATGAGTTCGATTGAATCTTTGATTCAATCTACGTCTTGGGGAAAAAAGAGATAGATTCTTGTTAGAGAGTGGCATTTTATCGGTTTACAAAGAATGAGAAAGAAGAACGAAAAATGACGAAAACACGAGTTGTGTTCTGCATCGTCTTCAACCTCCGGACTTAGCCTTATTTATAGGCTTCTCCTTAGCTTTTCACCAGTTCGAATCTTAACCCCTCAAGTTTGTAATTTTGCAAAATTACCCCTTTAGCCGATTTAACTACTTCAGCCGACGAAATTACAGAAGTGCCCTTGGGAAACACTCTCTTTCACTTAGAGTCTCTCCCTGTTTCTTCTTCTTCCTTGAACTAACCAACCAAGAATGTGATTATTCGATCAACAAACATAGGAATGCAAAGTCACAAAATATTTATTCCGCTAAATATTTGGTGGTTGTAACACAACATTTTGACATTGAACTTTGTAGATAGCCAAAATAAGTAAGATTTGAAGTGTTCATCATTTTATATGAAAATAATTCTTTGGCTGATATATACTTTTTCTGTCACCGAAAATCATTCCCAAAACGAAAGAAATAATTGGTAAAATTTAGGAAAAACAGCCTATTCCCCCCTTGATTTTCATGCTTTAGTCCTATTCCCCCCTCGATTTTGACCCTCGTCCTATTTCCCCCTCGATTTTCACTTTCAGTCTATTTCCCCCTCGATTATCATGTTTAGTCCTATTCCCCCCTCGATTTTGATCTCATCCTATTCCCCCCTCAATTATCACAAATCTGCCTAAAACCCCTCCGATTTTGACCCAATTTTGACCACATTTTGATTTCAATTTTGACCCAATTTTGGTTTTAATTTTGACCCAATTTTTATTTTAATTTTAATTTTGATTTTAATTTTGATTTTAATTTTAATTTTGGTTTTAATTTTGATTTTAATTTTAATTTTAATAATAATAAATTATTATCTCAATTTTGACTTGATTTAATCCTAATTAATCCAAATTAAGTATAAATTGAAAATCCGATTTAATCCGAATTAAGTTAAATTGAGTCCAAAATTGAGTCAAAACTATGTCAAAATTGATTTTAATTTTGACCAAATTTTAATTTTAGTTTTGATTCAAATATAACTCAATTTTGACTTGATTTAATCCTAATTAATTCGAATTAAGTATAAATTGAAAATCCGATTTAATCCGAATTAAGTTAAATTGAGTCCAAAATTGAGTCAAAACTATGTCAAAATTGATTTTAATTTTGACCAAATTTTAATTTTAGTTTTGATTCAAATATAACTCAATTTCGACTTGATTTAATCCTAATTAATCCAAATTGGTTCCATCACCTCGGAGTGTTGTATAAGATTTTATTGGATATTTTTACTTAATTTATAATAATAAAATAATTATAGACTTACCGTTGTTATACCGTTTATCATAATTTAAATGGTCGAATTCCAATTTAATTAATCAAATTTCGATATTAAAATCAATATAAAAAATATATGTGTAAAAATATTTATTAATATTATTTACTGATAGATCAAAATAAATGATATAATTGAAAATTAAATAATTAGTCGATTATAATTATTGATTCGATTTTAGGATGTCTTGGGATAATATTAAATAAAAAAACTTATTCTTTGATGGTTAACGGTAAAATTTATATGTTACGAATAACTTGATTTATTAAAATTAAAATTAAAATAAAAATTAAAACCAAAATTGAAATTAAAATTAAAATTAAAATCAAAATTAAAATTAAAATCAAGATCAAAATTAAAATCAAAATTAAAATCAAAATTGGGTCAAAATTGAAATCAAAATTTGGTCAAAATTGGGTCAAAATCGGAGGGGGTTTTAGGCAGATTTTTGATATATGAGGGGGGAATAGGATGAGGTCAAAATCGAGGGGGGAATAGGACTAAAACATGATAATCGAGGGGGAAATAGGCTGAAACTGAAAATCGAGGGGGGAATAGGACGAGGGTCAAAATCGAGGGGGAAATAGAACTAAAGCATGAAAATCAAGGGGGGAATAGGCTGTTTTTCCTAAAATTTATTTTAATTCATTATTTAAATTTTATTATTATATATAATTTTTATCTAATTATATTACTATAATGTTACAAATGCAGAAAATAGGAAGAGAAACGAGATAGTCATCAACATGGAAATAAGAAAGGGAGATCTCGTTATAAATCTAAGGAGAAAGGGAATTGCTGGTATTGTGGGAAGCGTGGACATTTCAAGAAAGAATGTAACGCCAGAAAGAAGCACCATAAGGAAGCTTCTGAAGAAAGAGGTGAAGCAGCTATAGTGAAGGGTAGTGTGGAAAATATGGAAGTTCTTTCGGTAATAGAACGTGATTCACTGTCAGCAGTAGAACGAGACATTGATGAACAATGGATACTTGATTCTGGTTGTACATATCACATGTCACCTTGCAAGGAATGGTTTACAGAACTTCAAGAACAGAGTTGTGGCAAAGTGAAGATGGAAAACAACTCATTATGCGAGATAAAGGGATAGGAAAGATTCATTTGACAACACATGATTGATCTACTGTCACTTTAAACCATGTTAGGTATATACCGGAGCTTAAAAGAAATTTAATATCTCTAGGTGTTTTGGAAGGACAAGGGTGCTGGTATAAATCTCAGAATAGGACACTCAAGATTATCAAAAAGGATACATGACGATATTAAGAGGAGAACTCAGAGATGGACTTTATGTTCTGCAGGGCCAAACTATTCAAGGTGAAGGCAATCAAGTATCTGCTGAAATAGGCCAAACAACACTATGGCACAACAGATTTGGACACATGAGTATTAAAGGGATTGATACTATTGTAAAGGAAGGGATGATCGAAGGTAAAAACATCTCAACAATGACGTTATGTGAGGCATGTGTGATGGGAAAAGCACACAGGTTATCTTTTGGAGTAGAAAAGCATATTTCCAAGGATATTTTGGAATATGTACATTCAGAATTGTGGGGATCACCAAAAATCCCTTTCTCTTTGTCTAGATATCAGTATTTCACAAACTTTATAGACAATTATACTAGGAGAATATGGATCTATTTTTTGAAAAGAAAAGATTAAGTGTTTGATAGATTTGTGGAATGGAAAACCTTAGTTGAAAATTAGACAGGTAAGAGGATCAAGACTCTAAGAATAGACAATGGATTGGAATTCTGCAATCAAAGATTTGGCATATTTTGAAAGGATGAAGGCATTCAAAGACATATAACATGCGTATACACTCTCCAATAGAATGGAATGGCATAACGAAATAATAGAACTATTATAGAGAAGGTGAGATGCCTCCTTAATGAGTCTGGTTTTCCATAGAGCTTCCGGGCTGAAGCAGCTTCAACTTCAGTATATCTCATCAACAAATCCCCATCTACGGCTATAGGATGTGATATACCACAAAGGAAATGGACTGGTAGGTCAGTAGGCTACAAACATTTGAGGAGATTTGGTTCCGTAGCTTATGTTTACAATGGTCAAGGAAAAACACAATCTAGAGCCAAGCAAGGTTTCTTCATTGGTTATCCATTTGGAACTAAAGGATACAAGGTATGGCTGCACAAAGAAGGAAAAGTTGTGAGCAACAGGAATGTTGTCTTCGATGAAGATCTAATGTTCAAAGAAGTATCAGAAACTGAAAAGGAGGAACCTGAGATGAATACAAGGCAGAGATAGTCCAGTTGCCATTTCTGGTAAAGGATACAGTTCAAAGAACTGAGATTCAAGGTGAAGCAACAACGCTTAGGAGTCAAGTAAATACTAGAAGTCAGATGGATCAAGTAGACGAAGAACGTACAATTGAATACACGGTACAATACAACAAAAGTAATTTGAAACAACCTAATTGATCAAAATATCGGATTAATCAAACAAAATTAAATTAAATTATTTTACGTACGACTCGGTATATTGAGTCGGTGGGCACATGCATATATATATTAATATATTTAGGGTAAATGATTAAAAAGGAGAAAGAGAAAGAAACAGAAGCAGCAACAATAAGAAGAAGAGAAAATAAAAGAAAAAAAGAAAAGGGAAAAAAAGAGAAGAAAAGAAAAAAAAAGGAATAAGAAATTGGAGAAGGATCTTCAATTTTTCATCGAGTTCTTTGTGGGTGGATTCTAATCGAGATTGTGGTAAACCTCTAAATAATTTGTTGTGATTATTCTCTTAATATGAAGATTTAGATTATGGAATTTAATGATTGAATGGCTCTATAATAGGGAAGAATTGATTGGTGTTATTGTTAGCGATAATATCAAAATCGCCAAGTCAACGTATAAGCTAAGGTGATGATTTTCTCCACCCTAATTTCGGATTTGTGATCGATTTATGGAAGAGATTATATTTTTAAAATGAGACATGATCACGATAGAATTTATAGGATCATGATGGGAAAATGAGACCTTACAAGTGAAATTGGATTAAACCCAAAATTTGTCGTATGAGAATTGATGACAAGTATATGAGTTGTATAAGTGACTAGAGATGATCTAGAGAATTGATGTGCAACCAAGAGTTAAGGTTTGAGAACGTCGATATAGGGTTCGATGTCAAAGCCGAGTGAACATCTTGTTAATGCGCTTGATCGAGTGATTTCACAATCGAACCTTAGGAAGAAGGCGCGTGCGAGCGCGTCGCTGAGAGTTGTCACGTGAGGAGTATCGGGTCGATGATGTTAGTATTGCGACACTTGGATTTGGGCTGGCGTCATACTGTACTGGGGTTGTGGTAACCTTGCAAACGACGAAGCGTCGAGTTAGCCAGGTTCGTGGATCTGCCGGCGTCGTACCGTGTTGGGGTTGTGGTATCCTTTCGAGTGACAGAGCGTTGTATTGTACTGATGGTTGGGGTACGTTGTGACCTTGCGAGATCTTCACTGAGCTCCGTTTGACTTTGCGGGCGTATGCCCGAACTAGAGACGTGTTGACTCTGTGTGTTATGATCCAGTGTGTACTAATCTTAGACATGGGATATTCAGTCGGGTTGGGTAGAGTTGTCTGTATGTATTTGGTTTAGACTTTGGAAAGATCGTTATTCTATGATATTCAGTTCAAGCGGGAGAATACGTGGCACAGAGTACGTACACGTATTGATCTCACTAAGTGCGTATTTCATACTCACCCTATTTGTGGACTGTCGTGGATGGACAGGGTATGGAAAGGAAAAAGAGCAATGAGGTTGAACAGCAACATGAAAGCTCACAGCGGACTGATGGAAGAGGCGTGCATGAGGTCTCGATGAGTTTTATTTTGCATTTTGTATTTATTTTATTCATTTACCGTGACTATGATCCTTACGTTTTTGTTTCGCTATTTGGTTCGGACCATTTTTAGTTTGGAATAAATCATTTATTTTGTTTTATAGATGCGTTTGAGCGACGACACGTGTAGCCACCTCTTGGAGGTGATGGTGGACACTCCCAGTCCCGAGGTAGTTCCTGGATGGGGGTGTTACAAATTGGTATCAGAGCCCGGTTGTCATTTTCATACTTATCATTGTCACTGGATTTCAAAATATTTTGCGAAATGTTTTAATAAAGCCACGAGAGCATAGCACATATGTCCTGAAACGTCTAGTGGGGTTTAGAGCTATGGAAACTAATAGCAGTTAATTCTGTGTAGCAGACAGTACCGAGGAGGATGACTACTAGAGTTCTTGGTCGCGAAATGAGTGGAGACTCTCGTTCCATTAGTCATACGCAGTCTCAAACATCTAGATAAAGATCACGAAGTGGAATAGATAGAGATGTCATGAGAGAAATGTTGAAAGAACTATTAGCATAAAGCCGACAACATGACCAGGAGGAGAGTTCGTCGACACCACAGGTACCGGTGCAGACACCGACACTACCGCCAATACAGCCACCTACTCCACCACAAGTATTGTTGCCACCACCATCGATGCCTCCTTCAGTGTTTAATCAAAGGCATGTGGAGACATCAAAATATTTCTATGTCATGGATCACATGGCTAAATGGGGTACAAAGTCATTTCGTGGCGGTGCGATACCTCCCATGAAGGCGGAGAAGTGGATGTTTCGATTAGAGCGGAACTTTCGATCATCTAGATGTCCATTAGAGTTTAAGATGGATATTGCGCTCCACTATTTAAAGGGAGAAATAGTGCTTTGGTGGGACGAGATTCAGAGGGAATGTCCATATCACATGTTTTCTTGGGATGAGTTCAAACAACTTTTTGAGTTGAAATATATACCACATGCTTCTCGTGAAGAGATGGAGTTGGCATTTCTATAACTCACACAAGGTGACTGTACCGTTGCTCGGTATTATGAGACTTATTTGGAGTTATCACGGTTTGGGTCCAAAATAACTAACCTCAGAAGTTATCAAGGTCAACAAATTTTTACAAGGACTACGATCAGACGCAGGATTGAGATAATCAAGCGTGGATAATTGTCTGAGCTAGTTCAGAATGCTCAGTTGGTAGAGAAAGGACTCATTGAAGAGGGGATCTTGAAGTCTTTGGATGCCAAGGAGAAACAGGTTGTCCAACAGATTCGGGGGAGATCAGATCAGAGGAAAGCAGCTCTGACACGTCCTATCGTATCAACATCGAGGTACCCATGTCATCGTTGTGGACGTGAGCATGTTGGGGCATGCCAAAGATTTGATAGGCGAGTAGGATGCTTTCGATGTGGAAGTTTAGAGCACCTGTTTCATGATTGCCCCTAGCAAGTGGGAGGAACTATGAGGCGAGGACAAATCGACAGATGTTTCCGTTGTGGTAGTATGGATCATTTTCAAAAGGATTGTCCGAGGCCACCACCACCACCAGTGGGTCTAACGCCACAGGTTAGAACTAGGAAGCCTAAATAGTATGCATTGAAACATAGTGATGTACAACCACGGGTATATGCCATGGGAGGTTACGAGAATGAACGTGAGGGCCAAGAAGGAGACGCTCAACCTATCGCTGGTATGTCATATTTTTATATTATGTGTGTATGCCTTACATATAATAATTGTCTATATTGAGGTGAGTTCCGTGAGAGAATTAAGAAGTAGATTCTTTAAAATATTCGTATTATGTAGGATCGGTAATCGTGGAGGGTCTATCTATTCATGTGTTATTTGACACCGGTACGACACACAGTTTTGTGAGTCCATCGATGGCTAACAAATTAGTTGTCCAACCTGAGGATTTAACGAGTATTGTCCGAGTGCATACTCTTGGAGATCAGATTTTAGAATCCCAAGGGGTTTTCAAGGACGTACCCCTGGTGATAGAAGGAGAAGAACTAACTACAGAACTTATCATCATTTCGATGGAATGCTATGATGTGATCCTTGGAATGGATTGGTTGTCAAGACATCGAGCTGTGATGGATTGTCGCCGTGGTCAAGTACATTGGCAGATCAATGGTGTGACCTATATCTCGCCTACCATATCGGTAGAAAAAGTAGGTCAAGTCGATGAGATCCCTGTAGCGCAAGAGTTTGCAGATGATTTCAGAGAACTGTAGGGCTTACCACCAACGCGAGGGGATCCATTTGAAATTGAGCTAGAACCGGGTAATACTCCAATATCAAAGTCTCCATATCGAATGACACTAGCGGAAATGGAAGAGTTGAAGAAGCAATTAGATGAGCTACTTGAGAAAGGTTTTGTACGACCGAGTACATCACCATGGGGTGCACCAGTCCTATTAGTGAAAAAGAAAGATGGAATTTTCAGACTGTGCATTGATTATAGGGCTCTAAATAGAGTCACTGTAAAAAATCGTTATCCACTACCGAGGATCGATGAGTTATTAGATCAGTTAAGAGGTGCAACTTGGTTCTTAAAGATAGATTTAGTATCGGGATATCATCAGATTCCAATTGCAGAAGGTGACATTAGGAAAACCGCATTTTGAACACGATATGGACATTATGAATTTGCGGTCATGCCATTTGGTTTGACTAATGCCCCTGCTGTGTTCATGAAGCTAATGAACAATGTGTTTCAGGACTACTTGGATTTTTTTCATTATTGTATTTATCGATAACATTTTGGTATACTCCAAGAGTCCATAGAAATACGAGGAACATCTGCGCTTAGTGTTAGAGCGTCTCAGAGAACGACGATTGTTTGTTAAGTTGAAAAAGTATAGTTTTTGGAAGAGACGTGTGGGATTTTTGGGACATGTCGTATCAGAGGAAGGAGTTTATGTCGATCTTGAGAAAGTGTCAACGATTGTAAGTTGGAAAGAACCGAAAAATACATCAGAGATAAGGAGCTTTTTAGGATTAGCATGGTACTCTCGACGTTTTGTTATGAACTTTGCTAGTTGATGTGTGGAAATCAGAGGTTTTAATTTTTCCAAGACCACTCTACCGCAAGTATACGGTTCATGTAGTACAAGGGTCGAACTCTGGGGACTAGCGCAGCGTTAGAACTAAGATGTCACGAGAAGGAGATCGATCAAAAGATGAATATCGAATTGGAAAAATAAAGATAAAGAATGGTAACGAAGCTAGACTAGGCAATGAGGAGCATCATGGGTGTCGGGAATACCGGAACATACAATGGATGTTTCTATGGATCATGAAATTCGGTTTGTATCAATCGATGGGGAACTAATATCTAATCCTCTCTCTAGGAAATCAACATCGCTCACTGATAACACGCAATCCGTTATAGTTTTTATATCATTCTTAGGTCTAGTTTAGAGTAGATTATTCATATTTCATTCATTTATTGAGTATATTCGGAGACTTTATCCACATTTCGTGTTTTGCGTAGGAAACGAAGACACGAGAAGAAACACGAGTGCTTTTGGCAATCTAACCCCGGAAACGTAGGTTCAACTTGTGCGAGACGACGGATGGAAGTGAGCACTCAAACACCGAGCGAAAGGAGCGGAAAATAA
>CM071874.1:12139060-12151862 GCA_036759665.1 Gynandropsis gynandra
ATCAAAGTTTCGGGGGTCGTCCTCTATCCACAAATTTGAGATATTTTTCAGTGAATAGAGAAAATTAAAAAAAATGGTTTTTCATTTTTGTATCATAATAAATTATGTCAAGAATTGATCAAACTATAACTAAATTTAAAGTTGATTTCGTTATTTTCCAATGGAAATATTGATTTTACATTTGGATATTCAATTCAAACAATCACTACTAGAAAATTGGAAATTAGGGACGGAATTTAGGAACCGACATTTCCGTTTCTAAATTTAGAAACGGATTAGACACGGATTAGGGACGAACGATGAAATCCGTCACTAATCCGTTCCCAAATTTGGGTACCGAGCAGTCGTGTCTAATCCGTTTCTAAATGGGAACCGATTAGACACGGAACGCCATCCGTCTCCAAAATTGGAAACGGATGGCATGTCCGTTTCCAAATTGGAAACGGATGGCATGTCCGTCTCCAAAGTTGGAAACGGATGGCCCGCCGTTTCCAATTTTAGAGACGGACATGTCATCCGTTTCCAATTTGGAAACGGACATGCCATCCGTTTCCAATTTTGGAGACGGATGGCGTTCCGTGTCTAATCGGTTCCCATTTAGAAACGGATTAGACATGACTGCGCGGTACCCAAATTTGGGAACGGATTAGTGACGGATTTCGTCGTTCGTCCCTAATCCGTGTCTAATCCGTTTCCAAATTTAGAAACGGAAATGTCGGTTCCTAAATTCCGTCCCTAATTTCCAATTTTCTAGTAGTGGTTGTGTGAGAACATCATGGCATGGAATGAGCAACATGGGAATTAGAGGAGGATATGAGACATGAGTATCCTGAGTTATTTAAAGATGAGTTGTATGGTTCTTCTATTCACTGAATACAAATGTTGTCGTATGAATCAAAAATATAGAATTCGAGGACAAATTCCTTTGAAGTGGGGGAGAATTGTGAGGCCCGTACGACTCGGTATATTGAGTCGGTGGGCACATGCATATATATATATATATTAATATATTAGGGTAAATGATTAAAAAAGGAGAGAGAGAAAGAAACAGAAGCAACAGCAAGAGAAAGAGAAGAAGAAGAGAAAAGAGAAGGAAAAAAAGAAAAGGGAAGAAGAGAGAAGAAGAGAAAAAATTTTTCATCGCGTTCTTCGTGGATGGATTCTAATCGAGATTGTGGTAAATCTCTGAATAATTTGTTGTGATTATTCTCTTAATATGAACATTTATATTATGGGAATTTAAAGATTGAATGGCTCTATAATAGGGAAGAATTGATTGGTGTTATTGTTAGCAATAATGTCAAAATCGTCAAGTCATCGTATAAGCTAAGGTTATGATGTTCTCCACCCTAATTTCGGATTTGTGATCGATTTATGGAAGAGATTATATTTTTAAAACGAGGCCTGATCACGATAGAATTTAGAGGATCATGATGGGAAAAATGAGACGTTACAAGTGAAATTGGATTAAACCCTAAATTTGTCGTATGAGAATTGATGACAAGTATATGAGTTGTATAAGTGACTAGAGATGATCTAGAGAATTGATGCACGACCAAGAGTTGGGGTCGGAGAACGTCTATATTTGGTTTCGGTGTCAAAGCCGAGTGAACATCTTGTTAGTGTGCTCGATCGAGTGATTTCACACTCAAACCTTCGGAAGAAGGTGTGTGCGAGTGTGTCGATGAGAGTTGTCACGTGAGGTGTATCGGGTCGATGACGTTAGTATTGCGACACTTGGATCTAGGCTGGCGTCATACCGTGCTGGGGTTGCGGTAGCCTTGCGAGTGACGGAGCGTCAAGTTAGTTAGGTTAGTGGATCTACCGGCGTCGTACCGTGTTGGGGTTGTGGTAACCTTTCAAGCAACGGAGCGCTGTATTGTACTGATGGCTGGGGTACGTTGTGACCTTGAGAGATCTTCAGTGTGATGGGGTCCTTTGGACTTTCCGAGCGTATGTCCGAGCTAGAGTCGTGTGGACTCTGTGTGTTATGATCCAGTGTGTACTAGTCTTAGACTTGGGATACTCAGTCGGGTTAGGTAGAGGTGTTTGTATGTCTTTAGTTTAGACTTTGGATAGATCGTTATTCTATGATATTCAGTTCGAGCGGGAGAATACGTGGCACAGAGTACGTACACGTATTGATCTCACTGAGTGAAGAGAAGGAAAAAAAGAAAAGGGAAGAAGAGAGAAGAAGAGAAAAAATTTTTCATCGCGTTCTTCGTGGATGGATTCTAATCGAGATTGTGGTAAATCTCTGAATAATTTGTTGTGATTATTCTCTTAATATGAACATTTATATTATGGGAATTTAAAGATTGAATGGCTCTATAATAGGGAAGAATTGATTGGTGTTATTGTTAGCAATAATGTCAAAATCGTCAAGTCATCGTATAAGCTAAGGTTATGATGTTCTCCACCCTAATTTCGGATTTGTGATCGATTTATGGAAGAGATTATATTTTTAAAACGAGGCCTGATCACGATAGAATTTAGAGGATCATGATGGGAAAAATGAGACGTTACAAGTGAAATTGGATTAAACCCTAAATTTGTCGTATGAGAATTGATGACAAGTATATGAGTTGTATAAGTGACTAGAGATGATCTAGAGAATTGATGCACGACCAAGAGTTGGGGTCGGAGAACGTCTATATTTGGTTTCGGTGTCAAAGCCGAGTGAACATCTTGTTAGTGTGCTCGATCGAGTGATTTCACACTCAAACCTTCGGAAGAAGGTGTGTGCGAGTGTGTCGATGAGAGTTGTCACGTGAGGTGTATCGGGTCGATGACGTTAGTATTGCGACACTTGGATCTAGGCTGGCGTCATACCGTGCTGGGGTTGCGGTAGCCTTGCGAGTGACGGAGCGTCAAGTTAGTTAGGTTAGTGGATCTACCGGCGTCGTACCGTGTTGGGGTTGTGGTAACCTTTCAAGCAACGGAGCGCTGTATTGTACTGATGGCTGGGGTACGTTGTGACCTTGAGAGATCTTCAGTGTGATGGGGTCCTTTGGACTTTCCGAGCGTATGTCCGAGCTAGAGTCGTGTGGACTCTGTGTGTTATGATCCAGTGTGTACTAGTCTTAGACTTGGGATACTCAGTCGGGTTAGGTAGAGGTGTTTGTATGTCTTTAGTTTAGACTTTGGATAGATCGTTATTCTATGATATTCAGTTCGAGCGGGAGAATACGTGGCACAGAGTACGTACACGTATTGATCTCACTGAGTGTGTATTTCGTACTCACCCTATTTGTGGACTGTCGTGGATGGACATGGTATGGCAAGGAAAAAGAGCAATGAGGTTGAGCAACAACATGAAAGCTCACAGCAGACTGATGGAAGAGGCGTGCACGAGATCTCGATGAGTTTTATTTTGCATTTCGTATTTATTTTATTCATTTACCGTAACTATGATCCTTACATTTTTGTTTCATTATTTGGTCCGTACCACTTTTATTTTGGAATAAATCATTTATTTTATTTTATAAATGCATTTGAGCGACGACACATGTAGCCGCCCCTTGGAGGTGATGGTGGACACTCCCAGTCCCGAGGTAGTTCTGGGATGAGGGTGTTACACCTAGAAGAAACATTAGAATTCCTTCAAGATATGAAGAGACTGATATTGCGGAATTTGCATATGTTTCAGCTAGTGAATTAGAAACAGAAGAACCAAAGACTTATCAAGAAGCAAAAGGGAGTAAACAATGGCATCAATGGAAAAGAGCCATGGAAGATGAAATGGATTATCTGAAGAAAAATCAAACCTGGGAGTTGGTACAGAATGCTGAAGGAAGAAGGGACATAGGGAGTAAGTGGATATTCAAGCTCAAACAAGGAATACTAGGGACTGAACAACAAAGATTCAAGGCCAGGTTAGTAGTGAAAGGGTATTCTGAGATTGAAGAAATTGATTATCATGAAATCTTCTCTCCAGTAGTAAAACATGTTTCAATCAGGCTTTTATTATCTTTGGTCACTTACCTAGATTTAGAGCTTGAACAACTTGATGTTAAGACAACCTTTCTTCATGGAAATCTTGAGGAGAAGATTCTGATGAAACAACCAGAAGGTTTTGAAAAAAAAACTAAGGTGATAAGGTTTGCTTACTTTGTATGGTCTTAGACAGTCACCTAGGCAATGGAACCAAAGATTTGACATGTTTATGATAGATCAAGGTTTCAGTAGAAGCAAGTTTGACGCGTGTGTTTATTTCAGATAATTGCAAGATGGTTCATATATCTATCTACTGATTTATGTAGATGATATGTTAATAGCAGCAAAAAATGTGGCAGAGTTACAAAATCTTAAGGAAATGTTAGGCAAATAATTTGAAATGAAGGATTTAGGAGCGGCAAAAAGGATCCTAGGAATGGTTATTGATAGAGATAGGATTGCTGATAAACTGAATATTTCACAGGAAGAATATCTGCAGAAGGTGTTAGTGACATTCAGCATGGATCAATCTAAACCAGTTTCTACACCGTTAGGAGCTCATTTCAAACTCAGGGCCATTACAGAAGATGAAGTAACAGACAGTTCACATATGGAGGGAGTACCATACTTAAATGCTGTTGGGTCAATCATGTATGCAATGATCGGTACAATACCTGATCTTTCATACCCAGTTGGTGTTATTTGCAGGTTTATGAGTTACCCTCATGAGAGTCACTGGGATGCAAGAAAATGGATGCTGAGATACATCAAGGGATCATAGAGAAAGAAGCTAGTGTTTAGAAGGGATGCTAATTTCATGGTCAAAGGATACTGTGATGCTGATTATGCAGCAGACTTAGACAAACGCAGATCAACAATTGGTTTTGTGTTCACGGTTGGAGGTAATGTGGTAAGCTGGAAATCAAATCTCCAACATGTGGTGGCACTCTCAACAACAGAGGCCGCATGGCTTTGTCAGAAGCGGTTAAGGAAGCTATTTGGCTTAATGGAATTGTAAATGAGCTTCGCATGCAACAGAAGGTTGCTGAAGTGTATAGTGACTCACAGAGTGCTATATCACTCTCAAAGAATCACGTTCATCATGAAAGGACGAAACATATCGATGTTCGTCTTCATTTTATAAGAGATATTATATCTAAAGGAGATGTGAAGATTCTGAAAATTAGGACTCAAGACAATCCAGCAGATGCTTTCACGAAGACCCTTCCAATAAACAAGTTTAACTCAACATTAAAATTGCTTAGGATCGCAGTAGACTAAATCTTAGTCTGGGCAATTGGGAAAGAAAAGAGAGATGGAGTTTTTTCATGAATGTCAACAAAGAACTTGATTAAGGTGAAGATTTGTTGATCGAATAATCACGTTCTTGGCTGGTTAGTTCGAGGAAGAAGACGAAACAGGGAGAGACTCTAAGTGAAAAAGAGTGTTTCTCAAGGGTACTTCTGTAATTTTGTCGGCTGAAGTAGTTAAATCGATTGAAGGGGTAATTTTGCAAAATTATAAACTTGAGGGGTTAGTATTGGAACGGGTGAAAAATTAAGGAGAGGCCTATAAATAAGGCTAAGTCCAGTGTTTGAAGACGATGCAGAGCACAGCTCGTTTTTCGTCATTTTTCGTTCAATTCTTTCTCATTCTTTGTAAACCGATAAAACGCCACTCTCTAACAAGAATATATCTCTTGTTTTCCTTAAAACGTAGATTGAATCAAAGATTCATTCGAACTCGTAAAATACTGTGTAATCTCATTCTCAACTGTCTCTTTCTTACTCATCACTCAAAACCAGCTCGGACATCGGATTTAAACTTGAAATTGAGCTTGAAAAGATTCGTTCAAATTACAACAATGTTTTAATTCAAAATATGCTACAGAACAATATAACCAACGACTACAAATAGACTAGACAAATATTTTTATTTTTAAGGAATCTCAACTATTGATGTGATAGCTTTTACGTATTTGTGGGATTTCATATATGAAAATTCACAATATCAAAGAAACAAATTTAAAAGCCTTACAAAAAAACCTTCTTAATGTGCATACACATATACGCGAAATCATCCGAAACACTCGTATGATCTTACTTTGATATTCTAAAAAACCACTCTCACATTCTTACACTCACTGTTCTCTCATCATTTCCAATAATCACCAACAAACCGTTATCAACATAAATTTTGAATATTCTCTTTGATTTATAATTTCTACACAAAATATGTGTTATCAACACTCATAGAACACAACTTTAAGCACACTTAAATACTCAATGTATTATCTCCGTACATAGTAGAGGGAAAGGAGTATATGTTTATACCATATTCTCTGGCTCTCCCATTGTCTGCATCGACAATAATGAATCGATAAACTTTGGTCGGAAAATAGTACAACACTAAATACACGTTATATTTTTACAAGCACACCTCATAATACTTGAAGGCCAACCTTTATCACATCACTTGCACCCTCTATTCGTATTATTGGATATTCAATTGTTAAAAAGATTTTCTAGATGATATACGATATATTTCAAAGAAAGTGAGGAATATATATGTAAAAAGATTTAAAGAAGTCTCACTTCAAAGTCTAATGGTGGCGAGAAGGATATGATTTCTAGATATGGTTAGACATAAAGCTGATATAGACATTGCTCATGCTTTGATCCATCTGTTATATCTCTATGGTCATATTAATATTAGGTAGTGTCCCACTCGACAAAGTCCATCCACATTTTCTTTTATTGTGTCATTTTACAGCGAGGCTATTCCAAATAACATCTCCAGCTTTTCATTCTATCAAATCTATACGATGGTCTTGGGTTATAGTCATATCCAATTATGAGAATTTCGATTCGGATTCGGGGTTAGAAATAGTTTAAAAATGAACAATGCTCGATTCCAAGCTCGTAAACTCGATGTCTGAACAGGGTCTATGATATCGCTTTCCAGGTTTATACAAGAAGGAAAGGTTTATACAATAAGAAAGACAAAGAATATGACTCAAGTGGAGAGAGTTTGAAAAGGTGGAAGATAAAATAGGATTCTATGATTGAATATTGTGATTATTGTTTTGTATAGTTGTTGGTTGTTGTTTTGTGATTTTGTTATGCAGATTTATGTATGTTAACCATAGTTAAAACCATGTTCAGCGTTAATTTGTTAATTAGAGTTGTTAATGCTCAAATGAACGGTATAGGAAGGGGTTAGGGATTAGTTGTGACCTTTATAAAAAAAATTTAGAGAAAATTGTAAAGGAAAAGGGCTGGGCATCTCTTCAAAGGCGTTCCACTCTATCAGCCTTTTCTTACCAAGATCCATGGTTACAACATGCAATGAGGTTACATTAAACTCGAAGAGTATTATAAGAAATGCCAAAAAAGGTTTAGGAGATCATGAGCTCTCCTCTAATCATGCACATGGTCGAAGACTTACTTGTCTTGTTCCTTCTCCATCATAGCCCACGTGTTGAATCGGATTTTGCTTCCTATTTTTCTTTCTCAGTTTGCTTGGCTCAAGCTAAAAATCTGAATGGTATAGACATACCAAACTCGAATGAGTAATGGGTGTTCGGCAAAGAGGGCATTCTTGCTTCTCATTGCACCATTCCATAACGCAGGTCCTGCATGTACAGCCGAAGACATTACAAGATGGAAATGGATGAATCATGAAATGGAGAACGTGTCACCGTCAAGCACACTGCTGAAGTTTCCTTTAGATGGGTTCTGTAGTTTCAGTGACCGTTTTGGTAAGGAAAGAAAACCCGATTTCAGATAGCTCATTTCTATAGCCTAAGCCGGGAGTTGAAACAACCTCCTCTCTCTATTTAGATTGGGTTTTGAAAAATTAGGATCTAATCAAACCAACAGAAATCTATTTCACCAGACCAAATTAAAGCAACGAGTAATTGTTCTCAGGTCCGTTTTATGAGGAAGAAATATGTTACCAACAGAATACATGACCACAAGGAGTAGCTGTCGGATTCTGTCGGTTACTCAAGCAGAGAGTGCATTTCCCAATTTCCTGCACCCACGATAAGCTAGAAGATAAGTTACAAAATCATAACATGTTCCATGAAATGTAGGAGAAAATAAAAGCGTCTAATTTAAAATCAATGAGCTACGTAAGGATCATCACCAGTAAAAGGGTGACAATTTGGAGGATCTATTTTTTTCCAGACAACGCTGGACTAAACATTTCAAACTTGTGTCTAGATCACACTCAAGCACATCAAAAGAACCCCACTCACGGGCATGGATCTTCTTAAGCGCTTTGATCTGTGTTTTCTCCAGGTGTGTATTTTATACTCAGTAATAATCAAGATGTTAACCAATGAGCAACTGCGGTTTGTCAGTGCTTTATAATTTACCTCTGAGGTGGAGGTTGAATCTGAAACCCAGTTTTCCTTTTCAGCTATCAAATTTCCCTCTTCATTTAAGACAGGCAAACCTCTCCCTGGAATAACAACACCATAGAGATCCATTATGAAGAACAGCAGTGTGACAAATCACTTTGCTAAACGTCACCATTTCCCTCTGACATCCCTGTCCCAAAGAACATATAGGTACGTAAAATTTTGAGGAAGGTAAACGATGTCTTAGAAACACAAACCTCCTGAACTTTGGTAAGATCCTAGAGACATCTGCTGAACAGAACTTGTGATAGATGATAAATTACTTCGGCGTACACCTTCGGCAGCAAGGACGCACAACTGGATTAGAAGGAAAACGCCCAGAATTTGGTATCTGCGCATCAAAGCATTGATGGGAGTTTAGTAACTCCTTGAACTAGTTTCAGCACAATTAAATGCATTTAGCCCAAATTACCAATATGTGCAGTTAGTTTAACCTTGCCTGCAATAGTGAATAAATGCAGCTGGAAGCAAGCAAGGAAATTAATACCTAGGTCTATGATTTGTTTGCTTTCCTATGAATACATAGCGAATTCATAAGTTGAGAAAATAGACATAAATATTTTTCCACTGGATCCTATATCATTTGTCAAACCTCACCTTCAAAGTAGAAGAACATCAAATTGGCACGGAGAAGCAATTGTAGAACTTCGCGAGCAGCAGGGAGAACCTGAATATGTAAGATGCTCAATAGAAAAACATTACACGAACTAACTAGAATCAACAAATTTGGCCTTCCAAAATACAGCAGGAAAAATGTAGGCGAAGAAAGAGCTCCTTTTAAGTGAATCAAAACCAATATCGACAATTCCTTTAAATTTAAATGTAACATGAGATTAAGCAGCAGTAGATTCTAGTAGCGAATCCAGAATAAACAAATTTCAATTTACAAAATCATAGCCTCAAATTGTTTGATTAGGCAATGGGAATCGGGTTTAAGGAATATACATACCACTGGCCATCTCCGAATAGCACGATACCAAAATCTAATAATTTTTTCTTTCAACCTAGATGCTGCAGAAGCTGAAGTTTCCGTTTCAGATGAAGATGGAAGATCAATCATTGTGGGTGACTGGATATGACCACCACTCTGTAGGGAACTCTCGGCATAAAAATCATCAGACTGGGACTCATCAAGGGACATGGCTTGCATAGCAGCCCTAGAACTGTTGGTGCAGACAATTCACAGTTATCTTTGATCAAGAACTTCACAGTAAGTTTTCAGCAAGACTCAAACTTCTATTTCAAAATTAAAATATGAAAGGCACCAGCACCTAAGTCTCTCGGCAATGTACGGAATTGCTGTCTGGTAAACGATGAATAAAGCACGTCTAGCCGGTGTAGGCGAGAGCCCATGAGGTCCTGCAACCTATACATCAGTCTTCATCAGAAGTGATACTTCAAACACTTTATGAGTCCAAAGAATATCCAAGGAAACATTCTGATCCTTATTTCTCAAACAATGAAGTAGGAAAACCGCAAAATGACACAATAAACCTCACAAAAGAAAAATCGGTTCATCTAATTATCCTATATATGCTTAAAAGAAAGAGGTAAATGCAAGAATATAAACTAAAGCATGAAACCTGTATAATGTCACAGTATTCTTCTCCTAATGTTTGTTGCCCTGAACCTGTCGTCAGAACATAGTAAAGCATCTGTCCGAGAAGCTTCATCTGCCAAAAAAAAATGGCAGAAGAGAGAAATCTTATCACTATCTCACATCAACCGTAGCCCGAACAAGAAGAACGAGAATTTCGTTCGAAATTATGAACAATGTATTATAACTACCAATGATTTTATTACTAGATACGAATATAGCTTAAAGTATCTACATATGTGTACGTGGTCTCCTACCTCATTCTGATAAGCTAAAGCGATCCTCGTACCTATACAGTAGAAGCATAGAGTGCATCATAATCGATGGATTACTCGATAATTCAGTGAATTCATGATTCGAATTAAAAATTTCACGAGATCAATCGAAAATATCACTTTCACGATAATTTTTTGGGAAATTTCACACCGAAGAGGTGTCGGAAAGAATCGCGACAGGCGTCGTAGATGAAGGAGGCATATTGGTCGTCTTTCTCCGCCGCTCTCATGATCTCCGGCTGAGCTGCCGGCGGAAATCTCCGGAATCCACCAGACGGAGAGGTTCCTCCGCCGTGAAACCCGCTTGGACCCGACTCATCCGGACCGGATTGCCCGTCTCTCCCGAATCTCATCTTCCTCTGCGTTTCTCTTCGTTCTGGAGGTGTGGATGAATGAACTGAGCGGTTTTCGTTTGTCGATGAGGTGACGTCAGCGAGTGGTTTACTGCGGGAGAATATAAACCGGAAGCCCAACCCGTTGGTATCCTAGATTTCAGTTTCGGTTACCGTCGGTGGAGTTTTTTTAGAGCAAAATGCATATCCCTCCAGAGGCGGAATATCAAAAATATATAAACCACTTAAAAAATACCCTTCCCAAAATAATTATTAAATCCGAAAAATAAAAACTAAAAAAAAGACAAATTTGCCCTTAATGTTCGAACGTGGAAAAATGGAAGTTCGGCAGTTTTTCGACGTGAAAAACTGGCGAAAACGAGAAAGCCGAACAGTTTTTCGCCGTGAAACATGTTTAAAAGTTGATAGCAAAAAAGAAATAAGTGATTTCGAACTTGAGAGGGAACGATTTGAAGTTGGCGAGAAGGAAAATGGCTAGAATCAACAGCATCACTGGCGAAGAGAGCACGAGTCAATCTTCAATGGCGTCAATAAGTGTAAGTAGTTCGATTTCTAGGGTTTTGCAAGCTTTCGAGTCACAAAATGGTTTATTGATTTGAAATGGGTGAGTGTCAGTGTCAGTGAGTCGGTTAGGTCGCAAGGGTCGCAGGAGTTGCATGAACATCTTCGACTTCGTGGGTTGAGTAGCAAGGGTCGCAGTAGTTTCATGACCATCTTAGACTCAGTTTATTGATTTGAAACGGATGAGTGTCAGTGTCAGTGAGTCGGTTAGGTCGCAAGGGTCGCAGGAGTTGCATGAACATCTTCAACTCATTGAGTCGGTTGAGTAGCAAGGGTCGCAGGAGTTGCATGACCATATTCGATTCAGTGAGTCGGTTGTCGGAATCTTAATGATCAGGAGTTGCATTACTTCGAGAACGAGTCACAATTTAGGCATTTATTTCACTTACAATGTGACTCCACATTGACGAAGGTTCAAATGTCTGTACTACTAAATCACTCCGTGATTATACGGGACAATACAGAGTTGTGGTTCGTCATAAACGGCATTACCATCCGGTACTCTATAGTGGAGCACACGCTAATTTCCGGATTGAAATGCGGACCATATCCCATAGGATGGGAGTCCATGATGGGTGTCACATTCAGGCTAAAGAATTTCGGCCGTGGAAAGGTGACCCCCGAACAAGTCAGTGAAAAACTTGTGAAGGCGAAGAATTCCGACGACCGAAAGAGGTTCGCAACTTTGATGTTGTTGGCGCAAGTTATGGCTCACAAGCCTTCAGCAGAAAACTCTATCAGCCATGATCTCATTGACATGGTTGATGACTTGGAATTTTGTGAAGACTTTCCATGGGGCGTTACACATTCGAGATGATTGTGGATACTTGCCGCAAGCACGTTAGCGGGGAATCACCGAAACAAAAATGGTATTGTGGCGGTTTCATGATCCCACTAATGGTAAGTTGTATATATTATTCGAATAACTTGAATGTTTTCGTACTTTTTGCATTCTTATCATTTTGTTTTAATGTTTCAGTTACTTCCATTTGAAACCATCCTTAGTTTGGGCGGAAATGGATGGTATGTTGAGGTTGGGGATGCGCATCGATCCTGCCCAAGAATGTGCAAGAAGATGGTCGAATCCAATTTTAACCCGAAGTATGTAGATGTGATAAGGCAGATTGGAGATTCTAAGGTAACAATTACACAAGGTTCACAAGGGAAACAAGGGTCACAGAGGGTAATAATGGTTATGTTTTGTTTTTCAGGATATTCTAAGTATTCGTCGGGCTGAACACGAAGATGAAGCTTTACTTTCTGGGCTGGAGGATTACGAGGGATGCGACGATCCCGATGTTCAGATATGGATGAAACATCTTCGTAGAAATCCGAAGGGTATTTGTTGGGAGGATATCCGTGAGCAAGAACTGCTGACACGAAAAGCAGCTCTTGGTGATCAAAAAAGGATAAGGAAAAAGGGACTAAGAGGAAGGAGTGCGTGAGTGATGCTGATGCTGATGCTGATGCTGCAGTCCCTCTGACACTGGAGAAGAAATTAATAAGGGAAATAAGGAAGTCGGAGAAGAGAATCATCAACGCCGTAAGAGACCTTCTAAGGGATGTCGGGATTCATGTGCCTAATCCAAAATCAAAGGCTGCCGAGAAAGTTGCAATCACCGAAACCCAATCTTCCGACAATGTTGGTGATTTT
>CM071874.1:12166403-12178440 GCA_036759665.1 Gynandropsis gynandra
TAAACTAGGGCCTCAAATCATGAGAACGAAGAACAAAGCCATGATCACAACCAAAATGAGGATCATAACGTCGATGAAGTCGAAGGAAGGATTTTAAATGAGATAATGCCTCGGAGAAGAACTAGAATAAGGCAACCAATCTTGGATTGGATTCACAAGCCTATTCAATGCGGATAAAACCCCGTAGGTTTTACCCGAGCGGGTGAATGAATAGTGCCCGATCGGGCACCCTTGTCTCTTTGAAATTTCTCTTTTCCGCTCGTTGCTTGGGTGTTCCTTTGGGTTCTGAAGCTCGATGTTGGCTCTGAGTAGATATGTCTTCAATTCATGTGGTTTTGATCAGGAATCCGTCATTTTAAGCTCATTTAGGCCTTGTCGCCTAAAAACCTGAAAACCAACAAAACGGGTGTGTGAACTGCATAATCATATCGGATATGTACGTCTCTATATAAGATATATGCGATAATGGTGCTAAAATCTATCCTAATATTGATACACTTTCAGTGTTATTACGTTGTGATTTCCCCGCTCATCTGAATCATCTTGCTCGGAGGAGAGAAGCGTGATAAGAACAATGTGCAGAGCTGGTCCCAAGTCGTGATTGAACTAGCGGAAGCGATTGCAGCCAAGTTTTCGCTCTTCCCCCAATTGAGAAGGGGAAGAGATGCAGTAAGATCGCATCCTCTGAGACTCCATGTATTTTGAACGTATCGGAAAGATATAGGAAGTGTCTAAGATGCTGATGGGATCCTCGTGATTTCCACCCATGAATTGCTCCTGATAAAGCATCTTAATCATTTCACGCATAATCTCTAACTGTTCTCTTGCAACAGCAGGCATCCGTATGGCTGTTTGCACGTTGTTCATATTTGGCACCACGTAATCTCTGAGGCGACGTGGTGGAGGAGCCTGTGGTTCTCGCAGTTGAGGTGCGAGTTGCTGTTGCTGCATATGTGCATGGCCGTTTTGATTATCCATCACTCGTTGATCTGACGGCTCTGCTAAGAAGAAATAAAAATGATTTAGGTAGAAAGAACGAAAGAAAAGAAAACAAAAAAGAAAAACAAGACAAGAATGACTCTAGGCTCGAATCTAAGACGTGTTGAAAATAGTCCCCGGCAACGGCGCCAAAAAGCTGATGCGTATCAAAGTTAAACAAATAACCTAAACTACCCGCAAGTGCACGACACGTGTGTAGTACTATAGGTGTCGATCCCAAAGGGACTACACAACACAACCTAAACTCAAACTATGAATCAAACTTGCAAATGAACGAATATTAGTTTTAAGATCGAAATAATATAAGCAAATAAACTATGAGTTCTTAACAGTGAGACAAACGTGCCAGGAATCCGTTTTCACCACAAGACTACAGAAACCAACAATAAAACTATCTAATCTTGCAATCCCAATTAAGTCATCTAAGGCAGACGATCCTAATTTGATATCTACCCTCTCTCAAGGCATAGACACGTGATCTAGTCAAGTTATCCCCTACTTTTATGGCTGACACCTTGAACTAAACCCATAAGTTCTGTGATTCATCCATTTCACCCTTAACCGCTGCTACCCTACTTTCGTGGCCTAACCTCGATTGTTCTAAACCTGATCTTCTAAGACTAGAATTCTCCTTTCGATCCTTCTCCTAATCCCTAACACATGCATCTACTTGGCCTTCGTAAATACAAGTCATTCAAGCTCTCAACAAAGAATAGATAAACGAAAACGAAAAATTGCATTCAAAGATAAATCAAGGTGGTTTCGGGATAGCCATGGGCTAATCCCTTCTCCTAGAACAAAACAAACTACTCGATCATGCTTCAAAAGCAAACAACATAATTGAAGTAGAAAGTCTAAAGAACATAAAAACCAAACGAAACCGAAGTCTTGAATTGATCTCCAATGCTCCTTGAATGTCTCCTTCCCAAAAGTCTCCTTCTTCCTTTTCCTTCTTCTTTTTTCCTTTTCTCCTCGTTTTTCCTTTTGGCCGTTCACTTCTTTTCCTTTTGTTGTAGTAGCCAGCGTTTTGCCTTTTTATGAGTTTTCGATTCTTGATCAAGTTGAGCAACGTTTCCATTCCTTTCTCCAACAAAATATCTCTTATTCCTCTTCTCTAAAGTTGTTTTCCTTTTTGTATAAGACACAAACAAACTTCTTTCCGTGTTTAGATAAATATCCTTTTCTAGTTATTGCAGGTGACGGACGCGACCCGTGCGGGCTGTGTGTGTGCCCCACGCGGGCGCGACGCAATGATCGTGATGGAAACAAGCCCTCCCCACGCGGGCTGATGCTGTTGGTGAAGCCTGACCGTGTTGATGGCTTGCCCGACCCGTGCTCAATCTGCTGGACCAATTGCCGAACAAAAGGCCCCGCACGGGCTAGGGAGTGCCCCGCATGAGCTGAGCTCGTTCCTTGCCGATTCTCGTCCCGTTTGTTCCGTGATGATCCTCGATGTTGGTATTTTTCCACGTGTACGTCCTATAGCTCCAAAATGAACCGAATACGCATTAAAACCTGTAAGAACACGAAAACACAAAAACGAGTAAAACGGATACAAAATCATACGTAAACATCACATCTATATCGTAAACATCTCTAAAATCGTGCAAGAAATACGTATGAAAATGGAACAATCAGCCGCTTGCGTTGCGTTTGTCTCTCGGATATTCCTTTTGCTTCCTATTTCCTCTTTGCGTTTGTCTCTCCTGTTGTACCCCTTTTCCGCTTTTTGTTTTTGTTTTCACATGATTAGAGGACTACAATAACGAATTGTTCGACGAGCTTTTAAATACCATAACTTTGCGTACGAAGCTCCGGATTACATGATGTTTTTCACATTTTATTCCTCTTTTCGAGATAAATGATGCTGCGGGTTGCTTAAGACCGTCTGACCCCATTTTCGAGTTCAAAATCCATTATTTAGGTCGATACGTTGGATTTTTAGAGCCGAGACATGCCCTTTTCGAGTTTCTTAGGATACGAAAGTCATTTCTTGTCAATATTCCGCTTGCATTGCATTCTTCTCTCGGATATTCCTTTTGCCTTCCTATTTCCTATTTGCGTTTGTCTCTCGTATTGCACCCGTTTTCCGCTTTTTGTTTTTGTCTCCACGTAGTTAGACGACTACAACAATGAATTGTACGACGGGTTTTGAAATACCATAACTTTACGTACGAAGCTTCAAATTTCATGATTTTTTTTGCATTTCGTTCCTCTTTTCTAGATAAACGATGCCGCAGGATGCTGAAGGCAGCCCGAACCCATTTTTGTGCTCAAAATGCTTTATTTAGGTCGATACGTTGGATTTTTAGAGGCAAGAGATGCCCTTTCCGAGTTTCTTAGTATACGAATGTCATTTCTTGTCATTACGCCGCTTGCGTTGCGTTTGTCTCTCATATATTCCTTTTGCTTCCTATTTTCTATTTGCGTTTGTCTCTCGTGTTGCACCCCTTTCCCCCTTTTTGTTTTTGTTTTCATGTAGTTAGATGATTACAACAATGAATTGTACGATGGGCTTTGAAATACCATAACTTTACGTACGAAGCTCCGAATTTCATGATTTTTTTCACATTTTATTCCTCTTTTCGAGATAAACGATGCCGCAGGATGCTTAAGGCAGCCCGAACCCATTTTCATGCTCAAAGTCCTTTATTTAGGTCGATACGTTGGATTTTAGAGCCGGGAGATACCCTTTTCGAGTTTCTTAGGATACGAATGTCATTTCTTGTCGATACGCCACTTGCATTTTGTTTGTTTCTCCGATATTCCTTTTGCTTCCTATTTCCTATTTGAGTTTGTCTCTCGTGTTGCACCCCTTTTCCGCTTTTTGTTTTTTATTTTCACGTGACTAGACGACTACAACAATGAATTGTAAGACGGTCTTTGAAATACCATAACTTTACGTACGAAGCTTTGAATTACATGATTTTGTCACATTTTATTCCTATTTTCGAGCTAAACGATGTCGTGGGTTGATGAAGGCAGCCCGACCCCGTTTTTTGAGATCAAAATCCATTAGTTAGATTGATACGTTGGATTTTTAGAGCCGGAAGATGCCCTTTTCGAGTTTTTTTTACGATACGAATGTCATTTCTTGTCAATACTCCGCTTGCGTTGCGTTTGTCTCTCGGATATTCCTTTTGCTTCATATTTCGTATTTGCGTTTGTCTCTCATGTTGCAACTCTTTTCCGCTTTTTGTTTTTGTTTTCACGTGATTAGACGACTACAACAATGAATTGTACGACGGACTTTGAAATACCATAACTTTGCGTACGAAGCTCCGAATTACATGATTTTTTTCACATTTTATTCCGCTTTTCGAGATAAACAATGCTGCAGGATGATGAAGGCAGCCTGACTCCGTTTTCGAGCTAAAAATCTTTTATTTTTGTCGATACGTTGGATTTTTAGAGCCGGGAGATGCCTTTTCGAGTTTCTTAGGATACAAATGTCATTTCTTGTCAATACGCCGCTTGCGTTGCGTTTGTCTCTCAGATATTCCTTTTGCTTCCTATTTCCTATTTGCATTTGTCTCTCGTGTTGCCCCTTTTCCGCTTTTTGTTTTTGTTTTCAGGTGATTAGACGACTACAACAATGAATTGTACCACAGGCTTTAAAGTACCATAACTTTACGTACGAAGCTCCGAATTACATGATTTTTTCACATTTTATTCCTCTGTTCGACATAAATGATGCCAATGGATACTGAAGGCAGCTCGACCCCGTTTTCAAGCTCAAAATATCTTATTTAGGTCGATATATTGGATTTTTAGAGCCGGGAGATGCTCTTTTCGAGTTTCTTAGGATACGAATGTCATTTCTTGTCAATACGCCGCTTGCGTTGCATTTGTCTCTTGGATATTTCTTTTACTTCCTATTTCCTAGTTGCGTTTGTCTCTCTTGTTGCACCCCTTTTCCACTTTTTGTTTTTGTTTTCACGTGATTAGAGGACTACAACAATGAATTGTACGATGGGCTTTGAAATACCATAACTTTGTGTACGAAGCTCCGAATTACATGATTTGTTTTTACATTTTATTCCTCTTTTTGAGGTAAATGATGCCCCAGGTTTCTAAAGGCAGCTCGATCCTGTTTTTGAGCTCAAAATTCTTTATTTAGGTCGATACGTTGGATATTTAGAGCCGGGAGATCCCCTTTTTGAGTTTCTTAGGATACAAATGTCATTTATTGTCAATACGCCATTTGCGTTGCGTTTGTCTCTCGGATATTCCTTTTGCTTCCTATTTCCTATTTGCGTTTGTCTCTCGTGTTTCACCCCTTTTCCTCCTTTTGTTTTTGTTTCACGTGATTAGACGATTACAACAATGAATTGTACGACGGGCTTTGAAATACAATAACTTTGCGTATGAAGCTCCGAATTACATGATTTTTTTCACATTTTATCTTTTCGAGATAAACGATGCCACGAGATTCGGAAGGCAACTCAACCCCGTTTTCCAGCTCAAAGTTCTTTATTTAGATCGATACATTGGATTTTTAGAGCCGGGAGATGCCCTTTTCGAGTTTCTTAGGATACGAATGTCATTTCTTGCAATACACCGTTTGTGTTGCGTTTATCTCTCTGATATTCGTTTTGCTTCCTATTTCCTATTTGCGTTTGTTTCTCATGTTGCACCCCTTTTCCTCTTTTTGTTTTTATTTTCACCTGATTAGACGACTACATCAATAAATTGTACGATGGGTTTTGAAATACCATAACTTTCCGTACGAAGCTCTGAATTACATGATTTTTTTTCACATTTTATTCCTCTTTTCGAGATAACAATGCCGCGGGTTGCTTAAGGCAGCCCAACCCCGTTTTTGAGCTCAAAATATTTTATTTAGGTCGATACATTGGATTTTTAGAGCCGGGAGATGCCCTTTTCGAGTTTCTTAGGATACCAATGTCATTTCTTGTCAATACGCCGCTTGCGTTGCGTTTGTCTCTCGGATATTCCTTTTGCTTAGTATTTCTATTTGCGTTTGTCTCTCGTGTTGCAACCCTTTTCCGCTTTTTGTTTTTTTTTTCACATAGTTAGACGACTACAACAATGAATTGTATGACGGGCTTTGAAATATCATAACATTGCGTACAAAGCTCCGGATTAAATGATTTTTTCACATTTTATTCCTCTTTTCAAGATAAACGGTTCCGTGGGATGCTGAAGGCAGACCGACCTCGTTTTCGTGCTGAAAATCCTTTATTTAGGTCGATACGTTGGATTTTAGAGTCGGGAGATGCCCTTCTCGAGTTTCTTAGGATACAAATGTCATTTGTTGTCAATACGCCGCTTGCGTTGTGTTGGTTTCTCGGATATTCCTTTTGCTTCCTATTTCCTATTTGCGTTTGTCTCTCGTGTTGCACCCCTTTTCTACTTTTTGTTTTAATTTTCACGTGACTAGACGACTACAACAATGAATTGTACAATGGGCTTTGAAATACCATAACTTTGCGTACGAAGCTCTGAATTACATGATTTTTTCACATTTTATTCCTCTTTTTGAGATAAACGATGCCGCGGGTTGCTTAAGGCAGCCCAACCCCGTTTTTGAAATCAAAATCCTTTAGTTTGGTTGATACGTTGGATTTTTAAAGCAGGAAGATGCCCTTTTCGAGTTTTTTAGGATACGAATGTCATTTCTTGTCAATACGCCGCTTGCGTTGCGTTTGTCTCTCTGATATTCCTTTTGCTTCCTATTTCCTATTTGCATTTGTCTCTCGTGTTGCATGATAACATGTAATCCGTCATAGTATTTTCATGATTCTTAGGTTTAGTTTTGATTAGATTTCTTGGATTTTACCGAGTTATTGAGTATATTCGAGGACTTCTTCTACGATTTTGTGTTTTGTAGGAAATGAAGACATGTGAAGCAAACACGAGTGATTACGGCAAATCTACCCAAAAAACGTAATCAAGTGATAAGAGGCAATAAATGCACGGCCACAAAATCAAACGGAACACCCTAGCGTCGAACAAATGGAGCGAAAACAACAAGATAACACAGCCTACTCGGGCTTGGAAGAGGCCCCGCGTGGGCTGCAACTCCCGCAAACGTTCAATGACTCGGGGAGGCTTGGAGCATGCACGGATTAGGCTGAAGAACCCGACCCCGTGCAGGGTGGCTAAGTTGCTCGCGCGGGCTGCCATGACCAGCAAATTTTGCCCAGGTCGGGCAGATGAAGAGCCCACTCGGGCTGGAGGAAAACACTCACCCCGCGCAGGTAGCGCATGAGCCTGCGCGGGTCACCTTTCACTCAACAACCTGTTTTAAATTCAAACTGGAATTAGAAAGAGGGGAGGCGATCTAGGGCAAGGGGGACACACACAGACAAGGAAAAGAGACCAAAATACACATGAGAAAGAGGAGAGAACACGGTTGAAGACTTTGGCCACCCAAAGGATTCATCCGAGGCCACCGCTCGAGATGATAGGGAAGATGAACATTTACTTTGTTTGTGTTTGTTTCCCTATGTATTCTGAGTAGATCTGTTATCATGGGTTAGGGATTCTATGTAATGGATAATTTGATTCGTTAATGCTTGATTCCGGTTTTTTTTTTCAATCATATGGTTCGATAGGTTATAGATATGTGCGTAATGCCTTCATACGTTGTTGATTTCATGCTTGAATGAGACTAGATCTATTCGAATGAGATTAAACATGTTTGAATAAGATTAGAGATTTGTCTAGGCATCGAGAGAGACAGACTTGAGTCTCGGGAATTAGCCTTCGAATGAATTAGATGAAGGAGAATTTGACCGATCGGTTAATCTATTTAGGAACGGTAATAATCGTGGTAGAACACCCATTGTTCGTCATGCATTTAGGTTGTAGATTTACTGCATTGGAAGGTGAGTACGTTTATATCTTAGATAGAAGATTTAGGCTCGGGAGAGTCATTTCCGTTTATAGAGGTTGAGTTCCCATCCGACATTAGAGGTCGAATTCCCTATCATTCTTCATGCATCTAGACGTTCCGCGCTACATCGGAAGATGAGTGACGTTGATTTCCTAGGTAGAGGATTTAGGCTTGGAAGAGTCATTTAAGCATTAGAGGTTGAATTCCCTATCGTTCTCCATGCATCTAGATGTTTCGCGCTACATCGGAAGATGAGTGACGTTGATTTCCTAGGTAGAGGATTAGATTTTAGTTCCCCATCGATTGATATAAACCGAATTCATGTTCCATAGAATCATCCATTGCATGTTCCGGTATTCCTGAAACCCATGGAACTTGGTCTTGCTGAGGCTAGCTTCGCCATCTTTTATTTCATTTATTTTCCAGTTTAATATCCATCTATTGATCGATCTTCTTCTCGTGATTTCTTGATTCTAATGCAGCACTAGTCCCCAAGAGTTCGACCCTTGTACTACACGAACCGTATACTTGCGGTAGAGTGGTCTTGGAAATATAAAACCTCTGATTCCGCACATCAAGTTTTTGGTGCCGTTGCTAGGGACTAGTCACGACATTAGAATTAGGATTTCGTTGAGTCAAGATCTAGCCCTTTCCGAGTCTTTTGTTTGTTTTTTTTTGTTTTTTGGATCTTTTCTTTTATTTTGAGTCATTACATCTCTTCCGAGCTAAGCATTTGTTTGTTGTTTTCCTACGCGCAGATTACTCGGTTTATGTCTAGGAGTTCAAGAGGCAAAGAACTTCTTTTCGATCCCGATATTGGAAAAACCACCCGAGCATTGAGACGACAACAAAAATCAAGACGTAGTGGTTCCGAGAATATTGAGGAAACGACAAGTGAGCGAAAAACAGATTTATCTAGTGAAGAAGAGATGGCATAGGAGGAAGCACCAGAAATTTATGGGGCGTACACAGCGCCTAAACACACACAGCTTCTCTCCTGCATTCAAAGGCCCGAGATAGATCGGAACAGATTTGAGTTACAGCCGGCCTTCATTCAGATGTTGAATCAATCGCCATTCAGGGGACGATCTACAGAAGATCCGAACCAGCATCTCACTCAGTTCATGATGTTGTGTTCGAACATGAAAGCATACCCCGGAATAGATGGTGAATAAATTATATTGCTTGCCTTCCCATTTTCAGTTACGGAGCATGCACTCGAGTGGCTCTACATGCTGGTGCGTTCTCAAAGTTAAATAAAATAACCTAAACTACCCGCAAGTGCACGGCACGTGTGTAGTATTTTAGGTGTTGATCCCACAGAGACTACGCAATACAATCTAAACTCGAACTATGAATCAAACTTGCTAACGAACAAATATGGTTGAAGAATGAAATACTGAAAATAAATAAATGAATCGGTTCTTAACGATAAGACTAACGTTCTAGGAATCCAGTTTCACCACAAGACTACCGAAACCAACAATCAATCTATCTATCATGCAATCCCAATTTAAGTTATCTAAGACATACGATCCTAATATGATATCTACCCTCTCTCGAGGCATAGACGCGTGATCTAGACAAGTTGCCCCCTACTTTCGTGGCTGACACCTTGAACTAAACCCATAAGAACTATGATTCATCCGTTTTACCCTCAACCGTTGCTACCCTACTTTCGTGGCCTAACCTCGGTTGTTCTAAACCTGATCTTCTAGGACTAGAATTCTCCTTTCGGTCCTTCTCCTAACCCCTAACACATGCATCTACGTGGCCTTTGTAAACACAAGTCAATTAAGCGCTCAGATAGAGAATAGATAAACGAAAATGGGAAGATTAAGAACATGAAACACGAAAACAAGTAAAACGGATACGGAATCATACGTAAAACAACACATATATATCATAAACATCTATAAAATTGTGCAAGAAATACGTATGAAAACGAGATGATCACATGCTACCTCCAGATTCTATTCATACGTGGAACCAGCTCGAAGAACGCTTCATGATACGATTCTTCTCACCCCACAAGACGCCACTATGGAAGAATAAGATTAATTCATTTACACAAGAGGATAAAGAAAGTCTTCTGGAGGCGTGGCTGCAATTTAAAGGATATCAACGTGAATGCCCACACCACCCTCATTGCCACTTTCATTGAGGGTCTTCGTGATGAAGTTCGTGATTGGTTGAACGCTGCTTGTGGAGGTTCTCTACATGACCTCTCGTTCACCGCTATTGAGGCCAAGATTGAGAAGATGATCGAGGGAAGAAGCATTATGTCGGGAGAATTTAATAGTCGCAATCTAGCCAAGGGAGCGGACATCGAGGTGCTTGCATTGCAAGCTAAGCTTGCCGATTTGAAGTTACAATTGGTAAACATGAACCAAGCCTCTCCCGATTCTCACGGATTCTAGGATGTTGCAGATGCGAATGCCAACAATCCATACTCCAACACCTACAATCCGGGCTGGAAGAATCATCCGAATCTGTCATATAAGAACAACGACAACGTCTTGAACCCGTTACAAGGAAGCTACCAGCCGAGACTGTTTCAAAGCCTGGTGCAGAACCAGTATTTTCAGCCTAGAGCACAAGGGTATCAAGAGTATCAGCCAAGAGGATTATCAGGCCACTTCCGCAACAAGAGGGGAACAACGAGATCACGTCTATGCTTGCTCAGATTTTACAAATGCATAAAGATCAACACTTTGAGCTGAAAAGTATAAGACGTGATCAAGAAGAGGCGAAGAAGCAAATGGGGAAGTGGAGACGCATTTGAAAATCTTAGACACCCAAGTGGGACAAATTGCAGAAAGCGCTCCTAATCGACAAGGAATTCTACCGGCAAAGCCTGAGCCGAATCCCCGTGAGCATTGCAATGCCATCATGTTGAGAAGCGGGACAGAACTTGTGGATGTCACACCCCAAAATTTCGAGAGAGGAGAATGCAAAAGAGTTCAATGATAACGTCTATTTTGTTATAGTGTTTTCATCTATTTTCATAGTTAGTTTCATCATTCATTTGGATTTTACCAAGCTTTAAGCATCATGATCATCCCATTTTCAGTCATTTTGGAGCTAAAGGACGTGCACGAGACAAAGTACAAACATCGAGGATCATCACGAGACAAACGGGACGAGAATCGGCAAGGAATAGCCACTACCCGCGCGGGTAATTCCGTAGCCCGAGCGGGCATTTGTTACGGGGATTTTGTCCAGCGAATTGTGCATGAGTCGGGCAAGAAATACCACGCCCTGGGCCTCAGCCCGAGCGGGCAGCAGCTCAGCCCGAGCGGGCTACCTTTTCTTTCATCGCGATCGCGCGCGACCTTCTGTGCCGCACCCGAGCGGGTCACTTATCCAGCCCGCGTGGGTCACGTCCGTCACCTGCAACTCCGAATAAGTTAATTTGACTTAAAACAAATGGGAGTTTGTTGGGGACTTATACAATAAGGAAAACGCCTTTAGAGAAGAGGAATAAGTGATATTTCGCTGGAGAAAGTAATGGAAACGTTGCCAAGTTAATCAAGAATGGAAAACTCAAGAAAAGGCAAGAAAAGAGGGGTGGCTGCTGTAACGAACGAGGGGATAGTTTTAGAAGGAGATTCAGACATAAACAAATAGAGAAAAATAGAGCACAGAGAGAGAGAGAGAGAGAGAGAGAAGGAGAGCAAAACGCACACACAAGGGCAAGGACGGAGCGACGAAGCCGGAGCACGGAGGAGCTGTTGAAGACGTCGATAATAGAATAGGGAGGAATCTCATTCATTATCAATGTTGAATATAGTTATCTTTTGTGTTTCGTTTTCTAAGTTCATGTCCGAGTAGGTCCATAGCCATAGGTTAGAGAGCTTGGCCGATATGTAACGAAGTCTTGTTCTTAATGCTTGGTGATTCTTAATGCTTTTGTTCTTGTATGCCACTCGAATGAATGATCATAGAAGTTTAAAGAATCTACGCCAGGGGATTAGACTTTGAACTTAGCCATGATTTAGGATTTAATCGGTTTAGAATCTATGTCAGGTCGATCAATTGAATCTAGGGTTTAAGATAGCAGTCTTAATGCGTCTAGTGGGTGAGATTACACAATTGGGAGATTGGTAGTACGCACACTAGGTAGTGGAAAAGTCTACGCCAGTCAGTTCCTATATTAGAGCTTGAATTCCCTGA
>CM071874.1:12205414-12224838 GCA_036759665.1 Gynandropsis gynandra
CTACGGCGCATCTTGATGACAATTAACCCGAGCGGGCACTCCAATTCCACCCGATCGGGCACACATGCCCGACCATGTTCCTTGAGCACCCGAGTCGTGCAAAGTTACGGGGTTGTCTTGGCATCAATTACCCGAGCGGGCACACTTCCGTTGCCCGAGCGTGCATGACCTAAAATGTTGTTTTCGCTCCTTTCGCTCGGTGTTTGCACGTTCTCTTCAATCCACGGCCTTGCACAAGTTGAACCTTGTCATTTCGGGGTTAAATTGCCAATATTTCTCGTGTTTCTCGTCATGTCTTCGTTTCCTACACAAAACACGAAATGTAGATGAAATCCTCGAATAATCTCGATAAATGAATGAAATCTAATAAATCTACCTAAAACTAGACCTAAGAATGATATAAAAACTACAACGGATTACATGTTATCAAATACGAGTCTAATGATATCTCAAGCTTAGGGGAATTGGTATGGAGATTGCTTGGACGTTGTCTAGGGGTATGAAATAGACTTAGGTTATTGGTAGGATAACATGGCTCGTGACTTTCAGTTGATAGAAGTCTGAACTAGGTACGCTTAGACTTACGTTCATGTGATGCGTTGCTTTGCATGATGGCTATCCCTTCGAAGTTTTTGTGCTAGTGTCCATTGTTGTTTAACTCTTCTTGTACTCAACTCTAGATTTATTCGAGGATGAGCAACGGTTAAGTCTAGGGGAGTTTGATAACATGTAATCCGTCATAGTATTTTAATGATTCTTAGGTTTAGTTTTGATTAGATTTCTTAGACTTTACCGAATTATTTAGTATATTCTAGGACTTCTTCTACGATTTCGTGTTCTGTGTAGGAAATGAAGACATGTGTAGCAAACACGAGTGATTACGACAAATCCACCCCGAAAACGTAATCAAGTGATAAGAGGTAATATGTCCACGGCCACAAAACCAAACGGAACACCCTAGCATGGAGCGAATGGATCGACAACAGCAAGATAACCAACCCACTCGGGCTTGGAAGAGGCCCCGCGCGGGCTGCAATTCCAGAAAATTTTGCACGACTCGGGGAGGCTTGGAGCACGCACGGATTATGCTGAAGAACCCGACCCGGTGTGGGGTGGCTAAAATGCCTGTGCGGGCTGCCATGACCAGCAAAGTTCGCCCAGGTCGGGCTGATGAAGAGCCCGCTCGGGCTGGAGGTAAACACTCACCCCGGGCGGGCCACCTTTTTCTCAACAACTTGTTTTGAATCCAAACTCGAATTAGAAAGACAGGAGGCAATCTAGGGCAAGGGGGACGTCGCACAGACCAGGAAAAGAGACCAAAATACACATGAGAAAGAGGAGAAAACACGGTTGAAGACTTTGGCCACCCAAAGGATTCATCCGAGGCCACCGCTCGGGATGATAGGGAATGTGAACATTTACTTCGTTTGTGTTTGTTTCCCTATGTATTCTGAGTAGATCTGTTATCATGGGTTAGGGATGCCATTGTAATGGATAGTTTAATTCGTTAATGCTTGATTTCAGTTTTGTTCGATCGTATGGTTTGATAGGTTATAGATATGTGCGTAATGCCTTCATACGTTGTTGATTTCATGCTTGAATGAGAATAGATCTATTCGAATGAGATTAAACATGTTTGAATTAGATTAGAGATTCTTCTAGGCATCGAGAGAGTCAGACTTGAGTCTCGGGAATTAGCCTTCGAATGAATTAGATTAACGAGAATTTGACCTATCGGTTAATCTATTTAGGAACGGTAATAATCGTGGTAGAACCCCCATTGTTCGTCATGCATTTATGTTGTAGATTTAATGCATCGAAAGATGAGTACATTTTCTTAGATAGAAGATTTAGGCTCAGGAGAGTCATTTCCGTTTATAGAGGTTGAGTTCCCATCCGACATTAGAGGTCGAATTCCCTATCGTTCTTCATGCATCTAGACGTTCCGCGCTACATCGAAAGATGAGTGACATTGATTTCCTAGGTAGAGGATTTAGGATTGGAAGAGTCATTTCTAGCATTAGAGGTTGAATTCCCTATCGTTCTTCATGAATTCTCGATTTCATGTTCCATAGAAACATCCATTGCATTTTCCGGTATTCCTGAAACCCGTAGTACTCCGTCTTGCTGAGTCTTGCTTCGCCATCTTCTATTTCATTTATTTTCCAGTTCAATATCCATCTATTGATTGATCTTCTTCTCGTAATTTTTTGATTCTAACGCTGCACTGGTCCCCAGAGCTCGACCCTTGTACTATCCGAACCGTATACTTGTGGTAGAGTGGTCTTGGAAATATAAAACCTCTGATTTCGCACATCATTGCACCCCTTTTCCACTTTTTGTTTTTGTTTTCACTTGATTAGACGACTACAACAATGAATTGTAGGACGGGCTTTGAAATACCATAACTTTGCGTACGAAGCTCCGAATTACGTTATGTTTTTCACATTTTATTCCTCTTTTCGAGATAAACTATTTTGTGGGATGCTGGAGGCAGCTCGACCCCGTTTTCGAGCTCAAACCCCTTTATTTAGGATGATACGTTGGATTTTTAGAGCCAGGAGATGCCCTTTTCGAGTTTCTTAGGATACGAATGTCATTTCTTGTCAATACGCCGCTTCCGTTGCGTTAGTCTCTTGGATATTCTTTTTGCTTCCTATTTCCTATTTGAGTTTGTCTCTCGTGTTGCACCCCTTTTCCTCTTTTTTTTTTTGTTTCAAGTGATTAGACGACTACAACAATGATTTGTACAACGGGCTTCGAAATACCATAACTTTGCGTACGAAGCTTTGAATTATATGATAGTTTTCACATTTTATTCCTCTTTTCGAGATAAACGATGCTCTGGTTGCTGTTGGTAGCCCGACCCTGTTTTCGAGCTCAAAATCCTTTATTTTGGTCGATACGTTGAATTTTTAGAGCCGGGAGATTCCATTTTCGAGTTTCTTAGGATACGAATGTCATTTCTTATCAATACACCGCTGGCATTGCGTTTGTGTCTCGGATATTCCTTTCGCTTCCTTTTTCCTATATGCGTTTGTCTCTCGTTTTGCTCCCCTTTTTCGCTTTTTGTTTTTGTTTTCACGTTATTAGACGACTAGAACAATGAATTGTACGACGGGCTTTGAAATACCATAACTTTGCGTACGAAGTTCCTAATTACATGATTTTTTCACATTTTATTCCTCTTTTTGAGATAAACGTTGCCCCGAGATGCTGAAGGCATCCCGACCCCATTTTTGATCTCAAAATCCTTTATTTAGGTTGATACGAATGTCATTTATTGTCAATACGCCACTTGCGTTGCGTTTGTCTCTCGGATATTCCTTTTGCTTCCTATTTCCTATTTGCGTTTGTCTCTCGTGTTGCACACCTTTTCTGCTTTGTGTTTTTGTTTTCACGTGATTAGACGACTACAACAATGAATTGTATGACGGGCTTTGAAATACCATAACTTTGCGTACGAAGCTCCGAATTACGTGATTTTTTGACATTTTATTCTTTTTGTCTCTCATGTACCCCATTTTTTCTTTTTGTTTTTGTTTTCACGTGATTAGACGACTACAACAATGAATTGTACGACGGGCTTTGATATACAATAACTTTGCGTACAAAGCTCCGAATGACATGATATTTTTTACATTTTATTCCTCTTTTCGAGATAACCCATGCTGCGGGATGTTGAAGGCAGCCCGACCCCGTTTTCGAGATCAAAATACTTTATTTAGGTCGATACGTTGGACTTTTAGAGCCAGGAGATCCCTTTTTCGAGTTTCTTAGGATGCCAATGTCATTTCTTGTAAATACGCTGCTTGTGCTGCGTTTGTCTCTCGGATTTTCCTTTTGCTTCCTATTTCCTATTTGCGTTTGTCTCTCGTGTTGCACCCCTTTTCCGCTTTTTGTTTTTTTTTCACTTGATTTGACGACTACAACAATGAATTGTACGGCGGGCTTTGAAATACCATAATTTTGTGTACGAAGCTCCCAATTTCATGATTTGTTTTCAAAATTTACTCCTCCTTTCGAATTAAATGATGCTGTGGGTTGCTGAAGGCAGCCCGACCCCGTTTTCGAGTTTAAAATCTTTTATTTAGGTCGATACGTTGGATTTTAGAGCCGGAAGATGCCCTTTTTGAGTTTTTTAGGATATGAATGTCATTTCTTTTCAATACGCTGCTTGCGTTGCGTTTGTCTCTCGGATATTCCTTTTGCTTCCTATTTCCTATTTGCATTTGTCTCTCGTGTTGCACCCCTTTTCCGCTTTTTGTTTTTGTTTTCACGTAATTAGACGACAATTGATAACACGTAAAGTGTATTAGTTTTAGGTTAGGTATTTGTATCATTTTCACATAGATTTGATAGCACGAGTTACATTTTCGATACGATTATTCTTTATATACGCCCATTTTATTGGTTTTCAGGTTTTAAGGCGACAAGGCCTAAACGAGCGTAAAAAGGCAAATTACTAAATCAAACCACTCAAATTGAAGATACAATTCACTCGGAGCCGAAATCAAGCCACGAAACTCAATGAAACACCCGAGCATTGAGCGGAAAAGAGCAAAATCATGAATTGAAGAGTGCCCGCTCGGGCACTGGTGTGTACCCGCTCAGGCAAAACCTACGAGGTTAATCGCAACACTCTGCATGACCTGGGCACGAAGACAATATGATCGGGTGACTCTACCCGATCGGGCGCAACATTGTACCCGGTCGGGCGTTAATTAGTCCTGAAAATCCCCGAGAGTTTACACGACTCGGGCTGTTCAACCACGCGATCGGGAAGCATTGCCTGATTAGGCTCAGCACTCCACACGATCGGGCGCGCCTCTGCACGACCGGGTAAAACATGTACCCGACCGAGCCACCTTTCTCGCAACAACCTTGAATTAGAGTTTCAACGAGCAAATAAAAGGAACAAAACATATCCAAACACAAGGGGGCGACGGTTAGGGCAAGGGAAGGCTTGGAAATCATCAGGAAAGGCTCGGGAGACGCTGGAGAAGGAGAGAAGCATCAATCCACACATCGGTAACACAATAGGGAAGATCGAGGCATCGGGTTTCCTAGGGTTTATCATCTTTAGGGTTATGTCATCTTCGTTGTCAGTAAACTCCATGAGTGAGTAGATTCCCAACTATGGGTTAGGGATATCGGTTTTGTAACGGATGTACAAATTTATGCGTTAATGCTTAGATCTATCGTATTGTTTTGATATTAGGTCCTACAATCAACATCGTAACGCTTACACTTGTGCTGTCCGCCCAGTAACATAGGAATTCGTATTTTGCTGGAAGGTTAAAGTATGAATCCGGAACTGTTGAATTGTAGGTTAAGTTGGATTAATGAGAATCTGACCGGTCGGTTGATAAACTTAGGAATTAGGATTCGCACGTAACGCTGCCATAGTACGAGTTAATCGCTGCTGGAAGGTAGGATTGCTTGTACTTATGGTTAGGAGGTCTAGGCTCGGCAAAATCATTCCTCATCTTAGAGCATAGATTTCCCGTTATCAAGATAATTCGATAGGTTTATGATCTTTAGGTGTTACATCCATACGATTCCCGGTATCCCGACACCCGTAGTGTTCTTCATCGTCAATTCTTCCACAACCTTCTATCGTTGCTACCATTTAGTTTAGTCTTTAGATATTCGCACCACGCCATCATCTACTTCTCATCGTCTTAGTTTAGTGATATTCTTAGGATTGGCTGCATTAGTTCCTATAGTTCGACCCTAGTACTACACGAACCGTATACTTGCGGTGAAGTGGTCTAGGAAATATTTAGCTTGAATTTCACCACATCAAGTTTTTGGCTCCGTTGCCGGGGACTAATTACGGCCTAGACTAGGAATTAGCTAGATTAAGATCTAATCCTTTCCGGAGTCTTCTTTTGTTTTTCGTATGTTTATTTTTGCTTTTGTTTTCTTATGGAGTCAAAATTTTCTTTACCTCACAGAGCTTAATCGAGTTTGGTGTCCTTTATCTTGCGAGGTAACATGGACAACTTCAATTCTTCGTGTGCCGACATAGCTGAATTGAGATATCAACTTGCTGAGATTCGTCGTATGCTCTCTGACTTATACCAACCGCAATACTTAGAGCAATCTTGGGTATGAAACGCTTGGGGGTATGAAGAAGAGATCTACGATAGCTACAATCAACCTTACGGGAATACATACAATCACGGATGGAGCGATCACGCCTACTTCCCATACAGGAACACCGAGGGTACGCTGAATGCACTTCAATCGTTTGGGAACTTTCAGCCATGGACGGAGCCCCAAACCCAGAGCTATCAGTCATATGTGCCTCAGCCATACCCAACCCAATCCGTAGCCGCCCCCGATTGTTCCGCCACGTACACCCACCTCCTTGAACTATTTGAGAGACGAAACAACTTGTTTATAGGAGTGAGAGCGGAACAAGAAAGTGCCAATGAGCAGATAGGCAGCTTATTTAGACAATTGGACACGCAAGCTTCAGAACTTGCACAAGGGGCATTGCAACCACAAGAGGTTCCATCGGAAAGTTCAGAAATAAATCCTCGTGAACATGTTAGTGAAATCTGCCTAAGGGATTGTGAGATGGTAGATCAGCCGAATCCATCGTTGATTGAAAAAGAAGATGAATCTAACATGGCAATGGATGAGGCTACGGACATTGATGAGCACATGAAGATCCCGAGGTAGAAGTGGAATTCAGGTTAGTAGACACGATTGAGCAACCATGCACTATCGACTTCGTGTTCCCCGAGGGCATCTTTGAAGATTTAGCCGATGAAGTTGGTGAGGAGTTTCAGACTACGGATTACTTAGATATGGATCTCATATCAGTTGGGGAAGGAAATTACAAAGTACCAACCGAAATCTTAACAATGAAAAGAAGGAGGAATCCCCCGATCGAGACTTCCACACAACCCGAGCTAAATGCGGTGCAAGTCAGTACAAAAATGACCCCGAGATGCCGAGAAGCTACACCAAACGTCCAGCTCACAATTGGGACATCGATAAAAGCACCCAAGGTAAAGATGAAGCCTTCACCCCAAAGGCTCTCACACAAAACATCTCTGGAGACGCTGAAGGAAACGAGCAACAAACGCCTAACCGGTTTCATGGAGTACACAACCGGAGTTAAGAACAGCTCGACCAGAATGTTTGAACAGCACGATCTAGCACCCAACTTAGAGAACATCATGATCGATCTTAGGGAAGACGCTACCGATCGTGAAAGGGACTCAATTGATTCGCGTGCCACACCTTATCGAGCACATATTGCACGCGAAACGCTACATACACGACGACGTCGAGGACATCCACCTATGAGTAGCACGCTTTGGTCAGGCTCACGACCTTAAACAAGCGCTTCTCGGGAGGCAACCTGAGCCCCGTATCCTTTTTAGTCTTTTTCGTTTTATTTCTATATTTTTGAACTCTTTTTCTTTTCATTAGACTTGGACAATTTTTTATAGGATTTAGGAATTTTGTGGTCTTATCGAATTTTTATGCTGCATGGTTTTCCTCGTGCAGAATTTTTCTGTTTTGCAGCACTGCCCGGTCGGGCAGACATCTCCACCCGAGCGGGTAGGTGAAAATGAACAACGCCCGATCGGGCGACTTCACAGGATCCGAGCGGGCACCGTAAATCTTTTGCCCAGGTAAGTTTTATTTCGAGTAACCCGAGCGACCATTCTCACTTCAAAAATCACTACCCGAGCGTGCTCCCAAAAATTGAAAACCTTCACGCCGCAACTCATCCGCCGGAGTCGCTCGTACGCCGCTGCCGTTCCATCGTTGCCGGTTAACCAACCCTCGGTTACTCGAAATACCTTCCCCCTCCTCTCTCGAAAAACCCTGAAAAATCTCTCAATTTTCTCTCGAATTCCAGGTTTATTTATGCAATATGTTGTGATTTTGGACTGCTATGGAGTATATCTAGGCCTGGTTAGAGAAGATCTAGGGTGAATTTGTGGATTGAAACATGAACGCGAACTGCAGGTCGCAATTTCGTGATTCAACCCGATCGGGCTAGGGTTAGCACCCGACCGGGCGTTCTGATGTTGAACCCGATCGGGCAGTTAATTCGCTCGAGTCGGGCGGTGCCTACGGGGGTAATTTGACAAATTTGAGCCCGAGCGCGCAAGACCTTCTACCCGATCAGCATCCTGCAAACAGTGACTTACATTCAATATTTCTTCTTCGTTTGTTTTGCAGATGGCCCCGAAGATCTTCTAGAGCTCAAAGAAACGCAGATCTGATGCCTATGATCCAGAACATGGATGGCCAGCAAAGTCAGATGCCATCACGGAACTAACGCCTTACATGCTGATCAGACGTCCCACCAGCAATACAACTACCGGACGACAACCTTCTTATTCGGTCAGAAATCGAGATTCACCGACAACCCACAGATCTGATGCCTATGCTTGCCTGGCATTTGTCTCTCGGATATTCCTTTTGCTTCCTATTTCCTATTTGCATTTGTCTCTCGTGTTGTACCCCTTTTCCGCTTTTTTTTTCACGTGATTAGATGACTACAACAATGAATTGTACGACGGGCTTTGAAATACTATTACTTTGCGTACAAAGCTTCAAATTACATGATTTTTTTATGTTTTATTCCTATTTTTGAGATAAACGATGCTGCGGAATACTGAAGGCAACCCGACCCCGTTTTCGAGATCAAAATCCTTTATTTAGGTCGATATGTTGGATTTTTAGAGCCGAGAGATGCCTTTTTGAGTTTCTTAGGATACGAATTTGATTTCTTGTCAATACGTCGCTTCGTTACGTTTGTCTCTCGGATATTCCGTTTGCTTCCTATTTCCTATTTGCGTTTGTCTCTCGTTTTGTACCCCTTTTCCGCTTTTTGTTTTTGTTTTCACGTGATTAGACGACTACAACAATGAATTGTACGACGGGCTTTGAAATATCATAACATTGCGTACGAAGCTCCGAATTAAATGATTTGTTTCAAAATTTATTCCTCTTTTCGAGATAAACGATGTCGCGGGTTGCTGAAGGCATCCGGACCCCGTTTTTGAGCTCAAAATGCTTTATTTAGGTCGATACATTAAATTTTTTGAGACGGGAGATGCCCTTTCCAGTTTCTTAAGATACAAATGTCATTTGTTGTCAATACGCCGCTTGCGTTGCGTTTGTCTCTCGAATGTTCCTTTTGCTTCTTATTTCTTATTTGCGTTTGTCTCTAGTGTTGCACTCCTTTTCCGCTTTTTGTTTTTGTTTTCAAGTGATTAGATGACTGCAACAATGAATTGTATGAAAGGCTTTGAAATACCATAACTTTCCGTACGAAGCTCCGAATTACATTATTATTTGCACATTTTATTCCTCTTTTCGAGATAAACGATGCTGCGGGATGCTGAAGCCAGCCTGACCCCGTTTTCGAGCTCATAATCCTTTATTTAGGTCGATATGTTGGATTTTTAGAGCCGGGAGATGCCCTTTTTGAGTTTCTTAGGATACGAATGTCATTTCTTGTCAATACGCCGCTTCCATTGCGTTTGTCTCTTGGATATTCTTTTTGCTTCCTATTTCCTATTTGCGTTTGTCTCTCGTGTTGCACCCCTTTTTGTCTTTTTTTTTTCAAGTGATTAGACGACTACAACTATGAATTGTACGACGGGCTTCGAAAAACAATAACTTTGCGTACGAAGCTTCGAATTACATACTCTTTTTCACATTTTATTCCACTTATCGAGATAAACGATGCCACGGGATGCTGAAGGCAGCTCGACCCCTTTATGAGCTCAAAATCCTTTATTTAGGTCGTTACGTTGGATTTTTAGAGCTGGGAGATGCCTTTTTCGAGTTTCTTAGGATACGAATGTCATTTCTTGTCAATTCGCCGCTTGCGTTGCCTTTGTCTCTCGGATATTCCTTTCGCTTCCTATTTCCAATTTGCGTTTGTCTCTCATGTTGCACCCCTTTCCGCTTTTTGTTTTTGTTTTCACGTGATTAGACGACTACAACAATGAATTGTACGACGGGCTTTGAAATACCATAACTTTGCGTACGAAGCTCCTAATTACATGATTTTTTCACATTTTATTCCTCTTTTTGAGATAAACGTTGCATCGAGATGCTGAAAGCAGCCCGACCCCATTTGAGAACTCAAAATCCTTTATTTAGGTCGATATGTTCGATTTTTTGAGCCGGGAGATGCCTTTTTAGAGTTTCTTAGGATACGAATGTAATTTCTTGTCAATACGCCAGTTTCATTCCGTTTGTCTCTCGGATGTTGCGTTTGCTTCTTATTTCCTATTTGCGTTTGTCTTTCCTATTGCAACCCTTTTCCTATTTTAATTTTTGTTTTCTAGTGATTAGACGACTACAACAATGAATTGTACGATGAGGTTTAAAATACCATAACTTTACGTACGAAGCTCCGAATTACATAATTTTTTTCACATTTTATTCCTATTTTTGAGATAAACGATGCCGCGGGTTGTTGAATGCAACCCGACCCCGTTTTCGAGCTCAAAATCCTTTATTTAGGTTGATCGTTGGATTCTTAGAGCCGGGAGATGCCTTTTCGAGTTTCTTAGGATACAAATATTATTTATTGTCAATATGCCGCTTGCATTGCGTTTCTCTCTCGGATATTCCTTTTGCTTCCTATTTCCTATTTGCGTTTGTCTCTCGTGTTGCACCCCTTTTCCGCTTTTGTTTTTGTTTTCACGTGATTAGAAGACTACAACAATGAATTGTACGACGGGCTTTGAAATACTATTACTTTGCGTAAAAAGTTTCGAATTACATGATTTTTTTATGTTTTATTCCTCTTTTTGAGATAAACGATGCCGCGGAATACTGAAGGCAGCTCGACCCAATTTTCGTGCTCGAAATCCTTTATTTAGGTCGATACGTTAGATATTTTGAGCCAGGAGATGCCCTTTCGAGTTTCTTAGGATACGAATGTCATTTCTTGTCAATACGCCGCTTGCGTTGCGTTTGTCTCTCGGATATTCCGTTTGCTTCCTATTTCCTATTTGCGGTCGTCTCTCGTGTTGCACCCCTTTTCCGCTTTTTGTTCTTGTTTTCAAATGATTAGATGACTACAACAATGAATTGTACGACAGGCTTTGAAATACCATAACTTTGCGTACGAAGCTCCGAATTACATGATTTTATTCACATTTCATTCCTCTTTTTGAGATAAGAATTGTACGCAGGCTTTGAAATACCATAACTTTGCGTACGAAGCTCCGAATTACATGATTTTATTCACATTTCATTCCTCTTTTTGAGATAAACGATGCTGCCGGATGCTGAAGGCAGCTCGACCCTATTTTCAAGCTCAAACTCGTTTATTTAGGTCGATACGTTTGATATTTTGAGCCGGGAGATGCCCTGTTGAGTTTCTTAGGATACGAATGTCATTTCTTGTCAATACACTGCTTGCGTTGCGTTTGTCTCTCGAATATTCCTTTTTCTTTCTATTTCCTATTTGCGGTCGTCTCTCGTGTTGTACCCCTTTTCCGCTTTTTGTTTTTGTTTTTTACGTGATTAGATGACTACAACAATGAATTGTACGATAAGCTTTGAAATACCATAACTTTGCATACGAAGCTCCGAATTACATGATTGTTTTCACATTTTATTCCTCTTTTTGAGATAAACGATGTCGCAGGATGCTGAAGGCAGCCCAACCCAATTTTCGAACTCAAAATCCTTTATTTAGGTCGATTTGTTGGATTTTTAGAGCCGAGAGATGCCTTTTCAAGTTTCTTAGGATGTGAATGTCATTTGCTGTCAATATGCCGCTTGCGTTGCGTTTGTCTCTCGGATATTCCTTTTGCTTCTTATTTCCTATTTGTGTTTGTCTCTAGTGTTGCACCCCTTTTCCGCTTTTTGTTTTTGTTTTCAAATGATTAGATGACTACAACAACGAATTGTAGGATAGGCTTTGAAATACCATAACTTTGCGTACGAAGCTCCGAATTACATGATTTTATTCACATTTCATTCCTCTTTTTGAGATAAACAATGCCAATGGATGCTGAAGGCAGCTGACCCTATTTTCAAGCTCAAACTCGTTTATTTAGGTCGATTTGTTGGATTTTTAGAGCCGGGAGATGCCCTTTTCGAGTTTCTTAGGATACGAATGTCATTTCTTGTCAATACGCCGCTTGCGTTGCATTTGTCTCTTGAATATTCCTTTCGCTTCCTATTTCCTATTTGCGTTTGTCTCTCGTGTTGCACCCCTTTTGTGCTTTTTGTGTTCGTTTTCATGTGATTAGACGACTACAACAATGAATTATACGACGGGCTTTGAAATACCATAATTTTGCTGATGGGGATCCTCGAGATTCCCACCCATGAATTGCTTCTGATAAAGCATGTTGATCATCGCTGGCTTAATTTCAAGATGTTCTCTCGCAACAGTAGGAATACGTATGGCTGTTTGTACGTAGTTCATATTCGGTACCACGTAGTCTCTGAGGCGACGTGGTGGAGGAGGCTATGGTTCTCGCGGTGCGAGTTGCCGTTTTGATTATCCATCTCTCATTGATCTGACGGCTCTGCGAAGGACAAATAAAAATGATTTAGGTAGAATGAACAAAAAAAAAACAAAAACAAAACAAGAATGACTCTAGGCTCGAATCTAAGACGGGTTGACAATAGTCCCCGACAACGACCCCAAAAACTTGATCTGTATTCGAAGTTAAACAAATAACCTAAACTACACGAAAATGCACGACACGTGTGTAGTACTCTAGGTGTCGATCCCACAGGGACTACGAAACATAAACTAAATTCAAACTACGAATCAAACTTGCAAGCGAACGAATATTGGTTTTAAGATTGAAATACTAAAATAAAATAAACTACGAGTTCTTAACAGTGAGACAAACGTTCTAGGAATCCGGTTTCACCACAAGACTACCGAAACCAACAATCAACCTATCTAATCATGCAATCCCGATCAAGTTATCTAAGGAAGACGATCCTAATATTAATATCTACCCTTTCTCAAGGCATAGACACGTGATCTAGTCAAGTTATCCCCTACTTTCGTGGCTGATACCTTAAGCTAAACCCATAAGTTCTATGATTCATCAGTTTTACCTTGAACCGTTGCTACCCTACTTTCGTGTCCTAACCTCGCTTGTTCTAAACCTGATCTTCTAGGACTAGAATTCTCCTTTCGGTCCTTCTCCTAATCCCTAACGCATGCATCTACTTCGCCTTCGTAATACAAGTCATTCTAGCACTCAGACAAAGAATAGATAAACGAAAACGGGAAATTGCATTCATAGATAAATCAAAAGCGGTTCCGGGATAGTCAAGGGCTAATCCCTTCTCCTAGAACAGAACGACTACTCGCTTATGCGTTCGAAAGAAAACATAATCGAAATAGAAAGTCTAAAGAACATAAAAACCAAACGAAACCGAAGTCTTGAATTGATCTCCAATGCCCATTGAATGTCTCCTCCGCAAGAGTGTTCTTCTTCTCCGATTCCCTCTCTATTCTCTCTCACGTACGAATTCTGAAAACTAACTGAATCTCTTCGACCCCTAGCTCCTCTCCTTCCCTTTCCTTCCTCTTTTCTTTCCTTTTTTCCTGGTTTTTCCTTTTGTCCGTTCACTCCTTTTTCCTTTTTCACAACAGTCATTGTTTTTCCTTTTTCGTGTGTTTTCCATTCTTTATTAAGTTGGGCAACGTTTCCATTCTTTTCTCCAGCAGAATATCTCTTATTCCTCTTCTCTATCGCTGTTTGCCTCTTTGTATATGTAACTAACAAGTTCCTTTTCATGTTTAGACAAGTTTCCTTTTCTAGTTTTTGCAGGTGACGGACGCGACCCGCGCGGGCTGGTGTGCGTGCCCCGCACAGGCTGAGGTGTGCTGCGCGTGTGCGTTGGAACTAGGCCCCGTGCAGGTTGAGGTGTGCCCTGCGCGGGCTGAGGCTTCAGTTGATGCCCTGCGTGCTGATGACCTCCCCGACCCGTGCTGAGTTTGCTGGTGGTTGTAGCCTGCGTGGGCTAGGAGAATGCCCCGTGTGGGCAGTGTTTTTCCTCGCCGATTCTCGTCCCCGTTTGTTCCCTGATGATCCTCAATGTTAGTACTTTGTCTCATGTACGTCCTTTAGCTCCAAAATGAACCAAATTTGCATTACAATCGGTAAGGACACGAAAACACGAAAACGAGTAAAATGGATACAAAATCATACGTAAACATTGTATCTATATCATAAACATCTCTTAAATGATGCGAGAAATACGTATAAAAACGAGATGATCAAAATCCCCCAGACTTGAATGTTTGCTTGTCCCTAAGCAAACGTAAACGTGGATCACGTGGGGTATATAAAAAATGAGAATTCTCCTTTCTCCTAAAAATACCGCTAAAGCGAACCTAACCGATCAACTAGCAAGTCGAGAGCAGATTCGACCTAGTTAAATTTTCAATCTTCATCCTAGGTTCACCAAGGCTACCTACGTGAAAGTAAATCGAATGCAAACTAAACAAGCCACCGTAACCCACTCCACCAAACAAGACTTCAGACAAATGCTAAACGTAGAACAATTGAGGATACTTGTTTCTTTTCCGAGCTTCTCTCTTTCTTTATTCGCTTATTTTTTCTTCTTCTTTCTTTTTTTTTATATCTTGTTTTTATTTTCTTTTTTTTATCTTATGCAGACACACTAGGCTTCTAGGACATCGGATTTGAAGGGATCCAGCCTTTACTTAGACCCAGACTATCGATTACAGTATACTCATGCATCTCGTTCAAGAGTGCAGCGGAGTAGGCGACATTTTTATTGTGTCGTGCCCTTAGAACGTAGAAAGATGATCGCCAACCCACCACTTAGACCCTAACCATCGAAAGAGTATCAAGGTCGATGCACTCATATCGATTTTAGATCATGCTTTTAGGCATTATTTCTATCGATAGCGGAGTGTTAGTGTGCGCTCTTAATCTGCAAAATAAGCTCGATTCATACGATCTAATAATCCTCGTTAAAAGAAGTAAAGCATCATCTATACGAAGTATAACCATCTGGATAGAGAGAATAAACGATAAACTAGCCTAGCAACCTCGTCTAAACCTCCCACAAGCAACACTAGGATTCCCAAAGAATTACGACCTATTGTTTTTCAGCCGACTAATAAGCTCTAATGCTTTGGAAAAACCTAGCTCAAACATGCAAAATCTCACGGAAAAAGGCCAACTTCTTAAGTATCCTATGTTCAGGGTTCATCTCAAAACGTGGCACCGGACAAGTGCCTAGGAGGACTCTGACACACGAAAGCAAAAACAATCTAAAAATTACAAAATCAAAGAGAAAACAAAAGAAAATGAAACGAAGTCACCTGAGAAACGTGAGGTGTTCCTCTAGACTTGAATTGAACGGCCTCCTCGACGTGAAGCTCCGATAGAGGGTAAAAGAAGTGAAGTCACATTTGTGGTGGTATTTTTTGTGTTTTTGTTTTTTTTTGTTTTTTTGTTTGTTTAATTAACCGAGTCGTAAACTAAAAAACTAAGAAAAATAGTAAACAAACAGCTGGGTTGCCTCCCAGAAAGCGCTTATTTAACGTCTTTAAGCTTTGATGTCTCCATTCCTCATGCGTGCGCGATGGGTGGATCGGAAAGGGAAATGGAGTTTCCACTTTCAATCGGTTGAGAGTTTTGGTAGAGCTTTAATCGTTGTCCATTAGCTTTGAATGTTCCGCTTGAATTACTCCATAGTTCCACTTCTCCATGTGTGAAGACTTCTGATACCTGAAAAGGACCAGACCAACCAGACCGCAGGTTGCCGAGAAAAGGTTAGGACGAGAATTGAAAAGTAGAACTAAATCACCTAGTCGGAAGTCATTAGGTAGGGTCTTTTTCTTGTGCCATTCGTTAGTCACTGCTTCTTTCTTTGGCTCGTCATGCACGTGATTCACTCGTTCGCTGTTCGAGGTTGGATAAATGATATCTGCATCAAAAATTTTTATGACCTCTTTTTCCATTACCTCTTTCAAGTTGGGTGCAGCCTCCTTTGAGTTTCGATGGAAGGTTCGTGGCTGTCTTCCGTAGAACTTCCGTGCGTACATATTGAAGAGCTGACTTTCCTACATTCCTTTATGTGCGTGGGTTGTTTCCTCATCTCATCTGTACTCAAGTTAGCATTCATAACAGCAGGATATGTTTTATCGCATTCAATGTACTCATACCGAAAAGAATACGGAGGAGGGTTGGGCTCAAGTTCGGGCGTCTCCTAGCGTTGCAATAGCACTCATGAATTTCATGTATAGCTTGGCTCCTTCGTCCATAAATCCTGCATCTTCACAAACTCGTGTTAAGCATCGCATAAGAGGATCGAAAATACTTACTTGATCAAGTGTGTCTTTCGCTAATTCATCTAGCGAATCAACTATAAGGCAAGATTCCTTGAATGAAGGTCCGCTCATGGGGCTGGACAAGTTGAAGTCTATCATCTCATCTCCGACACGTAAGGAAAGTTTTCCTTGTTGTACGTCTATCATGGCACCTGCAATAGCTAAGAACGTTCTACCAAGAATAATAGGTATTCTAGCATCTTCCTTTATTTCAAGTACAACAAAATCAGTGGGAATACAAAGATTACCTACCTTGGGGGGAACGTTTTCAACAATTCCCATTGGATAACTTACCGAACTATCCGCGAGGGGTAGACAAATCTTTGTAGGTTTGAGATTCTTGAAGTCCATCCGCTTGAAGACCGAGTATGGCATGATGCTCACGCTTGCCCCTAAATCACACAAAGCATTGTCAAGGTCAATATTACCAATTGTGCATGGAATGGAGAAGCTTCGGGGGTCCTTCAACTTCTGGGGCAGCGTGTTTTGAAGAATTGCACTGCATTCCTCGTTGAGATCTACAGTCTCGTTCTATTCGATATGCCTCTCTTTGGAAAGAACCTCTTTGATGAGTTTGGCGTGATTGGGCATCTTTTGGAGGGCTTCCACGAATGGGATGTTGATGTCAAGCTTCTTGAGACCCTCTACGAATCTGCCCACTGTGTCTTCGTTCTTGCTGCTCACAAACCGTTGAGAAAACAGTATAAGAGGTTTGTACGTCGGTGGAGCAATATATGGTTTTTCTAAATCTGGTTCAACTCCTTCCATAATCGCAATCGTACCTTTGCCTCTTTTCATGGACGTTCCAGCAACTTGGTCTTCCTCATTGGAGGGCGAGCGCTCGATCATATCAGTGCTGCACATGGATTCCGAGAGGATGAGACAACTTGCTGTGCTACAGAGTTCTCTAAGCTCTTATCATGGTTGCTCAAGGATTCCATATGAGTTTTCACCTCGTTGATCGTTGTCCCAACATCCGCATTGAATTTGGCTTGAGTTGAATGTTGGTGCCTTTGCTCCTTGATAAATTTGAGCATTACCGCCTCAAAGGTTCGACGAAGGGGCTTGAGGAGGTAGAGGAGCTTGCGGAACTTGCTGAGCATGCTGAAATTGCTGGTTATCTTGCTGGTACGTTTGTTGTCTTTGCTGAAATCCCGAATACTTTACCGGTTGAGTCGTTCGATACGAAAGATTCGGGTGTTTCCTCCAATTCGGGTTGTAGATATTCCCGAATTGTGTGTTTCCTTGCTGCTGGGCATAGTTCATGTATTCCACGTCCTCTTGCAGCGTGCATTGATAAGCCACATGTTTTGTATCTCCGCAATTCACGCAGTACATAGGGTTTGCTGCATTGCCCGTTGGTCTTCCCTGATTCCGCTCATATAAACCTCGAGTTCTGTTAGGTATACCTCTTGGTCTGGACCACATGGTGTGGTTCTTGGCGAGGTTATCGATCAACTCGTGATAGTATCTAAGACCAATGATCTTGTTAGAACTTCATTGCATCGTTGTGTGACTCTCGATACCTATGGTGCTTAGCCATAAGTTTATTCTCTTCGACTTAGTTTAGTTTAGCTTAACCACAATTCCAACTTTAGTCATCTCACACGTCTATTCAATTAGTTTAATAGCTCATTAGTCGCATTAACTCCTTGTGTTCGACCCTAGTTACTACACGATCCGTATTCTTGCGGAAGCGTTAGTCTAGGTTTTTATTACTTGATATAACGCACATCACCATACGAGGGTATTTTTGAAGTTCCCCCATCTTTTAAATATAAAATAAATAGTAGACCATTAATATAAAAAAGGGAATATAGTATAAAAAATATCAAACTATTTTATTTTAGCCTATAAAACGGAGGAATATCAGAAATACCCTCGTAGGGCTAAAAACTTCAAAACTACCCTCCTAAATCTGATAAAAAAATCGGATAAAATACATATGTGCTCTTATATTTTGTTAGTGAAAAACACATATAGTGGAGGGAAAGACAAATTTGAGAGGAGGGAAACAAAGTTGAGAGCTATTTTCTTTCATTTTCGAGTGATTTCCTTCCATTTTCTTGCGATTTCTTTCCATTTTCGAGCGATTTCCAACGATGTTTTAGCCATTTAAGTTGATTTCCAGCAATTTCCAGCGTTTTTAGCGATTTTCGACGATTTTTAGGTGATTTCCAACGATTTCGACCGTTTTCAGACGATTTCTGGCGATTTTCGGTGATTTCCGGTGATTTCTGGCAGTTTCCGGCGATTTCTGGCGATTTTGGGTCGCATTGGGTCACAGGGTCAAACTGGATCACAGGGTCGATCTGGATCGCAGGGTCACAGGGTCGAACTGGGTCGCAGGGTCACACGGTCGCAGGGTCGGACTGGGTCGCAGGGTCGCAGGGTCGAATTGGGTCGAACTGGATCGCAGGGTCGGACTGGGTCGTAGGGTCGAACTGAGTCGCTGGGTCGAACTGGGTCGCAGGATCGCAGGGAGTATTTTGTGAATATAAAAATTTGTAAGGGTATTTTTGAAGTTAAAAAAATTTCGGGAAAGGTATTTTTGAAGTGTTTTAGCCCTACGAGGGTATTTTTGAAGTTACCCCTATAAAACATGAATTATTATTTTTTACCTAAAAACCAAAACTTATTTTTTTTGCCTTAAAAACATAATTTTAGGAATATAGTGTAGAAAATACGAAATTTTTTAATTTTTGCCTATAAAACACAAATAATTACATTGAACCTAAAAATTTTGAATTTTTAAATTTTGTCTAAAAAACACAAGCTTATCAAATTAATCATAATCATACACAAACAAAAACACTAAATCATATTTTAACTCTTTGAATTTTTAAGTATTGTCTAAAAACACAAATTTATCAAATTAACATACTAGTGTTTTTAGAATAAAAAAAATATAAATTTAAGTTTTTTAGGTAGAAAATAATAATTTATTTTTTATAGGTTAAAATAAAATAGTTGGATATTTTTTTATGTTATATTGGGGGTAACTTCAAAAATACCCTCGTAGGGCTAAAACACTTCAAAAATACCTTTCCCGAAAAAGAAAAAATTTTTAACT
>CM071874.1:12229217-12251323 GCA_036759665.1 Gynandropsis gynandra
GCTCTATTTGGCAGAAGGATTTTAAAGCGATATAACTTTCCAATGGAGGATCCATCATCATCAAACATGAAAAAGAATAAAAAACGAGCTAGACCCAGTCCGACGATTACCAAGACCTGGGTCGACCATCTGACCTTCGTGACGAAACAAGAGATGATTGAGAAAAATCAAAGTAAAATCAAAGTAAATGAAGCATCTTTCATGTAAATGATCAAGAGTAAAACTTTCTTACGAATACTAATCGACTCCCCGTGAATGCTTGAACAAGTTCCGTCACTCGGTAACCATTTGGTGTAACGGGGAAAGACGTAAGGTGAAGAGAGTTGAACATTGGAATAAACTTTTCAATAAACCTTCGATCGATTCCACATAATAGATGATAAACCTGAACAAGAGAAACTATAACCACATAATAGATTGAATCTTTCGCCTACTTCTACTATAACCGCAGACTTCCTGCGTCCCCTTCTTGTGTCTATTATGTGGAATCGATCGAAGGTTTATTGAATCTTTCGCCTACTTCTACTATAACCGCAGACTTCCTGAATCCATCTTTTGAAGGTCTACCTTCTTGTGTCTTTGACATGTCCAGTGTATTGGACCTTCTTGCGTCCCCTACCTACTAGTGTATTGGACCTTAATGACAACACAAGAGATGATTTGGTGCTACAAATTGTTGTAGCTTTTCGGTTTTTCCTCCTCTATTTATAAACTCATATTCGACGAAAAATAAATGAACTCCGTTTTAACCAAGGTGCATGCATTGACCACATTAAAGAACCTTTTAATATAGGTCTTGAATGAATGAATGTATTGATCGCAAGGGTCGCATGGATCGCAAGGGTCAAATGGGTCGCATGGGTCGCAAGGGTCGTATGAGGCTCTGTGAAAAAACAATGTACCAAATATTAAAAAACAATGTACCAAATATTAGAAAAAAAACAATGTACCAAATAATAGAAAAAACAATGTACCAAATATTAAAAAAACAATGTACCAAATGTTCACATCTACCAGTCCAAAAAAAACAATGTACCAAATATCAATTTAGTCATCTTCGGGTTCATTGATACGTTCTCCATTACTATATATATTAGCCGCCATCTTCTCACGCATGGAAGTAACCTTGTTGTCGCAAATAAAGCGAAACATATTCATATCCTTTAATAACGAGGCTTCTACGAATTTATAGGAGAAAACACCACAGTCATTCCCGCTTTGGTTCTGTGGCAGACTTTCATAATACACATACCTCCATTCATCTTCTCCAGAAGCCAAAGAAGGATACCCTCCGAGAATGAGCATCTTGGGGACAGCTTTTCTTATCTTCTCAATCATCGAATCGATATGTGTTTCCTTAAGGTTCATCTTGCAGTCGTATACCGTGATGCATCGGGTTTTGAAATCCGCTTTGATGGCTACCCAATGACATCTTACCCATCGATTATTTTCCGATGGAATATTTAGAACCGAGACAAAACCTTCATAATCACTAATTGGTGCTTGGCGTTCAAAAACTGACTAAGCTTTTCCGGCAAAGTTTCCATATCCTCATACATCCACATCGAGAGCGTCTGCATGAAAGCAACAGGACAAAAGTAATAATTCTGATACGCGCTGGGATCCAATGCCAAGCGAGAAGACAACTCCATCAACGCCTCATCCAATTGCTGCAAAAAAAAATTAACACACAGGAATACATATGACACAAAACTCCGTGAGACTAAGGGTTTAAAAAAACTTACTTCATCTTCAAGCCATGCGTTGGCCTTTAATATAATCTCCCCAAACTTTGGCCCCCGGGGAATATTTAGCTCAGATTTCCACCACCGATCATGTCGAGGTGCCTTCAGGAACCAATATAGCTTAGTCAACTTTTCACCGCTAGCATCAGTGAACGTAGGAAATCGGGTTATCAAGTCCTTTACTAATCCTCTGGGATTCCACACAAACTCCTCAGGTTCTTGAACCACCGTTTTTTCGGGTTCTTGAACAACCTTCTTTCGCCCTCTCCCTCGCATTGTTCTTGCTCTTTTCGCCGGCGGAGGTTCAACATATGGCGCAGACTCCTTCGATAAAGGTCCAGCACCTGCATAAAATTTACCTCATTAAACATATGGCGACCAATGGGACCAATGCGGCCTATGCGACCAATGGGACCAATGCGACCTATGCGACCAATGGGACCAATGCGACCTATGCGACCAATGGGACCAATGCGACCTATGCGACCAATGGGACCAATGCGACCTATGCGACCAATGGGACCAATGCGACCTATGCGACCAATGGGACCAATGCGACCTATGCGACCAATGGGACCAATGCGACCTATGCGACCAATGGGACCAATGCGACCTATGCGACCAATGGGACCAATGCGACCTATGCGACCAATGGGACCAATGCGACCTATGCGACCAATGGGACCAATGCGACCTATGCGACCAATGGGACCAATGCGACCTATGCGACCAATGGGACCAATGCGACCTATGCGACCAATGGGACCAATGCGACCTATGCGACCAATGGGACCAATGCGACCTATGCGACCAATGGGACCAATGCGACCTATGCGACCAATGGGACCAATGCGACCTATGCGACCAATGGGACCAATGCGACCTATGCGACCTATGCGACCCATGCGACCCATTCGACTTTAGCGACCCAGTGACACATGCGACATATGAAACCCATGCGACTCTAACGACCCTGCGGCTTATGCGACCCTACGACTCTAACGACCCTACGGCTTATGCGACTCTACGACTTATATGTCTCGATGGAAATTGACACTCAAATGACCTTTTCATTAAATATTACTTACTTGGTGGAACTCCATCAGGAGCAAGGTTTCTTGACACTGGATTTGGACGTCGAAGGAATTCAAAAGCAAAATCACCAACAGTGTCGGAAGATTGGGTTTCGGTGATCGCAACTTTCTCGGCAGCCTTTGATTTTGGATTAGGCACATGAATCCCGACATCCCTTAGAAGGTCTCTTACGGCGTTGATGATTCTCTTCTCCGACTTCCTTATTTCCCCTATTAATTTCTTCTCCAGTGTCAGAGGGACTGTAGCATCAGCATCAGCATCAGCATCACTCACGCACTCCTTCCTCGGCTTTGGCGCCACCTGCAAAATGACCAATTACGAATACATTATACTTCTACCGACCTAAGCGACCCATGCGACTCAATCGACCCATGCGATGCAACCGACCCGTGCGACCCTCAACCGACGCATGCGACCCATGCGACTCAAACGACCCTCAGACCCTCCGCGACACTCAACCGACTCACGCCCCTCAAACGACCATTGTGACCTAACCGACTCACTGACACTGACACTCACTCGTTTCAAATCAATAAATTGAGTCCAAGATGGTCATGAAACTACTGCAACCCTTGCTACTCAACCGACTCACGGAGTCGAAGATGTTCATGCAACTCCTGCGACCCTTGCGACCTAACCGACTCACTGACACTGACACTCACCCATTTCAAATCAATAAACCATTTTGTGACTCGAAAGCTTGCAAAACCCTAGAAATCGAACTACTTACACTTATTGACGCCATTGAAGATTGACTCGTGCTCTCTTCGCTAGTGATGCTGCTGATTCTAACCATTTTCCTTCTCGCCAACTTCAAATCGATCCCTCTCAAATTCGACATCACTTATTTCTTTCTTGCTATAAAATTTCACGGCGAAAAACTGTTCGGCTTTCTCGTTTTCGGCAGTTTTTCACATCGAAAAACTGTCGAACTTCCATTTTTCCACGTTCGAACATTAAGGGCAAATCTGTCTTTTCTTCAGTTTTTATTTTTTGGATTTAATAATTATTTTGGGGAAGGGTATTTTTGAAGTGATTTAGCCCTATAAAAGTATTTCTGATATCCCGCCGTTATATTGTCCATAAAAAATTATTACCTCATTAATTAGAAGAAGAGTTTGGTTTATGAAGACGCGTCGCAATGGATCGAAAAAAAAGATTGATATTTACATGGGTCGACTAACAAAGCCATTAATTATGGTTCAATGAATTGGGCCTTCGGCAAATTGTATCGAAAAGAACTCCACACGGTCGTTATCGCGCGTGGTGAACAGAAACCTCCCCAAATTCCAAATTTATTAATTAATGACATCAGGAACTCGAAATCTTAGTCAACAGAGAGGAGAGAGAGAGAGACCGCAAAAGAAACCTTTTTCTTTGTTGGAATTTTGATTTCAACCTTTTCTGTTTGTTTCGCTTTTTGGGGGGGACAAAAAGATGAATTGGAAACGCAACACAAGAACTCTGTTTCCGGGGCTTTACCTGGTGCTTGTGTTCTTCCTTTGTACTTGCTTCGAATCCACAGAAACTACTAAAGAGCCATCATTCCAGTCGGAGAAGTTCAAGGAGTACCAGTTTGGTTCCTCCGTCGTGTTTCCGGTCTCCGGGAATGTTTATCCTCTTGGGTACGTTTGCCATCTACAAATCTTCCAACTCCGTTGTTTCTCCCGGAAATTATAGAAACCCATTGATGTTCTCATAGTTTGATTCTAATATAAACCCCTTATTGTTTCGTTTTGTATCCCAAAATGAGCTATCTTGCAGTTGGTAACTCTAGAGATAGTGGTTTGATGTCTGAATTTGGTCTTGGATCGCTTGTGAGCTGAGTAACAACTTGCATCTGTTGAATTCGTTGCTTGTACCTACATGAGAAGCTCCGGGTTTAGGAAGCTCTTGGTTTGATTGCTTAACATTTTGTTAGTTTCTTGCTTGCGTTTTGTGTTTAATTGATTCCGCATATACTGTTTTGCATGTGTCTTTGCTTCGAAAGGGATCTTTCCGTTTATTTCCTTGCGGTTGAATGATTGACCAATTTATCTTTCTTTTTATGGGTTTTCAGGTACTATTTTGTATTGCTTCACATAGGAACCCCACCAAAGTTATTTGATTTGGACATTGATACAGGCAGTGATCTCACTTGGGTTCAATGTGATGCACCGTGCACTGGTTGCACGAAGGTGAATGTTTGTTTTTTCTGGAACTGCAAGCATGAACAAGGTCTAGAGAATTCGTCTTAGGAGCCATTTTTTGTTATTGAAATTTATCCTTCTTTGCAGCCTCGTACTCATCAGTACAAGCCCAATAGCAACACTTTGCCTTGTTCAGACATCATATGTTCTACCCTTGACCTGCCCCAGAACAGACCCTGTGCTGATCCGGAAGATCAGTGTGACTATGAAATTGGATATGCTGATTACGCGTCATCGATTGGCGCTCTGGTAATTGATGAGTTTCCTTTAAGACTTGCAAATGGCTCCATGTTGCACCCCCGCTTGACCTTTGGGTGAGTCTTTGGTCATTTTCACTCTTAAGATAAGCGAAAACCAAGAATGTGGATTGGAAATAACTCGGATATAATGGAATCTTAAAGTCAACTCTGAAATATTGCCACCCGGAATCTTTACATGATCCTGAAGCTATCATCTATCTTCCAGATGCGGATATGATCAGCAACACCCTGGTCCACATCCTCCACCTCCAACAGCAGGAGTGCTTGGCCTTGGTAGGGGGAAAGTAAGCATCTCGGGGCAGCTGAATTCCCTGGGTATAACGAAGAATGTGATTATGCATTGTTTAAGTCATAAAGGTGGGGGCTTTCTATCAATTGGAGATGAGCTCGTTCCTTCAGCTGGAGTTTCATGGACTTCATTGTCTCATACCTCTCTGAAGTAAGCAACCTTGATGTTTTTCTTCCATCAGTACTCTATCTTCATATCTTCTGGTAAAATCTCTTTTTTGATATTCTTTTAGTAAAAACTACATGGTTGGACCAGCAGAACTTCTCTATAATAGCAAGAGTACGGGCGTGAAAAGACTCGACTTAGTTTTCGACAGTGGAAGCTCATACACTTACTTCAACAAGAAAGCATACCAAGTGATTCTTCATCTGGTAAGAAACAAATCGCAAGACTAAGGTTATATGCTTCTCTGAAGAGGAAAAATAGTCTAATTGTGTGGTTTTTTACAACTCAGTTATGAGTGCTTGTTGTCCTTGTATCCCTTTAGATAAATAAGGATTTGGATGGGAAGTCTCTGACTAATACGAATGAGGATAAGAGCCTCTCGGTGTGCTGGAAAGGCGGAAAACCTATAGAATCAGTTCATGAAGTCAACAAGTACTTCAAGACATTGACGTTACAGTTTGGGAGTCAAAAAAATGGTCAATTCTTCCAGATTCCACCAGAATCATATCTTATTATCACGGTTAGTGACCATAATATTTTGTAAATTAAACAAACAGATGATCCATCTCCATAAAAGACCATGGCTGAAGCTGTTTCATCTTTTTGGTTTCCAGAAATATGGAAATGTATGCTTAGGTATTCTGAACGGAACCGAAGTGGGGCTTGATAGCTACAACGTAATTGGAGGTAAGTATACGCACACAAAAAAGAAAGTTGAACGACCCTATTCTCGTCACTTGTTTGATAACCATGTGTATTGTCTTTATTTTCCGGTTAGACAACTTTTTCCAAGGTATGATGGTGATTTACGACAACGAGAAGCAGAGGATTGGCTGGGCTTCTACAAACTGCAACAGGCTTCCCAAGTTCTGAACACTTTCCACCTTTCCTTTTGTTATTCATTCAATTATATCATATGATTTGTCACTATCGATCTTTTTCTGGTTTTGCCTCCCATCTTATGTTATTAACAGGGTTGATCACGAGCGTGAAAGAGACTTTTCACAGCCTGATTCAGCCAACAATGGTTTCTTAGAAGAGTTTTTCCCTGCAAGCCAATCTTCACAGCACAATGAAGAGCTTTGACATAAGGAAAAACAAACCGAATAAAACAGAGTATAAACAGAGGGTTTTTGTATAGCATCCCTGGTGCTTATCATATTTTGTTCATATATATACCATGTATGTCATCTGATGTACAATCAAGGTTATTGATGTTAAAAGATGCGGTTTTCATTTCCCAACATCTCTCTGGCTGAGTGTGTTACCTTTCAAAGCTTGAGCTTCTTAGATAGTTTCTCCGCAAAACTCTACTCTGGTGTTGTTGATCATCAAAGGCAAAACCCCATTTTGATCTCATGCTTGCTCGGTATTGCAGTGGCTTGGTTCCTTCATTGTAGTTCGTTTGTTGAGCACCATTTGGTTTGGGCTCCTCCAGATGCAAACCTTCTCTTAATGTGTTTGTCAGAGTGGCATTAAGTCAATAATGATTATTCTGTTTGAAGCTGAACTGGGCAGGTCTCTGGCAACAGCAAGATCTGGAACTTTCACTCATGAGTTTCGTGTTTTCATAACAAAGTCGGGTAACTTCTCCAGCCAGGTTTTCGAGTTCAAGTGCTGCAGCAGAGGCCAGCTCTTTTGCATGAGAAGCTTCTTCTGTGAGTTTCTTGATCTGCTCTTCAAGATCACCTTTTTCCTCAGCTAACCTCATCTTCTCCTTCTTCAGGTTCTCGATTTCCAAAGCCTAATGTGTAAACCCAAAATAAATAAAAAAAAAAGGAAAGAAAGAGACGACTGTTACTGTCTCGGTATGTAAGGTTAGCTGAAGATTGGAGAAAGTGGTGAGGATACCTGAGAGTTCGGCGTATTCTCATCTTTGATCTCTTCCTGAGACAAAATTCTATTTAAGCTCACAACGCTAATCGGTCTCCCTGCATCAAAGCAGACTTCTAATGCTTCCGTGTTTTCATTCCCTGAAGATTCAATTCCTGGAATTTGCTGAGGATATGATGAACTCTCAGTTAGGGAATCGAGTTGCTGCCGTAGTAGGATGATTGTTTCTTGCATGTCATTGTTCTCCGATTTCTGTGCATGTTAGAGAGTTATGTCAAAATTGAAAAATCTAATCTCCCCAGAGATTGAAAACTATGGAGCTAACTTACAGTCATCTGCAGCTGCTCTTGAAGTATTCTATAGTCTGCGGACTTGATCTTGAATAGGTATTTCATAACAAAACATTCGAATCTCGGAGTTAGTGAACATGATTGGCAATGGTAAGGAGTCATATGAGGAACCTGAAAGGATGTGTACCTCGAGTTCAAAGATTTTTTCATTCAGCTGCCTAGCGAGCTTCGACAGAGCCTATATCACAAACAGATGCAGGAAGAAAATATTATCTGAGATTTGGATTGGTTCCTTCTACGCAGATATGACTAATCCATGTTATAATCCTGAACAGATCTCATTTTGTTTTCCATCTCCAATGATATACATATTTGGCCAGCTTACCTGTGAAATTTCAAGAGGATTAGTGGCATGAGTCATACTGAAAGATCCAATCATCTGTTGCTCAAGAAAGCGTATTTGATGCTTCTTTTCACGAATTTCGTCTTCCAGCTTCTCTATCTGATCCTGCAATTGACATGTAGACGTGGAAGAAGAAACACTTTTAGAAGCTGAGAATTTGGAAATTGACTCTAACATAAATTGCACAAAAACTCACTCTGATTTGGGAATCCTCAGGATTGTTGGCTGATTGTTCAGAAAGCCTTTTCGAAGAGTTTGTATGCAAAACTAGTTCTGCAACTAACACTTTCGTCTGCTCGTGAAGAAGATCCATTTGATCCATAATCTGTTGCAAAACACTCAGCAGGTAAGGTCAGTATAGCTAACACAATACCACTTGCAAGTACCTTCCAAAACCAGGTGCAAGATATGGTATTCTTCAGATAATATAAGAATTCACTGCTACCTCTAGCATGATCAAAAGGGGGAACAAAGAAGATACTCTCTCACCATAGAGGCATCTCCTGCTCCAACAGTTGCACCGAACGAGTCACCAGCAAGTGTTCTCTCCAGAGAAGGCTTGGTTGCTGCAGAATTTTCTCTTCTTCTATTGTTAAATTTTGCTTGCACACTCTTAGAGGAAGATGTTGTGGAGCTCTTATTATCCGTGGTTGGTGACATTCCAGCCAAATTATCAAGTTTCTGCGTCATATTATATGAGGGCTATTGGTATGTTCTTACAGGAGTGTAGTAAAGTAGACAGTTGAATGTCTCATACTTCAAGAATGACAGAAGATGCAAATCAGATAGCATCAATAATCTATAAATGCCACAGAAGAGAACTCGGGCTTTAACTTACTTTCAACTTAAGCCATCCGAGCATTCCACGGCTCTTGTTCCTTTTCAGATCCTTGGCCGTTTCATCAATATAACAGTTAGGGTTCCTTCCTTCCTCTGGACGTTCAGAGAGTAAGTTTCCAGCATCATCATCAACCATGTTCGCCCGTCTTCTATCTGGCAGATATGCTAGCTGCACGATATTGATGGACTCATTGTCAATTCAAAAAATACATCCACGTGCTATTTCTTACAAGATAAATATATTGATAACACATGACACAGAGGCAAGCAAAAGCATAACTGCAAACCAAATAAAATTTAACACAACAAAGATATACCTCATCCTCTCCAAAGGAATGCCTCCATATATTGGCAGGTTTACCAGCAGGACTCGATTGCATAGAATTTTTTGTTGAAACCAAAATGAGTTTTGTCAAACGCTGAATTCTTCCCATTAGAGCTGCTTTGGCTTCTTCCTCCTCCTCCAACCTGGATTGAAGTTTCACCTGACCCGCTTCCAGCTTATAAAGACATGGAAGAGCACGATAAGAAATGGCTTAGGAATTTTCTAGTGATGCATTTTCAAATGTACAGATTAAGCCAAAAGAAGGACTAAAGAGCACAGAAATTTAAAGCAACTTTTTAAGCACTTAAAAATATTTCTTCAAGCGTTTCGCTGATATTGGCTAAGATATTCTTGTTATAAGCATATCATCATGCAAACCTCAAGTTTTAGATTGGCCAAATCTTCTTGGTTAGACATGGACACAGACATTCCGTGCCTCAATTGCTGAAGCTCCTCTTTTAAGCATGATATTTCTTTCTGATACTTTTTTATAAGGGATTTCTCATCCATAATCTACATGAAAACATAAAAACGTTACTATGAAGAGAAGTTATATCAACTGAGAGGTCCATTTTTCACATGCATAAATACCACATATCCACCTTATTTCGAGAAGCTTTGATTTCAACATGTTTGCACCTCTGAGCAAATTTCAGTGTGTTGTGTGTTTCTTCGCTAGTGCTGGAAGCAGGTGTTATAGTGCAAATGAGCTGAAATGAAGTTAGAGGGTAAACAATGTTAACAACCTCTTTTATGAAAATTTATATAGAAGAAAACTCATGCCAACAGAAACTCTATTGTACTTCTTAAACAGACCACAACTGTGACATTCCCATCAGATAGTTGACGAAATTTAGGGAATAGATTCAACAGCTTACTGATACATGTCCATGGCCACTAAGTGTTGACTGCAAGAGACGTGTGAGTTTTGAATCTCGGTAAGGAATATGGCCTGCTTTGGGGTCTGTCAATTTGGAAATAACCTGCAGGTGAAGAATAACAATGGATCAGATTTAACCGTGAGAAAGTTGGATTAAGATTGAAAGAGAAATCCTTACAGTGCCAAGGGTAAGAAGACTTTTATTGATGCAGGAACCCTCTTTCCTACGGATTCCACTAGTCTCAGATTTAGAACTCTCAGATCCTGCAAGGTCAATAAGGTGCTGCATGGAACCTAGAGTTAGAGATTAGGCAACTAGAGGACTATTTCAGAAAAAGTCTAACTACACTCTCAGGCTACAGAGTACGACAATAAAAAATGTAGTATGAATTACCAATTGACAAAGGGTAACATCTTCTCCATCCTCTCCCTTTCCATGTGGACTGCTTTCTATGGTCTGACACAGTACATTCAGGTGTAAGAGTCTGAGGAAAACAAAGCTAGGAACATTTCTAATGTGTAATTATCGCAAAGATGGCTAAAAGAAAGATATTATTCAAAAGTTTAGTAATTACCAAGGTGAATATCGTGTGGCTCCGACTGCTAAAAAGATTGACATTATTTGAACCGACATGTCTATGTTCTGCAATAATTCCAGAAAAGGCACCATAACCCAAACAATAATAGCATAGAAAGGTGTGACCTTACACACAGCAGGATAAGTGAATTGGATTGTAATACAATCCAGTACATTTGATCACTTGGGAAAAGATTCTTATATCAATTATTACACCACAAAAAAAGGATAGCATACAAGTAAAATTGAAAATATCCCGCAAGTATATCATAACTATAAATATCTGATTCTTATCACTGTTCCTGAGAGAGATATAAGTGAACGTAACAATGAAACATATGCAAACAAAAGAAGTTCAGGCACTGCAGAATATAAAGTCCCTCTTTGCTATCTACTATCTAGTTCCATACCTTCTCCAGAGGCAATGAGAGATAGAACATGTGCAGGGGATAAAACAACTTCCTCTTTTATACCGTCAACATAAGTACCCTATGAGATAAGCAAACCATCAATTATACTATAACTGAAAAGTGAAAAAATACAATGGAAAAATCGGGTCAATGAAATGAGAAGCACAGCTGTGCTCAGGCTTTACTAAAAATATGAAAACAATAAAGGGTCCAACTGCAGAATCATATATCAGGGTAACAGTAACCTGAGAATCCTCTCGTATTCTTAGATTTTGTCCTGTTGGATCCAGTAAGTCATTGATGACCTGCAAAAACAATTAAATGCAGCTTTAAATTACGCCCCAGATCTGTATCATGACTAACATGTACAATAGATCAATTTAACTCAGGCCTGAAAAAATAGCCAGCTATCACTTAGCAATTTATTCTTTTAGATACATGTTGAACCTCAACATTATCTGCAACAGGAAATTCCCTCCAAACCTTTTTTTCACATATTTATCGGTATAGGTGGGATACAAAAACAAACTTCAGTAATAAAACCTATGCCATCCTTCTAAGCTTTCACATATTTCGAATCCAAGAGGCCGTAGGATACCATTTTCTTTTTAACATTTGTTAGTGCAGATACAAGGGAAGATAATACAAAAGTATCAGCAAAGTCATATGAATAAAAAGTGAAACGGGACATACCTCATTGTAAATCTCTAGATATGAAACACGAAGAAGGTATTCCCGTTCTGGTGTCTAGAGAGCAAAAACATGATTAGTTAAAGATATGATAATATCAAGAAGAAACACCAACTACAACAGTAACATAACACCTCTTGAATAATGCCAAAAACATCTTTCACCGCCAGTGGAATGATTCCAGGTGACCTTTGCTCCCCCTAAAAGCAAAGGGAAACCATAGGCAAGGTGTATCATAGATGCGCAGGAAATAAATCCATACACATCTTTTTTAACACATGACACCTCCATATAAGCAAATTGTGTATATAACTTCCAGGAAATTCAATTATTCACTGGTTTAAATTGCACAAACATGTTGCTGAAATAAATAGAAGATACGCTCAAGCTTCGAATAGGAACTTACATGCATCGTGTGAGTCTTGCCGCTGCTAGTAACACCATAAGCAAACACAGTGCCTGCACATAAGCAAGGAATTATCAGCCGTACAAATGATTTCTAAGTACATAAGATTGACACCCTTCTAACAGCATACTGCTTGCAGCATTTATACTGGATTCCTTTTAGAGCTATTACAGGAGAACATCGAGATGGATGACATATACCATTTATCCCTTGCATCGCCCCACTAACAACATGCTGCGCAGCAATGTCATAAACACGGCGGGTAGTGGTTGCTGGACCAAATACCCTGTCTGCAGCGAACGCAGTACACTTAAACCAGATCAAGATCACATAATCGCAAAACCCTGATCTTCTATTTCAGAATTCTATTACAGCAATGTATTTAACGAGAAGATCGCAGAGTCACACTAACCAAAACAATAACAACTAGAAAGGTTGTACTCATTCCGTATAGCATAGTCCCCATCTGCATACCAGGCAATGTCATCTCCATTACTGTGCTCGCGAGGACTATTCCAAAGAAGCCCAGAAGAAGAAGTGTCAGTTATTAGAATTTTATTCCAATTTATTCATATAAATACAATTGTTATTAAAATATACAGCGAGCACAGTTATTGAGTGAAAATCTTTTTACATTATTTGATAAAATACACAGCGAGCACAGTTAGCGAGCACTATCAATCTACAATTAACAATTATTGAGGGAACATTATCAATCTACAATTATAAAAATCTAAAAAGTTATGATTAGTTAAATGAAATTTTATTACAATTATTACAATTGTGATTTTTATTATTTATTAAATAGATGTTTTGTTAAACTAGTTTTGATACATTTGACATTGAAAACATATTTTCAAAATCTAACAAATAAATTATTAAAAATAAAAAAATTTAAACGAAGAAATTTATTTTATTTTGATTGATTTAATCATTATATTAAATCATTATATTATCAATTAACATGGGTAACCGGTAACCAAAACAAAGTCCCAAAGAATCGCCGCAACTGAACTAAACGACAAAACATCGATCTCCTCGCAACAAACAAAATGTGAGCTACAGTACCTTAGAGGACGGAAACGAATCGTGACCGTAATATTTTCTTTCGGCTTCGCCGTAGCAGCAGCCGGAGAGGAGGTGGAGGCGGTCGAAGGAATTGATATGCATGGAACTGGACTGGAGGAGGTGGTCGGAGAAGCGGAGAGCTGCGAGGAGGGAGTCGCCGGCCGCCTCGTCGGAGCAGAAGCCGGTGATCTGCGGGAACGGGACGGCGAGATCGTGGAAGATCTCAGAGACCTAGCAGACATTGTTGAAGATAGAGAGAGGAAGGGGTTCGTCGAAAGAGAGAGAGAGGGAGAGAGAGAGGTCGCCGTATACAATGGAGGTCACATGCCTGATATCTTCTGCTCCCTCCAAAAACCAAGCTTTAATTTACTTCCCGGCAAGTTGCTAATTACGGAAATAGCCTTAGATATTTTTTTTCTCCTCAAAATAATATTAAGCTAAAAAAAATAAATGTGTATATATAGTAAACAAAATTATATCAGGAATAATGAATATTAAAGTAATAAATATTTTAAATGAATTTAAAAAATATTATATTTTGTTAAAAATATATATAGGATTTTATCGATTATCAGAGCTACACTCACAGGTGAACATAATTATTAAATATATAAAAAACTGGAAAAAAAAACAAATTTGTGTTTCATTTTCGGACGTGAAAAACATATATTATGATAGTTTTTCGAAAGGAAAAACTGTTTCACAATTGAAAGCAAGTAATACGAGGGATTTGAATTTGAATTTGAGAGGTATCGATTTGAAATTGGCAAGAAGGAAAATTGAAGTTGAGACCAAGGAAATTTTGAAATGAAAAAGTAATGGCAAGAATCAACAGTGAAGAAGAGAGCACGAGTCAATCTTCAATGGCGTTTGTAAGTGTAAGTAGATCGATTTCTAGGGTTTTGCAGATTGTTGAAAGCAAAATTGTTTGTTGATTTGAAATGGGTGTGAGTCTTAGTGAGTCGGTTGAGTCTCAGTGAGTCAGCTGAGTATCAGTGAGTCGGTTAAGTCCCAGTGAGTCGTTTGAGTCTCAAGGGTTGACTGGGTCTCATGAGTCGCATGAGCTGCATGGATCGCTTGAGTTGCAAGGGTTAATTAAGTCTCATTGCGTCGTTTGAGTCGAAGAGGGTAAAGAGTCTCAGTCAGTCGCTTGAGACTCATGACCCTCTTCGACTTAAGCGACTCATTGGGTCTCAAAGGTCGATTGAGTTGCAATGGTCGCTTGAGTCTCATTGAGTCGCAAGGGTCATTTGAGTCGCATGGGTCGCTTGAGTCGCATGGCTCGCTTGATCGCTAGAAGTCTAATGTATTCTTAATCGTCATTTTGCAGGTGCTGCCAAAGCCGAAGTTTCTGTATGAATTTAAGCACATTGACAGAATGTTAAAGATCACTACCAAGTGTTATCCTCACGAGACAATAAAAAAGTTGAGAGGAATCTTAGATGAATATGAGTTGCATTACTTCGACAAGGAGTCACAGTTTAGGCATTTATTTCGTTTCTAATGTGAGTCAACATTGATTAATGTTTAAATGTCTATCCTACTAAATCACTCTGTGATTGTACGGGACAAAAAGGAGTTGTGGTTCATCGTAAACGGTGTTCTCATCCGGTACCATATAGTGGAGCATGCACTAATTACCGGATTGAATTACGAACCCTATCCTAAAGGATGGGGGTCTAAAAGGGGCAATACGTTCAGGCTAAAGAAATTCGAACATGGAAAGGTGACCGCCACACAAGTGAGTAAAAAGCTTATGAAGGTAAATAATTCCACCGACCGTACGAGGTTGGAAACTTTGATGTTGTTGGCATAAATTCTGGAGCACAAACCTTCATCAGAAAAATTTATCAACCATGATCTCATTGACATGGTTGATGACTTGGAACTTTTTGAAGGCTTTCCATGAGGGTTTTACACATTTGAGAAGCTTGTGGATACTTACCACAAACACGTTAGTGGGAATCACTGAAACCAAAATGGGATTGTGACGGTTTCATGATCCCACTAATGGTAAGTTGTATATATTATTCAAATAACATGAATATTTTCGTACTTTTTGCATTCTTATCATTTTGTTTTAATGTTTCAGTTACTTCTATTCGAAACCATCCTTAGTTTAGGCGGAAACGTATGGTATGTTGATGTTATGGATGTCGATCCATCATTTCCAAGGATGTGTAAGAACATGGTTAAACCCAATTTTAACCCAAAGTATGTAGACGTGATAAGGCAGATCGAAGATTCTAAGGTAATAATTATATAAGGGTCACAAGGGTAACAAGGGTCATAAAGAGGGTTATAATGGTTATTTTTATTTTTATAGGATATTCGAAGTATTCCTTGTGTTGAACACGAAGAGGGTACTTTACTTTTTGATCTGGAGGATTACGAGAGATGCAATGATCCCGATGTTCAGATATGGATGGAACATCTACATAGAAATTCAAAGGGTATTTGTTAGGAGGACATCCGTAAGCAAGAATTACTGACGTGAAAAGCAGCTTTTGGTGATCAACATAAGGGGAAAGGAAAGGGGATTACGAGGAAGAATAGAGCAGGTGAAAAAAGCAATAGAGGTTATAGATGTTCCACCCATATCTGAAGTTGACAAAGAGGAAGGATGGGTAGGTGTTTCTAAAGCTGATGAAGAAAGAAAATGTGATTTTGAAGCTGAAGTTGAAGGATAAGGTGATAATGAAGGAGAAGAAGTTGCAGTCCCTCTGACACTAGAGCATAAATTAATAAAGGAAATAAAAAAGTCGGAGAAAAGAATCATCAACGCCATAAGAGATCTAAGGGATGTTGGGTTTCATTTGCCTAATCCAAAATCAAAGGCGGCAAATCCCAAAGGTGTTGACAAGGTAAAATCAAACTCTACCGAGAAAGATACGAGCACCGAACACCATCTTCCGGTATTGTGAGAGATAATGATTTTGAATTTCGTCGATGTCCATATCCAGTATCAAGAAAAGAGCCAAACGATGAGTCGGTTGAGTCAGAGGTTGAAAATAACTCTAGAGATGGCTTAGAAGAGGATTTGGCAAACATTTCAAAATTAGTTGAAAATCTTACATCTGCCTCCAACATTCCTCTAATTGAATACATTTCCGAAGAGGTTACTCATGTTGAAGTTCCCCCAAGTAAGTAATATTGAGTGAAAAAGGTCATTTGAGTCAAAAGGTCGCATGAGTCAGCATGGATCACAATGGTCGCATGGCTCGCAAGGGTCGCTTGGATCGCATGGATCGTATGGTCGCAAGGTCTCATAAGTCGTATGGTTGCAAGGGTTTAGGTTGCATCAATGTAACGAAGGATGAGTCTAATGAATGAAGTAATTTTTATACAGATGTTGTCGTTGGTGTTCCTAAAGAGGTTCCTGCCGAAGATACTCTAATGGGTCCTGTCAAAGAGGTCACTGAGGAGGTTCCTGCCGAGTATACTCTAGTGGGTCCTGTCGAAGAGGTCACCGTTGAGGGAACTCCAGAAGTTCCTGTCAAAGAAATCGAAGTACCACCAAGTAAGTAATATTGGGTCATAAAAGGTCGCATGGGTCACAATGGTCGCATATGTCCAATGGGTCGTATCAATTTCACAAAGGATGAGTGTAATGAATGAAGTAATTTTTATGCAGATGGTGTCGTTGGTATTCTTGAAGAGGTTTCTGTCGAGGATACTCCAGTGGGTCATGTTGAAGAGGTCACCGCTGAGGAGGTTCCTACCGAGGATACTACAGTGAATCCTGTCGAAGAGGTCACCGCTGATGTTGGTGCTGAGGGAACTGTAGAAGTTCTTATCAAAGATGTTGAAGTACCGCCAAGTAAGTAATATTGAGTCACAAAAGGTTATTTCAGTTACAAAGGGCGCATTGGTTGCATGGGTCGCACGAATCACAAAAGGTCACATGGGTCGCATGGGTGACAAGGGTCACAAAGACCATATTTGTATAGTCACTTACCACTACATCTACGACCAGATTAGAATGTGTGGTGGTTATCATAAAATAGGTCTCATCAGAAGAAGATGACCCTGCTTCTGCATTTGATGATGGTGATAATAATGATGAAAAACCATGTCATATTCATGACAAAAAAACTATAAAATCACGAATTGAAAAATCATGGTCCTTGGAAAAATCTTTCCATCTGTTTGTGAATCTAGGGTCGTCCGACTTGACTTCCCATTTTGGTTAGCCACATCCGATTTAAGAGTTATCGTGTTGTTGTTCCTCGTTTTCTCTTCGATATGTTCATCGAAGAACTTCCATGGAATGTCCTGCAACATAAAGCAAAAGAAAAACAGTCATATCTCTACATTCTATCATGTAACAGATAGAGAGAGATAGATAGATTGAGGAGATTAAAAGGTATTGGTCGAGATAGCCAAGAAGAATCACTTGGACGAAATGTGGGAAATGTGGGATTTGAGACATTTTCGATAGAGATTTTTTCAAAGATTTTCTAGAGATAGAGGCGAAAGCGAGAGATGATGAGAATTAGAGAGACATATAGATGGAAGATGATGAGAGTTACAGAGAAAATGTGTTGTATTCGAAAGAAGGGAAAGGTTGGAATTCGAAAAGTATGAGTCTGACATTGATATGACGGAAGGATACAAACTGTTATACTGTACAACTTGTGACCAAATTTGAACACAATTTTTTTTTATTTTTTGAAATGTTGGGAAAATGTTGGGTAGAATGGCGAGTCACACATGTTCTTTGAAAACCCTAAAAAGGTCGCAAAGATCACAAATTATGTTTGACCTTTAAATTGTGCTTTCCATACATTGAGGAACGTAAATCATGTTAGTTCAAATACTTTACAACATCAAAAAGTGGTTAAAACGAATTTTCCCCATGTGTTACAAGAAGTGTAGAACGGGTAAATTTGTTTCAAAAGTCGTAGTAGTGTTTCAAGAACTCGTTTGAATGAATTTGAGCAAATTTCAAAATGATACATTTACAATTTCGTCAAATTTCGACATTATTAATATTATTGTCAATATCGATTTCTAATTAAACATCTACAGTTAAAAAATTTTGAAAATGACTTTTCTAAAAAGACATGCATGGGTCGCATGGGTTAAAAGTCACAAAGGTTACAATAGGTATTTTGCACATAATGAGGATAAATAGTTGCGAACTCGATGAATTTATCAATTTATAGGGATGACATGAAGTAAACTAGCAAAATAAGATATTTCAACGTTTAAATACACATCCTACTAATTATGCCAATTGAGGGTCGCGGATCATATTGGATCGCATGGGTCGGATGGGTTCCCGTGATATTGAGTCGCACAATTTGCACATAATGAGGAAAAGGATACGAAATCGACGAATTTATCAATTTATAACGATGAAAGGATGCAAACCATATAAAATTAGATATTTTCAACGTTTAAATATGCATCATACTATGTGTAAAGATCAAGTCCACCGATTACCCAGGCCTTGAGTAACGCAAAGACAACATGATTCCTTCCGTGAACATTGTAGAGACTATATGTAACTGCGTAAAGATCGAGTCTGCCGATTACCCCAACTTTAAGCAACATAGAGACAACACGATACCTTTCATCCACCATGTCACCTTCATGACGAAATCACAGAGGTTACAAAGATTTTTCCAGAGAAATTGGGGTGTGAGATGAAGATAAAGAGAGGAAAGATATAAGATTCCATGTCAAATGGGAGACGACGAGAGTTAAAGAACTTGATCAACCTTTTAAAGTGATGGATGGACAGATGAGAGTGTGTCGTTGACACACATATCCGAAAATGACATAGTTGGCATTGGACTTTGACATAAACTACGTCCATGATTTTTACACTGCCTTCAAATACGAATTTGAAGAGCTCTTTCTACCTTGACATAATCCACGTCCATGATTCGTCCTTGTTTCTGACGACTATTCTCCAAGCTAGAGGATATTGGTAATGTTCACCACCTTACACGGTTGCCACAATCAATACTCTCTTTTACACTCTTATCAGAAATGTTGCATCACAACAACCACTTTACATATATATTTTGATCCTCTTATAGCCACTTCCATAGTCATAAAAAGTATTTAAAACTTTTTCCATCATCGTCCAGTTGAAGATTTACGACATATCCGAGATTTTTTTTTCTGTAAACATACTTTGGAGGAGAAACAAAAGTATAGATTAATTTGAAATTTTATTTTTATGGAATGATAATATTGAAATATTAATAGCAATTCAAGTGTGTTTTTGAAAATTATCGTTTTGATGGGTTATACAAAATAAATCAATTAACAATGACATTAAGAAAAACCATCTATCATCGCTACCAAATTAGTTTACACAAATCCGTAATATATTTCAAAAAAAGATTATTTTGTATACTTAATTTGGAAGAATCTAACAATCAATTAAATAATTAATTGGGTTGGCAAAATCTTCAGTTTTCTTTTTGAATTAGTATTTATTTAGAAACCCAATGTTGTGTTTTCTCTTAATTGTTTAAAAACTTACATAATTATACAAAAGTAATATTTTGATATTTGGGGAGAGAACTTTCATTATAGTTTAGGAAATATAGCATAAAAAATATCAAACAATTTCATTTTAGCCTATAAACCATAAATTATTATCTTCAACCTAAAAAGACCCAAATTTATTTGTTTTTGCCTTAAAAACACTAACTTTAGGAATATAGTGTAGAAAATATCAAACTTTTTATTTTTTTGCCTATAAAACACAATTTATTACTTTTAACCTAAAAATTTTGAATTTTTAAATTTTGTCTAAAAAACACAAACTTATCAAATTAATCATATCCATACACAAACACTAACTCTTGGTAGACTTCCTATAGTGTTTACGATGTAGAATTATTTTTCAACAGAGTTTCAACCGGTTTCAAAATAAAATCCGAATTTCATCCGATTTCAACCCGAAATCCAAATTCAACCAAAAAAACCTGAATTTCAACCTAATTTTCATCGAAAATTTGAATTCCACCCAATTTTAGAAAGAATTTCAGTCAAATTTCAATTTTAGTAAGAAATCCAAATTCGAACCAATTTCAACCGGAAATTTGAATTCAATCTAATTTTAACCTGATTTCAACCGAAAATCAGAATTTCACTCAATTTCAACAAAAATTTCAACCCAATTTCAACCTGAAATCTAAATTCAACCCAATTTCAACCGAAAATTCAAATTCCTCCAAATTTTAGTAAGTATTTCAATAATATTTCAACCCGAAATCCAAATTCAGTCGGATTTTCGGTTGAAATCGGGTTAAAATTAGGTTAATTCAAATTTCGAGTTGAAATTGATTCGAATTTGGATTTTTTGTTGAAATCCTTACTAAAATTGGATGGAATTCGGATATTCGGTTGAAATTGGATTTTGAGTTGAAATTGTGGTGAAATTCTTGTTCAAATTGGGTGAATGTTGGATTTTCGGTTGCAATCGGTTTGAAATTGAGTTGAATTCAGATTTCGAGTTGAAATTTATTCAAATTTGGATTTTTTTTATTCGGAGAGTAGGATTGAAATCGGGTTGAAATTGGATTTACCAATAGTTAGTGTTTGTGTATGGATATGATTAATTTGATAAATTTGTATTTTTTAGATGACACTTAAAAATTCAAAGAGTTAAAATATGATTTAGTGTTTGTGTTTGTGTATGTATATGATTAATTTGATAAGTTTGTGTTTTTTAGAAAAAATTTAAAAATTCAAATTTTTTAGGTTCAAAGTAATAATTTGTGTTTTATAGGCAAAAAATAAAAAATTTGATATTTTCTACACTATATTTTTAAAGTTGGTGTTTTTAAGATAAAAATAAATAAATTTGGATTTTTTAGATTGAAAATAATAGTTTATGTTTTATAAATTAAAATGAAATTGTTTGATATTTTTTTATGCTATATTTTCTATAATTTATAATAAATTGATTTAATTAATAAAGGAGAAAAACAAGTACTCTGTTTACTCCTCAGAATGACGGTACGACTCTTCACCAAAATGGGCCCAACACCCCAAATCCATAGTCCTTGTGCGAGGGCCGAGATGTGATTATACATTAAGTTGAGCACATCCTCTCCTCGCCCTCAAAGTAGAGCTTGGCGCCATCAGCGAGAGACAAGAAGACCTAGCCGGAGAGAGGGAGGGAGGGAGAGAGAGATTGCAGTGAACGGAGAAGCATTTGCTATGGCGGAGGTAGTGTCGGCGATGGAGGTCGACGTTGACGAGAATCAACCTAGGAAGCCCAGAAATAAGGGCAAAAACGTTATCGTCGTCGGTTCAGCGAGGGAGGGAGATTGCAGTGAACGGAGAAGCATTTGCTATGGCGGAGGTAGTGTCGGCGATGGAGGTCGACGTTGACGAGAATCAACCTAAACCTAGCCAGGGAGGGAGGGAGAGAGAGATTGCAGTGAACGGAGAAGCATTTGCTATGGCGGAGGTAGTGTCGGCGATGGAGGTCGACGTCGACGAGAATCAACCTAGGAAGCCCAGAAATAAGGGCAAAAACGTTATCGTCGTCGGTTCAGCGGAGAGCAAGGCTACGCCGTGGGTCGAGAAGTATCGGCCTCAGTCGCTGGAAGACGTCGCTGCTCACCGCGACATCATTGATACGAGTAATGGCCACCACACACAAACA